>CP137666.1:16675506-17275506 GCA_037976565.1 Mesocentrotus franciscanus | reverse complement strand
GTAACACATTTATAGTAACTCAGGTAAGACATTACTCTATATGTTATAAACCATCCCAGTTTACCAACAGTTAAAGGTTATTCTGAGTTCTGACAGCAAATAGATTTCTAAGAGTGTCTTGAAACTTACACTGAAAGGGCAAGACTACAAATTAATCATGTATCTGCAAAATATATTGTGGTAAAATGCTAACTGAGGAATGACCGAGGAATGAATAACCAAAGAAAGAGAATGAAATAAAGCGATTTATCCTGCCCCATATATGTAACAAATGGTCTAATATAGTCATGCTTTCTAGTAAATGTGATTTCAGCAAGTTTTATGCAGTTTATAATTTTGCTGATCAAAACAATCCACCTACTGCATGACGAACAGTTCAAAATAATTCAAAGCTATTTTTATCTCGAAAATCAATTCCGTTTAAAGAACATATGATTACCTAACCTCTAAAAAAATGTCCACTACATACACAGAGCATTCACTCTGAATGCTTCTTGGTTCAGTGGCTTTGAAAATTGGAGACCCTGGGTTCAAAACTCAATCTGAACAAGGATGAATTAAGTCACGATCACTCTCATACTCTGACATTCAGTTGTACTGGAGTTTAGAACTCCAACAATTCATACACTCACAATGTCATACAGAAGTGTGCATATTGCAGACAATCAAAACACTAGTTATGAATTCATAATTAATATGTATCACACACAATATTAAATGTAGAAAGTTACAAATGAAGACATTGATTCTGTGCTCAGCACATTACGGTAAGTACAAAGTACTGTACATACATGTACAAGATATCTTTGTCATCATCAAAGATGTAAAACAATCATTTGGCAGTGTGGCAAGTAGTGTGAGCATGGGTAGGCATACCCAGTTTTCTCACCAGTGCATAACATCCAAGTTGCTTTTGCCATTCATGGGGGATTCTAACTTACGAATGTATTAAATATATTACTAGACGCAGGCTTTGTTAAGTGGAAAACACTCCGTCTCTCGGATAGGACGTTAAATAAATGGAGGCTCCATGTAGAGGAGAGTCACCACCCTTGCACGTTAAGAACCCACTGCACTATTCGTAGAAGAGTAGGGGGAAACCCTGGTGTAGTGGTACACCTGCACACCCCTAATCAGTTATATATCAGGAGGAGAAACCCGAGGATTACAGTGATTAAGTTTGCTTTACGCCTCCCAGGCACAGGTGACACCAAATACTTAATAATAATCATAATACATACTTTCAACAACAACAAACAATTATTTTGATAAATTACTCTCCTGGAGTCCCTGGAGTCCTGGGATGTTGCAAGTCCATATTATTTTACTCCATGTGGATCAAGCTTAAAGAATTTCCTGCCGAAAAGCCGGGCCATACCTACATGTGATGTATTTTCAATTCCAACAATGAAGGAGGTAGTGGTCCCTTTTTCTAGCTTGTGTGCCTTTTCCACACTGTGAAAGCAAGGATTTGGTGTGCGAGACAGTACAGGTTTTCATACAAATTACATTCATATCATGCAATATATTTTGCACAAATATAATCAAAATGTAAAGTACCCAAAATAAAATAACAAGTCTGACTCTTTTAAAAGAGGAGCTGTATGTTGGATGGAATGCGCAGTAAAAAAGATGGGATTCAGTGACAGTATCTATGTGGTATAGAAAAAGAGACATTTAAAAAGCTACAAAGGCACCTTCCTTTACTGCCAAACCAACCCAGCACAAATCAATGTACCTAGGGGGCAAAACCCCAATTTGGAGGGTTTTGAGACATGGCGTGTTGTAAAAGGTTGGTTGGTCTCAACGTGGTCAGGGGACCTCCCTGCACAATTTCTAGGTGGACGACCTTTGCAATATGCTACTGGAAAAAAAATGGCCGCCATGTATAACTACTGTTGTACAATTATGGGGACTCCTTTTTAACAGCACCTCATTTTACCATGTGTAAGGTGTCATATGAAAGACAATTAAATTTCCTACAAGATGATACCTCATTCAATAGGTTTCAGGATGATTTACATAACAATTTTGAGCCAAAAATGTGATTTTTTTTTTTTTAAACCATTTTTTCAAAAATATGAATTGCGCCAAAATACATATTTCTCCATATTTAATTGATTATGACGCTAACTGACTTGAAACTTGCTGGAAAACTGTTCAGCATCATGGTTGATATTATATACAAATTTCAAGTCTATTACTTTTCTAACTAAAAAGTTATAGCACTCTAAAGTTGACACTTTGTTATGAGCCAAAATGGCAAATTTGGTTGCTAAGGGCTATCTTCTCCTTAGCAATGGTAACATAGTGAAGGAAAGTCTAATTGCAGTAGTTAGGAGAAGTCAAAACACATACAGAAAATCTACTAATCAATTGGCCAACAAGTAGTTCACTGGACTAAAACTTGGGGTTGATTCTTAGTTTCAAACCCTAGGAAATCTTTACTGCTAGCAATATTTAATGCTTTATTTAATGCTTTGTAAAAAAGACAATACTACCTGAGGAATTTTCACAATTCTGAATTAATTCTGATTAAATGACAACACAGATAGTTATCAACTAACCTATAATGGCTGTTATAATTGCAACTGATTATCTGACCTCAATAAAAATCAAATAAATTATGGAAGCCCCAATATGGAGCCTGAAGGATACTTCATTTAAAGGCACTCTATGATAACCAATAGGCCATTAAAACATATCTAATCAATGAAAGATCAAAGTGTCAACGCGAGTATCAAGTTGTTGGCCATTGCATATATATATCGACACATAATACCACCATACACCAAGGCCCCGTCTTATAAACAGTTGCGATTAATCGCAACTTATTTGCAATTGATATCTGTTGAAACTATGTACATAAGAGATAGGAGACTGCAAACTTGCGATTGATCGGAGGACTTGCTGTTGATTCGGACCAATTGCAACTCTTTATAAGACAGGGACCAGGTATATCAATCGAAGAGAAGGGTGAGTACTGGCAAGAGGAAAATTTTGATAAATGAGCATTATAAATTTTTAGTTTTTTCCCATTTGAATTTTGAAATGAGAGGTTACCCAACAATCTAAAATATTGCATGGCAAATAGAAGTCCCACCTCTGTTGTCTGGTTGGCAGCTACAATTATTTTGTGTGATTTTACTCACTGTAAATGGTAGCCACCAAAAGTTGAATTTTGCAATCTGAACAACCATCTAGGTTGCCTGATTAGCAACGCAGATAAAAATTCAAATCAGAGCCTTGTCTCAGGACAATCCAGAGTTTTCACATGATAATAAGTAAATAAAAATGAAAATCTGTGGCTGAAATTTAAAGAGAATGTAAAAATGAAAATATTGTGCACATTGCTGTTCTCATTGATATTGAACAAAATGAGAATGAATCCATCAAATTTTGTTCAAATTACCAGATTCATTCGTTCAGATTCATTACCAGAACTCAACTTCACCTCCAATATAAACATGGGCACCTATCAGCACCATTTACTACTACCTCCTGCTCTCTATTAACAGGCTTAACTTGATGAGCGATGAGATAGTCCCGAAGAGCCCCACCCATCGGTTAGGAAGTTTGTTGGACCATAAGAACCCTGCTGGCATCCAGTGTATAGCATTGCACATGTCACAAACGTCGGCAAGCATTCCTAGGAGTATCTTAGTCTGTTCCTTGGTCAGGTCAGATGCTCTGAGGATGTGCCCATCTTGAGAGCTGTCAGGAAGAGAATTCAAGAGAAAGGTTAAGTTCTGGCAACTTCTGGGTTCTATTAATATAAAAAATATACATTTTAAATATGATACATGAATATAGTCCAAAGACTAATAATATCATGTTTACAATAATGGGTAAAATAAAAAAATAAACATTAAACATTAAGTTTTATGTGGTGTGGAAGAATATCATAAATGAAGTGTCCTTTGGAAAGAACTTCTCCTCATAAAATGCCCTCATAGTTTAAATATGACCATTGACCAGCTATACTTTCATGCCACATATGCGTGTCGTCCCATACACATATTTGTGCTGTGCAGTGCATGTGACTTGTGGCAAGATTAGGTAATTTCCTATCATTGTAATGATTCCACAACCTCACAGATTCCACAATTCCCATTTGCTTCCAGACAGTTTCTTTCATAATGCAATCACATGACCAGCACTCGACTCCATCTTTAAGATTAAGCATCTAGATACTTATTTTTTTATGACACAGAAACCACTTGGGTGTCTGAACAGTACATGACCTTATCTATCCAATTTGAGAAATTTGTGTTTCAGCATGATAAGAGTTCCAGTGGCAAATTCAGGATTCTCTGACCCCTGAGGGAAGCAGGCCCGGTAAGAGGTGGCCTATGGAGTATATTGGTATGTTTAAAATCTCTGACAAGCACATACACATAATGAAGTCACCTTGTGACTTTCTCTATTGTCTCCCTCCATTTTATTCTATAATCTGACAACATCTGATCACTTTGTGAAAGTTCTCCAAATCACCGTTGTAGATATAGCTCTGATTAAGATCAGGGACCCGTTTCACAAAATCTTTTTTCAACGGCAAATGAAGAAAACTAGAAATGCAATCGTGTCACAACGATGTGCGTGCAATGACGCCGTGTTTGTACGTGTCAAACGAAAGAGCATTTCCCCGGCCCCCCGACTTCGTGAATGGAGGGATTCCATGTAGGGCGGCGATTTTTTTCTTGACCGGTGGGGTCGAATTGTGAGGGACGAGGAGCAGTGGCGTAATGAGCAAACACATTTAAAAATTTTTTTTGGGAGGGGGTGGGGTGCAGAACAAAACCTTATCACTACCACTCGTATATGTATGAGCGTTTTCAAAGTGAGGTGGGGGTGGTGGGCTAAAGTTTAGGATTAGGTAGAGCAAAGCAAAGCAAAATGAAGCGTAAAGTTGTGTGGGGTCCAGGGCAAAGCCCCAGTGGGTGTCAGGAGCGGAGCCTCATGAAGCTCAGAGGTTTTAGGCATCTAATTACGGATAGCTGAGCATATTTTGATTCCTAATTTCTACACTTGCATGCAGCTCACTTATTGGAGTGGGGTCAGGGCAGAGCCCCCAAAAGCTCAGGGGTTTAGGCATTTATAATCGGTCAGTTGAGTAACCAGGGACCCGTGTTAGGGCTTCAGGAGGGGTCCACGGGGCAGAGCCCAGGGAACCTCGGGGACAAATCATGCCATTTCAACAACATTTATATGTCGTTGGTATTGAATTAAAAGTAAACCAAATTTGAATTTCATTTGGGGAAAACTGGCCCCAAAGCTTCCTCCCCCATCAGTACGTAATGCAAGTATGCATAGTGAATGAGAGGGATGAAGGTGACGGATGTGACTACCCTCTCACAGTTTTTGACGTTTTGTTGTATTAAAAAATCACATTCATTAGCAAAACTATAGTATAAAAACAAGCAATATAATTTTCCACACTTCAGTTTTCTGTGTATTGTACATTTTAGAGGATATTATACAAGGAAGCGGATCACTCCTGAGTGTGAAGATTTTTGAATTTGTATTTTTGTAAACGCTGCACTCTAGGGTCGTGCAGAGCCTAAAAGTGTGTTGCAGTATTTAGTCAGTATTTGCTATACATTTTTTGTGTGCACTTTTTCAAATTTTGAGGGTGGGGGGACGATTTTCCCTTAACAAATTGAGGAGGGGACTTGATTTCCCGTCCCCCTGGGATCGCCGCCTTTGATACCATGCGTGTTACGAAAATGTCCGGTAAAGGGGTGGCTCTTTGTAAACCAAAGACCGTTTTACACATCTGTTTTAGAGGTGTTTTCAAAAGGAGGGATCATGTATATGCGTTCCCTAATTCGTCATGGGCATGGAAATGAGAGAAACATCTATGAAAGAAAGATGTGAATATGAAAAAGAAAGAATACATGAATGGAATTACATAGAAAAGAAGATAGATGAATGAGAGGGAAAATAACAAGAGTAATACTTTAGGCTTAACTCTAGGAGTAGTCAAAGTCAAATGGGGGTTTCAATTTTAGAAGACGAGTTTTCGTCATGGGCATGGAAATGAGAGAAACATCTATGAAAGAAAGATGTGAATATGAAAAAGAAAGAATACATAAATGGAATTACATAGAAAAGAAGATAGATGAATGAGGGAAAATAACAAGAGTAAATGAGAGATAGAAGTGTGTGTGTGGAGGGGGGAGGGGTGACAACGGCAATTTAAACGGGATAACCTCGCTATCAATAAGGATCATTATTCATTAGGGTTGCTATTCATAATGCACTTCTACCATATACCAGCAAACTGCTATTCATATCGTAAAAATAGGTTGCTATTTAGAATATAAATAAGGACCACTATCCACAAGGTCACTATTCGGGAAAGGGACATAACAATGACTATTCATAGTTCGGATAAAGGACCAATATTCATAAGGGTCACTAGTCACTATTCATAATATACAGACCCCTTTTCTTTTTATATGAATAGCGCACCTTTGTTCTATTATGAATAACGCCCCCTTTACTCCTTTAGGAATAGCGACCTATTGAAAAATTCAGTAGCCCCTTTCAAAATTATGAATAGCAACCTCAATAGTATTGTGAATAGCGACCCTTTTATCATTGAATTGCGACCCCTTATTTCTGATATGAATTATTTATTTGTGATAAAGACCCTTATAAATAGTGATCCCATATTTTAGTTGGGAACAGTGAACCTTATGAATAGAGAGATTTACGTGTAATGATCCTTGTGAATAGCCAGTGGGCCCTCATTTTTGAAGGAAATTTTGATTACTTGAGTGGCCTCGTTAATAGGAACTTTAAATCTTTAATTCTTATTATACAACCAGGGGTAATTCTTTTGTAGAATATAAAACATAAAGATAAGAAAAGAATGAAATTAAGAATTAACAAAATAAGCAAGACGGAAATGAAAATAAAAAAGGATGAAAAACAAAAGATGAAGATGAAGAAGAAGGAAAAAATATATTAACAAAAGGACAAGTACAAAGAGGAGACGATATAGAAGGATAAAAACGATAGCCGCTGACAGGTAAAAAAAAGATAGAATTATGAAAACAGGAAAATGAAGAAAGATCGAAGAAAGCTATAGGTGATAGAATATGATGACAACAAAAATAACATCCTGAAAGATACTGAAACATAGAGATATATATAGAAAAAGAACATAAAGAGAAAGAAAGACAAAATCGCAAGAATGAAAGCAAAAAATAATATGAGGAAATATAGGAAATGATATGATAGGGAAACATATAGGCCCTGCTCATAATGAAATATTAAAAGAAACAATGTAAATTGATCGATTAAACCAAACAATACCAACGAAAGAGCTTCTCGAACTATTCAGAGCAATTTGTACGAAGTCTGTAGCTTCTGTGATATTGGAGATAGGTAGGGCGAAAGAAAGGCCTCAACAGTGACCTTGATGGGATGGTAGTGACTATGCCTACGAAGTTTGAAAGAAATTGGGATAGGGGAAAGAACCTAGAAAGGGTTCGCAAGCACTGCGTGAAAAAACCAATGGGATTTGGTGCATGTTCGTCATTGCAATCAAGATCGTTCTGGGGGCCAAAAGCGTGAACCCGATATGCCCCATAGACAATGCGTGTAATGCATGGGCGGAAAACGTACAGAATCTGTATTATGACCGGAGTTAAATTGTTTTTTCTCTCTCTCTTTATGTCTCTTTATGGGCCGTATTTGGCATCATTAGAAAGAGGATTTCATGGTTGTTATTGTAAACAACTCTCTTTTTTTCTATGATAATCCTATCGAAACATGTGATGTAAAATAGATTTATAGGACAAAATGGCATCTTAAATGGCCCCATTGACCAATTTCAAAAATCCGCCACGAGGTGCCCTGCGTATTGCAACTCGGCATGTCACTGCAAATTTTCAAGGAAAAAAAAGGACGTTTAAGGGGCGAAAAGCAGTCTGAAAAAATGACGTCATAGCCGATACGTGTTAGATTCGGGCGGAAACTCGGCGCACTTCGTGTAGTGACCTTTGTTTAAATGCGATTTATTCACAATTTTCTGTGTGAACGTATACTATACTTGGTATCATTCGAAAGGGCACTTTATTGCGGTCAGTTTGACACCATTGTTATCTTCGCGCAATGTATTGCACGCATTAAACGCGCTATTACGTAATGCATAGTAAATTCATCATTTTTGGCAATAACTTTGCGCTGACACGTTCGAATTTTACCAAACTTGGCAGACAGTTGTCACGTATATGGATACATATGTCTGCCAAGTTTCATTGATGTAGGTATAAAGATCGCCAATTTAGAGCAAGTTGAAGTTATTTCTCAATTTTCTTGAAAATGGCGAATTTGGAGGGCATTTTTCGCAAAGTCGGTCAGTGTTAGGGTATATAATTTTGTGTATGGCTGGAAAGGGCATATGTTCAAGTATCTAAATCCAAAAAAGGGTACGGGTCTGTCAAGCCATGATGGAGATACGGCTACAGAAAGAAAGCCAATTCCCAGAACTTTAGAGGGCGCTATTTATGTTTTGCATAGCCATTGGAGCGTAAAATTTGGCATGGCTATGTTATGAGACGGAACGGAATTGGTTAAAGAAAGTTATTGCAATTTTTAGATTTGTAGGGGTCTATTTTTCAAGAATTTGAGAGATTGTTGATGGAGTCGGTTTCAGATTTGAATTTTGACTATGAAGATGGCATTTTGAAGGTCAAGTTATATGTCGCAGATGAAAGAACATCTCTTAGACTATCTAAAGGAATTTGTTAGAAGTTTGTAGGATCTAGGATAGTGGAGATAGGAAGGAATGAAGAAAGGCCTTAAAATGGACCAGAAACGGACAAAATGGCGCCTGGATGGTTATGCATGAGTGATTTCGAAAATCGAAAAAGTAGGTGACCTTGATGAGATATCAGAGATTACGCCTACGAAATTTGAAAGGAAAAGAACTTGAGGAAAGTACCTAACTAGGAATAACAAGCACTACGTGCAAAACGAATGGGATTTCCGGACGATAAGGATAAGGATAAGTATATTAATGGGGCAGAATGTGAACGAAAACAAGGCAATGACGAAGGTCGTCATTGCAAAAAAATCAGTAACAAATCTGCTGATATCCAATCAGAAGCAAGTATTTCACTAGCTTATAACAAAAACTGTCATTTGTCACTGATGATAAGTTTTGTGAAATGGGGCCTAGTTTTTGCCTATGTGTTGTACTCCCTGTTAGTTTAAGCAAGTTCCTGTTACCCCTTGAAATTTGTATAAATTCCCTCTTTTTTGTTTGTTTGATTTTTGTTTGTTAAAAGTGACTTGCTGTATAATACTTGTATCTATTCCTCTACAATCTTTTAAGCTCACATCTAAATCAATGGCAAGGGACAGGGAAAATAACAATTCTTTTTCAATGTAAAAATAACTGAATGAGGTGACAAAACCTACCTTTTAGCTTGATGGAAGGCTATCTTTCTTTGTCTTTGTAGATCCATGATACCACCACTACTTCTGTAATTGAATAAAATTACATCTAGTGTATTATCAAGTCATCTGGGATTGTTTCATAAAACCATTAAGTCCAAGGGGGATGGATTCCACACACTCCCCCAAAAAAAACCCTTTCGGTCATTAAGTGAGAAAAAATTCAGACGCGTGGCATACAGATAAATTGTCTCATAAAAAATAAGCCCATGAAGTTTCATATCTCTATCTCAAATAGTTTTTTCTAATTGTCACTAATTAACTATGCACATATCCCCCTATTGATAATTCGGCATTGTGCACAATTATATGGGGAAATGACGAGTGTTCATTTTGGCTGCGATTTGTGACGCTGTGATTTGTGATGCTGCGCATTTATACCTGTTGGTTGAAATTTTTATAAAATTGTTATGAAAGATGCATAAGATGCTGGGCGATAAAATCTTAAATCCCATCCCCCTCCCAGGGCCCGTTAAAAGGAAACACAGTACATATATAACATCTGGACAATATCATTCATGTCTCTATTCTGGAATGCAACAGAAAACAAACGGTACCACTAATGGATAACCCACTGCTCTATGGATGACCAGACATTCGCTTTAGTGTCATTTGCTCTGGGCGTCATTTGAGCTTCAGTTGCGTTAGAGTTAGGTTAGGGTTAGAGTTAGGGTTAAATATGATGTTTGAGTCAGCGATGAAGTCAGGGAATAGAGTAGAGTTACAGATTGACTGCAGAGCAACTTCACCAGAGCAAGTCGTGCAATTGCTCAGTCTTTCATGTATTTCTTACTTGATAACTCCAAGTGATAGTGAGACCAACCATGCAGTCACAGAGAGGTGCCACCATCTCTCAGATGGAATATGGATAAGTTTATTGTCTGCTGCCCATGCTATGTGCTCAAGGACAAAGAAAGTCTGATCCACCAGGTTCTTCACCACACCAACTACTTGCATCAATGTGCTGCTTTCCTGCCAGAAAGAAAGAGAAGTTTATAGAAGGTTCTGGTAAAGATGGAATATCAGATTTCACAGAATCAAACAAAACTTAACAGTTCACTGACAGTTTAAGATCTCTCAAATGATGATAATATCCAACACAAATACTAACAGAAAATGTCATGTTATTGTAAATGTAAATGTAATTGATAAATTTTCTTGTCTATTTTTTCTTCTTCTGAGCTCGGTGTTTGTGTGATTTAATGGATACATCATACATGTACAGAACTACGTATGTACATGTACATTAATAATACACAGACAGTGATATTTTTAATTAAATCTTTTTCTAAAAATGGTTGCAAACATTGCAAAAATTCCAAAAAGTTGTGAAATTCTGATAAGGCCTCTCAGTAATTTATACAGATTACATTGTGCAGCACATGCACACTTTGCAATATTCAATGATTTTTCAATCCCTTGCAAGACAAACAAATAACTCATGAAACTCAAATGATATTGTGGAATAGCAGCTGGCCTGCACATTGACAATCACTTAATAAATGTACAATTACAAGGTTATAAATATTGGAAATATGGCAATTGGTAGATGTTTTGTTCCACATTATTTACTGAATAATAGACCTAAGGCCAGGGTCTACATCACATGTAATTGTAAAAGTAGACAGAAATAATTGTCTGGTATGGGTCATTCTTTAATAAAACTGACATTTGTCGACTTTCCCCATACACATATATACACTCTATATCCGGAGGTCTAGTGGAGCCAGACGTAGTCTCAAGTGGAACAACCGACGATATAGAGACTGAAGCTTTAGTTTTGGTCTAATGTAAAAGTAAAACGTCAAAAATAAGAATTATAATATACCAAACTTCAAATATATTTGCAGTGAATGAAGACTAAAGAAGGGGTCTAGGAATGTTTGTGGCACAAATAGTCGATCCAGACTGGCTGTCAAACAACAACAATTATAACAACACAGGGGATCTAGTCTACATTAAATTAAACTCATCAATATCAGGGCATTGGATTCACACAGCAGCTCACTGGCGCTGGCGCTGGCGAAGAGGCGCGTTATACACGTACACCGCGCGGCTACTCACCCGACGCCCCAAGCCGTAGGAGAGGGTGTACGAAAGCATTGGTAGGTCGTCGAAAAGGCGAAGAATTGTCCGGCAAAGACTCAACTGCAGACTGACTGTAAGAAGTTTCTTCGAATTCTCATTACTTTTAGATATTCCAGATAACATCAATGATAGGTATGCAATAGTCCTCATCACCTTGTCCCTCCCTGAGTAAGTCTGAAGGAGTTTTGTAGATTCAACGATAAACTTTGACGAAGCCATCTTGTTTATAGTATGTTATGATATGCGAATGCAGAGCATGCAGGGGGCGTGGCCGTGGGGGGTCGTCAGTGGCGGATCCAGGGGCCGGGGCCGGGGCCTGGGCCCCTCCCTAGCAAAAAAAAGGAGATAAAAACACCCTTTTTTCGGGTGCCAAAAAAAAAATTGTGCTCACTACACCCCCCACTGAGTGAAAAATCGGCCGGCACGATTTTCAAATTTTCGCACGAAGTGGGCCCCTTTTTAGGCCCCTCCCTTGCCGCCGGTTGGATCCGCCCCTGGGGGGCGTGATATAACAGCGATTGAGAGAAAGATTTAAAAAGGGTAGAAAGGCACATGAAGAGAAGAAAAGGAAAGAAAAGGAAAGAAAAGGAAAGAAAAGGAAAGAAAAGGAAAGAAAAGGAAAGAAAAGGAAAGAAAAGGAAAGAAAAGGAAAGAAAAGGAAATGATAAGAAAATGAAAGAAAGATATAGATCTATAAGGAAAGAAAAAAGAAGAGAAGAGAAGAGACAATAACGAGAAATAGAATGCAAATGAAAAGATGGATGAGAATTAAAGAAAAGAAAAAGAAAAGAAAAGAATTGCTAGAATGGAGGCGCGAAGACTCGGTGAAGTGAAGTCTAGTGTCAGTGGTAGAGCAGTGGTCTCGTAACGGGTCGGACAGAAGGTCCTAGGATCGAAACCAATACTAGTTGATGCACTGAGTGCCCTTTGCTGCATGGGAGTATATTATATACCAAGAAAAATGTCCGTGCTGCAACAAAGGTGCTCGTTCTAAGGAGAAGCTACCTATTCTCTATTTAGTTTGCCCTTAATTAGTTTATTATAATTAATGCATTTTCTTTTGTTATCACCTATTAAAAGTTAATTGTTCTTGTCGTAGTATCTTAAATATAACTTACCCTTGATCTGTAGTACTTTGTAATATATATTATGTTTCACATTTTTCTCGTATATCGCACATTATTATGCGCTATATAAATATTGTTAATATTATTTTGGTAGACCTTAAGAAAGTGTGTGCTTTCAACATTCTATCACACACGTTTCCCCATATAACCGAAATCAAGCGTTTTAGAGACAATATTTGAAGCCTCCTGAGACAAATTGCACCTTATGAGTGAAAAAATGCCCATGGCCCTAAATCAGATAAGTGCCCCTCTTCAGTCGGAACTGTCCTTTCTAAATTTATCAGATGTTCAGTAGATTGGCCAATTTAGTGACAGAAACAGTTTGTCCTTTCTGTAATAGATGTGAGGACAGATGTATATTACTTTGTTCCATCATTATAGCACAACCAATATATATATATATTTTACTTTAATTGCTTTATTTTTTTATTTTTTATTTGTTGTGTTTTTGTGTGGTGTTTTGGGGGTCAGTCATCCACATACGTGTTTCAAAATGTATGGCTTTAATTGTCAGTTCGTGCCTTTATACGCCCGGTCAAGAAGAATGATAATGAACAAAGCAATATTTGTTTCCGGGGATGGGGGGTCAGACTGCCGCTAAAATACTGGTCAAATCACGTGATTAATTAAATGAAATAGCATATTTAAAAATGAATTAATAACATTCCACTCAATCGCCATGAGTCCTCGCATCAACCATCTCGTCATCATGTCATGTACATTAATTAATATTCACTTAATAATTAAGTTCCCTGATATTCTATCAACCTCGGGGAGATGATAATGAAGAAGGCCCTCACTATATCCATGATTATGAAAGAGGGGTGTCAATACGAGCTTTCAGCAAAAATGTGCAAATTTTCGATGTCATTTCTACTTTGTAAAATATTCATGTATATTTGACCGAGAGTTGCTAATTCTGTTTGCAAAGGCATATACTATAAGGCAGTGGCGTAATGAGCAAAAAAGTTTGGGGGGCTGGCAGACAAAAAAATCTGCATCACCCCACTCTTACATGCAGGCCCAGCTGAACGTTTTTCAAAGTGGGTGGGGGGAGGCTAAAGTATTTACGATCAAGTATAGAGCGTAGTGTAAATTGGCGTGGGGTCTAGGGGCAAAGCCCCGGCAGGGGTCAAGAGGCAGAGTCCCCGGAAGCTCAGGGGGTATATATGGGCATCTAATTACGGTCAGATGAGCATATTTTGATACCTCATTATTTTGTGACACTGGCAGGTCATATTCTTTCTTATTTTCTCTTTCTTTGCTATTTCTCTTTAGCAGGTGCGGATCTAGCCTTTTGCTAAGGGGTGACCAAATGACGATGCTGAGCATCGTCCACGAGCCGCGAAGCGGCGAGGCGATTTTGTTGTTGTTGTTGTTTGTTTTTTTTTTTGGGGCTATTTTGAACCTCCCGGCCCGTATGTGATGTTTTCCTGGCATCTAATACCACGATGGAGTCCATAAAAAGCAGTGCTTGATAACGACTTTTTAAATCAAGAAACAGTTAAAACAATTTGACCCAATGACGATGTGGAGCATCGTCCACGAGCCGCATAGCGGCGAGGCGATTTTTTGGGGCTATTTTGAACCCCATACGTGATGCGGAGCTTCGTCCACGAGCCGCGTAGCGGCGAAGCGATTTGGGGGAGGGGGCTATTTTGAACCCTCGTAAGTGATGTTTTCCTGGCATCTACTAACACAATGGAGACCATAAAGCAGTGCACGATAACGTCTTTTTAAATCAAGTAACAGTTTAAACAGTTTGACCAAGTGACGATGCAGAGCATCTCGACGAGCCGCGTAGCGGCGAGGCGATTTTGGGGCTATTTTGAACCCCCGTAAGTGACGTTTTCCTGGCATCTACTAACACAATGGAGACCATAAAAAGCAGTGCAGGATAACGTCTTTTTAAATCAAGTAACAGTTAAAACAATTTGACTCAATGACGATGAGAAGCATCGTCCACGAGCCGCGTAGCGGCGAGGCGATTTTGGGGGCTATTTTGAACCCCCATACGTGATGCGGAGCGTCCACGAGCCGCGTAGCGGCGATGCGATTTGGGGGAGGGGGCTATTTTGAACCCTCGTAAGTGATGTTTTCCTGGCATCTACTAACACAATGGAGACCATAAAAAGCAGTGCAGGATAACGTCATTTTAAATCAAGTAACAGTTTAAACAGTTTGACCCTGGGACGATGCAGATCGAGCATCTCGACGAGCCGCATAGCGGCGAGGCGATTTTGGGGCTATTTTGAACCCCGTAAGTGGTGTTTTCCTGGCATCTACTAACACATTGGAGACCATAAAAAGCAGCATGATAACGTCTTTTAAATCAAGTAACAGTTTAATACACAGTAATATCCAGAGTTATCATGTGTTTGGTTAAGTTACCAAATGAGTTGAATCTCTTCTCACAATATTTGTACTTGAAAGGTTTCTTCCAGTGTGCGTTTTTTTTTTTTTTTTTTGGCGGCCCAAGGGGGTTTAAACCCCTAACTCCCCGTAGATCCGCGCCTGTTTAGTATACTTTTTCCAAAAAAGTGGGGGGGGGGGCGTAGCTCGAGGTCCCGGAGCCCCGTCGTTCTGCGGCCCCTGCCATGTAGGCCTCTAAATAAGCATATTTCTTGCCTGACTGCAAATTTAGAAATTTGTAATTTTCCAACAAACGCATAAAAAAGTATAATTTACTAAAAGTGAGGAAAAATCTCGGATAATTATGTCATTTCAGCAACATTTGTAAATCACCGGTATCGAATTAGAAATGAACCACGTTTGAATTTTATTGTGACACTGGCAGGACACTAATTGGCTCACCCCCCCCCCAGGGGCGGATCCAGCCGGCGGCAAGGGAGGGGGCCTAAAAAGGGGCCCACTTCGTGCGAAAATTTGAAAATCGTGCCGGTCGATTTTTCGCTCAGTGTAGTGAGCAAAAAAATTTTGGCACCCGAAAATTTTTTCCCTACGGGAAGGGTGATTTTTTTTTTCCACCACCGCCCCCCCCCCTTGGGCGCCAGGGGAGGGGGCCCATCTTCTTTTTTTCAAAAAAGGGTGTTTTTACCTGTTTTTTTCCTAGGGAAGGGTCCGCCCCTGATCCGCCACTGCCCCCATCAGTACGCCAGTGTCCCCCGATCTACACCTTGTTGGCGGGAAAATCGCAACTGATCTCCCTACCTATCTTCTTCTCTCTCTTACCTTTCCCTCCCCTTTCCTTTCCCTTCCCTTCCTTCTCTCTCTCTTTTAGATTTGCTAGGGGCAAGGGCCTTTCGCCCCCCCCCCGATCCACATGTTGTTGGCGGAATTAAACGCATCTGCATGATTTCCCCTTCTTTTCACCCTTTTCTTTTCTTCTTCCTCTTAATTTTTTGTTCCCTTTTAGCTCTCCTCCCTTTCCCTTCTCTCTTCTTTTTTTTGGCGGGGGGGGGAGAGGCAAGGGCCTTTGCCCCCTCCGATCCACAACTTGTTGGCGGGAAAATTGCAACTGATATCCCCCTAATTCTTTTCTTTTCTTCTTCCTCTTTTTTTCCTTCCCTTTATCTCCTCTTTTCCTTTGTTTTCTCTCTCTCTCTTTTTCTTTTCTTTGCGGGGGACAAGGCCCTCGCCCCTGATCCGCGCCTGTGGAACATTCCCTCCGGAAATGACCCTCCTCGCCACATCCAAAACAAACCCTGGGCGCAGGCGACTGCGCATTCCCCGCGTACCGACTAGAGCTGCCGCGGTCTTTTCTAAGCTCTTCTCTATAATAGGCCGGACATACGGGTATCCAGACTTTTCGCTAAACTGGATATACGCCGTATAATACGGTTATCTACTAGTGTTACTGTTAGTGGACACTAAATTAATAGTGACTATAAAAAACATAATTATGCTCTTCCTGGCTATTTGGGAATGTGTCAGTTTGCAACAGAACTGGAGAAACGCGCATTTTTGTTGAAAATCATGTGATATCACGAACATTTATAAATCACTTGTATGGAATTGAAAATAAGTCATGGTTTAATTTTATTTGGGGCTAGCGCCCCCAACCCCCACCAGTACGCCAGTGCTATAAGGATAACTGGAAGTCTAAAACCTACCGTAAAAAAACCGTAGTGCGACTTATAAAACGAAAGGGTCTGCATCAGCAGACTTCGACAGCCAAAGCCTGTACTTGCAAGGTATTGTGGGATAGCTTGAATAAGTGCAATTGTGCATGCATCAGTCCGAGTTCAACTTCAAGACAGGTAAAGGTAAGTGAAAACTCATATTTGCATCAATTTTCGTATTTATATCGTGCAGTAAAATGGATTCTTATTTATGAAAGTGTATTTTATCTTCCAAATGAAGTCGATGTTACAATACACAATGATTTCTCTTTATATGAAGCAATTACGGGTCGACGTCTTGCCATAAATGGCACAGGCCTAGGCCTAGTATTAGTAATACTAGTAGGCCACACTGTCACTAGCTAGCTACTAGTACTAGAACCATCATGCATCAGCCATCATTCTTGGCATGCTATTCCAATGGTGAATATCCTGCTATCAAGTGAGAAAACAATGGGTGATTGATGGGGTAGCCTGAATTGAACTTTGAAGGTCCTGTTAATTATATGATCTTTATTATATATATATTAATATCACCTAGCCTGAGGCAAACAAAAAAATGTGTAGTTTACATAATGATGATCGCCCTTTTTGGCAATCTCGCGCGCACCCGACGAAACTTGCAAACTGACTGCCTTCGGAGTTTGCTAGATTCTATAGAATCTAATTATATTAGACGTTAAAAAAAATATATTGTTTTGGCTTTTGCCCTTTGCGACTGACCCCAAAATCTTAAAATCTACGGTCGGATTTTTAATAAAGTTTTTTTATTTGTAACCGTTTTTTTTAGAGAAAAAATGTTAATTGCATAAAAAAATATGTATTTTGACTTTTGTTTGTTTAAATGGGATATAAATGCATAAAATCATCAAATTATTCCCAATTTCTCACTCGTCTACTGCCCTAGTTTCGAAATCCTGTACGTGTTCATAGACTATTATTACCATGCACTGCACTAGATAGAAATAACCGTCTGGTATGGGTCATTCTTTAATAAAACTGACATTTGTTGACATTCCCCATACACAGACGGTACCCCGTACGCCTCGCACCACGGGGAGAGATTGAGCCGATTGTAACCCACTTTTTACCCCAAAACTTTCTCCCACAATTTTCTTTATTTAGATCTAATTTTCTGATTTATAAATCAGATATAAAAATACTATGTATTTTTATTCTCCTATGTACAGTTCTCAAAGTTTTATTACCTATTTTCAAATGCGAAATTTACGGACTTACGTATATGAGTTATCCATTTTTTATCTCAGAACCAAGGAAACGGTACGTTCATGCATTCGAACTGGTAATCTATGACATGACCCGCCCGATATATTTCCGGGTCAACCGACCAAAACAAGCCCAATGGCCAATCAGAGCACGTGTTTGATATTGGGCTTATGAATATTCAAACATCACCGGCTCAAGCCGGGCTGACTCATACGTAGCTATTGGACGTTCGAAAAGAAAAAATGAATATTCATCAACTCAAACCAAGATGGCTGACAACAAATCTTGTTGACTACAAGACTTTCTCGGATTAATCATTAATATAGGCTATAAATGAGCAAGCTATCGTAAGTCAAAGTATATATTTCTTATGGCTATTTAGATTCAGTGTAATATTGCAGCCAAAGTGGATATATGAAGACGTAAAGAGTGAAAAAATATCTCATTCATCGCGGTCCGGCTGAACCGAACCATTCGTTCCCCACACTACCCCATTGACGTACTTCAGTCTATATATAGAGGCGGTCAGAGGAGCCAGATGCAATCTCAGCGTAACAACCGTCGATATCAGAGACTGAAGCTTTCGGTCTAGCACTGCACCAGCTAGAAACCAGCGAGATTTGGGTGACGTTTTGAGTTTTGAGTTTTTTGAGTTTTTTCGGCGACGGTCGCTCTTTTGAGGGGGGAGAAAAAAATCTGACCAACCGACCCAGGTACTGGCACCTAAAGGGCAATACAACATCTTTTTTTTTAGCCCTTATACTAGTGCCTGGACTGAGCTGACTGAACTCTTCTCTCTTCTCATAGATTGAGATACTTTGAAATTTGTCACTGGAGTGATACTGATAGCACTTTTTAAAAACCTTCCACATGTTCCTGTTGATAATGAGCTAACATGCAATTTACATTACAAAACAAAAGCTGACCTCTGACGAAAGTTTGCAATGTTGGTTTGACCGCAAACTCAAATACGTGTGGTGTTAGTAGGGTGTCTGATCGCGCACCCGATGTTGTGTGCTAAAATCCTTCCCATAGAGATTGCACACAGCCCTATGCAGTCTATGTGCATAACGCGATCATGCAAAATTGGTCAGTTTTTTTTTTTTTTTTAAAGTTCAAACCTTTATTCTTTGTGATCCTGAAGGTGATACTCAATAAATGAGGTGTCATATGAAAGAGCAGATTAATTCCAATATTTCCAGAGGGGCGTCATCTCGAAATTCTAAAAATATCTTGGTCAAAACAGCTATTTAAACATTGTTTCCTGGCTAACTCGAAATTTGCCACTCATGAGATATGACGCCCTAGCGATAAGTAGTCCCAGTCGTAAGGAAAATATCCCTACGCTTTTTTTTGCTAGCCCCAGGGATCACAAACAATTACAGTTTGAAAATACCCTTCCCCACATTTTTCGGATCAGCTAAGTAGGAGGCGTGAGCCGCGCCGCCGAACCCATGGTGATAGCGCGTAAAATCTGCACATGAATATGCATCGGGCCGCGTGTCTACAAACCCGAAGTGGGTGCCCATTGAAGACAATGGATTGCCGATCGCGCATCATTTAAGCAACACGCTGCACGCTGGCACGCGTATGTAGGCTTGCATATTGCGCATTCAGCTATTGTGCTAAATTTAGCAAAACAACATAACTCTGCGTACGTCTTTTTCGTCGATTCTTACAAAAAATGGATGAATATTGTAGGGAATTGAAGGGGCTGTAACTTTTGATAGAAACATCGGTGAGTCTTGAAATTTGAAATGTATTATTCTGAGTGAATAATTTTTTCAATTATCCAACCAAAATGGTGAAAAACGATCCAAAAGGGAAAATTGAAAAATCGTTCAGACACCCTAGTGTTAGGTGTACATGAAAATGCCTGTTTTTGCGTTGCCAAACCCCTTGCGTGCGCCTTTTTGCACCCTTTGCTCATTGTTTTCTCATTATGATCCACATGTGAAATTAAATGGTATTCTGACAATAGCGTCACAAGGCCGATTTGGGAGACTCTCCCATTCTCCCATTTGAGAGATTTTTTTTTGCCTCTCGGAGGTCAGGAACCTATGGGATTTGTGAGTGGATCATCCAACAAAATCTCTTTAATATGAAAACAAAAGTAGTCAGTGAATTTTTTACATAGATGGATAAAAGCCTTTTAACAGATGTATTTTTTCGTCAGGAATCTGGTCGTCATATTTGTATTTTGAGCGGAGGTAATCCCTTTGCAGCAAATGGAAATAAAGGAAATTGGTATCTCAAAAGATGACAAAACACAGTCTCCCAAATAGATCTCAGAGATTGTCTCCCATACCGTCCAACATAAATAAAAGATAATTGGCTAAATGAGAAAATCAAATTGATGAAAGGTTGAAGAAAATCTGATCTGATCAGCTGATAATGATTTAATTGATTTAAACTAGAATTTAGAAAAATATTAATTTAAGTAATTTTTGTTTTTTTTCTGCTTTGCTTTGCTTCGCTTTGCATTTGCTAAAATCAACTTATGTTCAGGATGGACTTGAAACGATGCCAACCTTGACATACAATGATACAGGAAGCTAGTAAAAATCAATAATATGTAATAACATTAGATCTCAAAATAGATCAAGTTATGTCTGTGCATTTCATATTTATATTTATTTGTTTGATTACAGATTACAGACTCAATCATGGCAAGGCACAGCAGAGGAATCTCACCAGTCCCATTAGAGTGTAAAGTGTATGTAGGGAACTTGCCATCAGGAGCCAGTCGCACAGAACTAGAAGAGGCATTCAGTCGATATGGGCGTGTCAAGAATGTCTGGGTCGCTAGGAATCCACCTGGTTTCGCTTTTGTTATGTTTGAAGATGAACGTGATGCATCTGATGCCTGCAAAGCTCTAGATGATAGGTAAGACGATATCTTGTTTATAAATTTTATGACAGTTTAAAGAAGACAATCTTTTGAAATTATCATGGTCGTTAATAAATACCAATGTACCCAGGGGCGGATCCAGCGGCAAGGGAAGGCCCACTTTGAAAATTTGAAAATCGTGCCGGTCGATTTTTCGCTCAGTGGGGTTAGTGAGCACAAAAAAAAATTTGGCACCGAAAATTTTTCCTACGGAAGGGTTTTTTTCCATCCTTGGGTGCCAGGAGGGCCCAACTTCTTTTTCTTTCAAAAAAAGGGTGTTTTTACCTGTTTTTTTCTAGGGACCCCTGGATCCGCCACTGAATGTACCCACCCATGTATGAATCATCAATTATTAAGTTGATTATGAAGCAAGTAGTATGTGGGGAAGAAAATGTGGTATACTTCAATGATCTCTTTAGGAATACTGGATTTAAACGAATATTGAAAATAAGTAAAGAGAGGTTGATAAATGCAGACTCTTACATGCAGGCTACTAGCATGGACATTGGGGACTAATATGGCATTATGTTAAGCTTCCAAATATGATCTAAATAGGCTATATGCTATTCTCTATTTGAGATATTGGCTTTACATTACCGGTAGTTAAGTCATACCTAGGTCGATCAGCTCATTTCCTTTGGGATGACATTGTTCAAAGTACATGTCATTAAGAATATTTTTAAATTTTGAAACATTGTTACAGAAATGTCTGTGGAGTACGAGTTCGAGTGGAGATGTCCTCTGGTGAATCCAGGAGGTCTCGTGATCGTGGGGATCGTGGTCATCGGGGCGGTGGAGGTTTCATGGGTGGACGTCGTGGGATGAGGGATAATGAACGTTGCTACGAGTGTGGTCAGAGAGGTCACTTTGCCAGGGACTGTGACAGGAGAGGAAGATCGCCAGGTGGTTACAGGAGCAGCAAGCATTACTCGAGGTGAGATTAAACAGACATTATGAATGTTTTCAAGGATAAAGTCTGCTTACTTTTTCAAGTGGCAGTTATATATTGTTAAGCTGAGAAGATGCCTCACAATATTCCAAGCACAAGTACATCCACAGAAAGTAGCTGTAGCCATACTTGTACACCAACATTGTATTTCAAGCCCATGTATGTTTGTACATGTATCTCTCCTTCCCAAGTCATGGCAAAATACAGCCTATAGTCTGAAATGTATGAGATTGCCTTTGTATTATAAATTATTACATTGTTTTTATGTATACCTAGGAAAGCAAGTCTACATTCTATTCTTTCATGTCCCAGTGGTAATGAAATTGTAAAATGCTCATAAATTATCAGAACAAACAGAGGGCCAACAAGGACATGTACAACAGGTTATTTTGTGTCACACAGGTGTGCGTATGGTGGCACATATTCATACTTTCATACAGAAGAAACCCCACATCAAGATCAAGATTTTATTAAGCAGATTCAAGGAAGTGATGATTATACCATTCTTGCACATATTTCTGTGCATCTGTCATAAATTGTGAACACCTTGTTATCCTAGGATTGGTACTTGGAAACTAGGTTTATTCATATTCCAGAATCACATGGAAACGCCAATCACAAATGATGTCTCAAAAATATCATACCTTTATTAAATAAAATAAATACATGAATACTGTAAAATGAATTGATTACACATTTTTTTTCTTCATTAAAGCTAACTGTGCATGGCTGTTTTGAAAATAGCACAAGGACATTCTCATTTAAAATCAGGATTATTGTAAAGTCCATAAACATTAATCTAAAAATGGACAATGTTATTCCAACTGTGTGTTGATTTTATTGTTAATTATGCCTTTTAAAAACAAAATTCTCCCATGGATATTAGATTAGTTTATTAAAATGATACATTACTTAATAAATGGTTTGCATTGTTAGATAATTGATGTTTACTTTTCCATTTTTATTCATCTAATTTTAAGTGCTAAATTAGTATTTTAACAAATATAAATTTTTATGCCAAACAATAAATTATAAAGATTATACCTAAATTAAAAGAGCCAACAAGTACAGTGTATGTGAACAAATACCTTCGTCCTTACCCTTCCAGGGCTCTCCTAGTACGATCCTCTTGACAACCCACAATGCTTCTACCATGATAACCCTTCATGTTCAAAGCAACAATGTCGCACCATGCGCTCTCCTTACATCCATCATCTCTCCGATGAGTACAGCATGGGTGTGAGCAGTCACACAAGTAGGGCCCTGTTTGGCCGCCTTGTCAGCTCTATGACTTCTGTCTGCCCCATCCATCACGAGCTTCGTCTCTTCCCTAAATCTGCACACACCGGGGCTGCAAATTCTAGTTATCAAAAGTTAAAGGCTGCCAAATATCTGGTTAAGGGTAGAAATCATCCAACAAAGGCCTGTTATGGACATGGTTGGGGTCAGCTGGCATCGTACATCAAAGCCAGATCTGCCCTTGGTATGAAGCCCACCATTGTCGGCCAAGCTTGGCGATTCCCTTCACTAGCATCATATGGACATCTTTTTGATGATCAACTAAATGGTCAGTAAGGTAAAAGAAAGCAACATGGCTGTTGGGCACCGGATCATCAGCCTCTGGTTGCTTCCCTGAGGCTGCAAGGGTAGTAAAACCAGTCCCCCACAGCGCGCCAGCAATCTGTTTTTGTCTTCCTGCACATCTGTAAATGATGGTTCTTCTTTTTCCTCATGTCAACATTTACATCAATGTCATCTTCTTTTGCAGCTATTTTCAATACAGGTAGTATGTTGGTGTAGACTATGAATGGGAAAATGGAAGTTCTATGAGAATGCGTATATGTATCTATGTTCATCTTTAGAAGCCCGTTATATTGTCCCCTAAAGATTCAGAATATATAAAACATCAAATGTATATTAAAAATGGTTTGGCCGTATTTAATCAAGTTGTATATCATTTGATTTGCATGACATACTCTTAGTAGATGGATAATTATACTTTTATAGTGTCTTCATTTCTGGATCTGTTCCATTTTAAAAGATCAGGATTACTACCTACACGTTCTATGGCTTTTAGACTTTGAAGAGTTTGAGAATCAACAGAATAAAAACTCTTCCCTAATTCTAAAAGCTATCCTTGCAATTTTACTAAAAAATATTTATATGCTTCCCTTGTGACTATTGGGTGCTGGGACAGTGTCTTGAGACTAACATCCCCCAAATCCAGTGATGTTTCTAAAACAGACTTGTTCTTTCTCGCCTCAGATCCTTGTCAAGGTCTCGGTCTCGCAGCCCTCGTCGTCGCATTTCTAGAAGCCCACCCAGATACAGGAGTCACAGCCGTAGCCGTAGCAGGAGGTAGGTCTCTTCTATACACCATTTCTTTCTCTGCATGAAATTTTTTGTTTCAAATATGCATGTGCATTATAAACATGCCATTGATACATTTCATTCTCTCATGAACTGGTATGAATATCTTCTCTTTAAGGCTGCTTTTTATGTTACATAACCTCCATTCTATTAATATTTCAGGCTCATTCAGAAATGATGCAGTAAACCACCACAATAAAAGGCTGCTGCTATTTTTTTTTTAAACGTGTAAATGAATTGCAGCAACACGCAACAAAGGTTCTGTGCAATTCACTTAGCTCATCGTTAAAAAGTAGGAAATGTGAAGTGTTTTGCATTTCATGTCATTAAAAAAACCTGCCACGGTTTGCCACGTCGTATCTGAATGACGTTTTATCCCTCATATTGTCATTTAGGGTGTAATTGTTTCTCAAAGGGTTTTATTGGATAGGTAAATCAGAATTACCTTTGTTATAGTCAGCAATACAACTCAGTTATGGTTTTAGAAACTCAAGTTTCCTATATACTTCATTCAGTCCCTTTGCAAGCAATTTGTTAGTTCCAATTTTGTTTTGTTTCTTTGCAGTCGTTCAAGGTCATAAGGAGTCTGAAGACTTTCTAGGAGCAACACTCAAGCAAAAACCTGGTATTGCATTATATAGTAAATCCCAAGTGTGGGAAATTTGTATCTGTAAATAGCTTTTAAGTTTGTCTGCTTCGTGTATGTCTTAATACAATGCAAGTAAAGCTTACAAAAATGATACAGCCTCAAGCTGTTACAGGTTACATGTAAACTTCTTTGGTTGCTGCTTTAGAAAATACAAAATCACATTTAATATTCTGCATGATTGTTCATCAAAATTTGTTTGACAAAATATAGATTCGAAATCTCCTAATCATATATAGATCATGGTAATCCAGCTAAGTTATGTGATATCCTAAGACAAATGGTTGAAGAATGAATTGTTTATTGTACTTGGTTATTTCCTTGATCACTAATCACTATTGCAGTATCCTATTTGTTATGATATTAGACAATTTCTATGCATGAGAAGGCACACATGACACCCACCTGTTCTTTATCATAAATATTACACTATCTGTTGCAAACCATTTGAGGAAAGTGAAGATGCAGGATTGCATCCTGTATTTTATGATCAAAGTTGACGACTAATTGGAATGTTGATCATTTTTTGTACTATTTTGAAGATTCCCAACACTGTATAGTACATTCGCATCTTGTAGATTAAATAGGTGTACCGGTAATGGACATCATCTCATATTCTAGGGGATTATTTTAATTTTATCATTCCCATGTCAGTAACTCTCATGATGGAGAAGTAGTAGTCAAACTTGTATCTTTCGTAACAGGAAGCAAACACCTGCCCAGGTTTGAAGTTCTGTTATCTGACATTGAGCGTACGTAGATGAACTTGTGTGTATTTAGTTATTTACTGTAAATAAAAACACTCACTGGGCATGAAAGGGGTGGGGCGGTATAGAATTTAGCCTTCACGGTCACCATTTATGCACTTGAGATCTGTTCACAGTTATTGATAAAATGCATGTATATAAATTGAGATATCACAGGTCATTATGTATAGTATTTTTATCTTAAGGAGGGACGTGTTAATTGTCCAGCAGATCATTGTGTTTTTTTCTTTTACCAATTTTGTATGAAGTTTACACTGTACATGTATTATAAAATTCAACATATAACAGCACTTGTGTGCAGCTTCAATCAGTTCTATGTTTGAAATGAGTGATGTATAGTGTATCCACCGAAATATAAGAAACTCTGATAATAGTAAACGTTTGTGCAGATGATGTGGAGAAAAAAAAATTGAGAAGTTATTTTTCTGATTCTTGTACATGATTGACAAGGTATAGGCTAAGTGTAACATTTGTTATCCCCATGAAACAATTCAGTGAATACATTCACTGGCTGTAAGAAAGAGGATAAGTAAGGGCTCCACAATTAGAACATTTCTGTCACAATTCCCCAAAAGAAGGTAGTGTGGAGACCTAGAAATTTTTTCTACTGAATAGTGACTTATTTATTCAAAGAAACAAATTTCGGCTTTAACAGATCACTCTCCCATTCAAGATCATTTTGCAAATTTAATTCAGACTATTTCTCACTTGAAGGTGTGTCAGAGTCTCAGAGACGCTGTGTATGAACTATGAAATGCTCTTATGATAAATGATAAATCAGCCGATCCGTAGTTCATTGTGAAGGCACACAATAGTGTTGAAAATCATCCTAAAATATGTTGTCAATGTCGCACTAATGACGTTATGATCAGTCACATATATTGTGTTTTTGCCCTTCATAGTGTAAATTCTTTTTAGTGAAATTGTATTTACATGTATCTGAAACCATGTCATTCCTTTACTGTTCATATTATAATTGTACACACTTGTGCTGTCTGACTGGTCTGATATTTTGATGATTTTAGTATTAAATTGTTTGTTTCCTACTTGAGTTTGTAACCAGTTTTGTATTCATGTACCAACAATGTATGTGCATAATCATCTGGGCAGCGTTTCAGGAAACCGTAGTGTGTACAAGTTCACCGACATCCCATTGAAATACGTGTATTAAATTTAACACGCGTTTCAATGGGATGTCGGTGAACTTGTACATATGACGGTTTCCTGAAACGATGCCCTGGGTGTACGAGAAAGATCAATATATTAACATAGGGAACGAAAGCCCTACCGGTATATAAAATGCCCCACATTACACTTTGTTGAATGTGAGTGGATGCACGAATCAAATGTGAAGAAATATGGAATGGTGATGATGGCAAAGAGAATGTGAGAAAAAAAGAGTGAGCGAAAGGGGGAGAACGAGGAGGGAGGGAGGGAGGGAGGGGGGGGGGGGCGAGGAGACGGACCTACTGGAATGCTTTATTTTACAAAGAGGGTGATTTTATTAACCCAAGACAATACGAGGAGTGGCTAAAAGTATCCCTCTCTGCGATCAAGATAGACCATACCAATTTTGCGCCATATTCCCCGACTCGAGAGCTATCAGTAATGCACAAAATATAAACATCGAAATATGGTGTATAATATCCTTACAAGCTTACAGATCCAACTTGGCAATCTGTCGTGCCCTTTTCGAAAATGATGGCCTTACACGATTTCCTCTTTTCTCAAAAATGTTGTTACACGTATATGTACATTTTTTTTTTAATGTTTAGAATTATAGCAGTCCCTTCTGCATGTAGCATATATGTGTCACTCGAGTCATAGGGACTGTAGTAGACTCCAGCAGTAGACTAGAAATTCAAAATAGGTATATGTCTAGGTGACTGGATCACTATTGGAATTAAACCCATCAGGATAATTATTTGTTTCATTGTAACATAATATATTCGGCCGACATACATGTGTTGGATAATTACAATAAGAATCAACAGAGGCCTACACTGCAATTCATATCGGAAATCAAATAACACAGCCTACTACGCTTTTTCTTGTTATCAATTACTTTTTTCTTTTTATGAATTAGCTATATATCGCATATGAGTATACTTCCCGCGTGTTGACAATGGCAACACGACTTTTGGGGCCCACGTATAAGTATCTCGCGTTGTGATTGGTCGATGATGATGTAATGTGGAACCGTGTGCATCTTTCACGTTCATCTTTTCCTAGTCTTTGTAAACAGACACGATTATATTCATGCCGGGATATTTTCGTGAATTGAATGCTGTCTACGTCACATCCTAGCATGATTGGCATACATTTCTTATTAATTCATAGGAATGTGTATTCATAATACAGTCATTTGAGAGTTTAACAATCAAGCTTGAATTCTTCTTAGTTTATTAATTATTTTCTTATTTTGTTTACATATTCAGACTATTATGAGTAATTCATCCTGTCAAAGCTAGCTACATTCATCACTGAACTTTCTAGATCGATTGGATACTAATATTTTTTATGTCAATGATGAACCAAAACATTCTAGAAGATGCTTTATCTAGGTAGGCCTACTCCTACAACCTAGCGATCATTCGCTGCCCCAACCCGATGGAGCGGGTAGTACAAGGAGAACATCACAGGTCAAAAACACCAGCTAAAATATATCTGCTTCAAGCTCTATATAATATGTGTTTGCAGAGGGACGTTATCACTTGTGAAAAATTAGCTTCTCCATGCAGCATATTATATCCTCAAGAATATTGATACCTCACAAATTAATTACATGTCCTAACTGTTACGTTCATAAAGGATTCAACGACTTTGTTCCTGAATGAGTAATGTGCATGGTTGTATTTCATCGCTGCGCTTATACAGTCATATACTTATAGCGATCGAGAGATGCAAAATAGACCTAACCATTACAAGTGGAATCTTATTCCAGGGGTGAGTACGTAACCAGATCTCCAGAACTGAACACGCCAGCACTCGATCATCATGGAGATAACGGAGTGATTTCTTCAAGCACCCATGCATCTCCTGTTATTACGTTATAACGCCGTACCATCCTCACCCTGCACAAGGTTTCTTCTACACAAAATCTTCAGTGAAAATTCATGATAAACGGTAAGCTATATATTGCTCTTCCTGAAAATGTAACTTTATGGGCTATAATTATAAGTTAAGAGATGTATAATACTACTATAATTCAATATGATTGATGCAAGTTTAAGCAACCACTCTATATATATATATACTCCAGGCTATCACAGGATAGGGAGGGGGCGGGGGGGGGGGCTATGTAATAGTATAGGGGCCTCTTGAATATAATCTGATACCAGCTAGGTCGCTCGAAAGTATATAGTATTCATCGACGATTCTCTCTCTCTCTCTCTCTCTCTCTCTCGTCCTCCCTCCACTATCTTTCTCTTCTCCTAGATGTAAGTGTTGCATACGGTGGATGAGCTATATATATTATATATAGCTCATCCACCGTCCACCCACCATCTTTTTCTTCTCCTAGATGTAATTAGTGTTGCATAGACCTCTAGGAAGATTCTGGACCTCTAGGAAGAACAGAGCCATTTTAATAATGGCTCTGATTAGAGCAATCCAGCCGTTTTAAATTCTTGAATTGTATTATTTGTAAATTGTATTCTTGTATGTATTTGAAGTTTTATACGGAAAATATCAAACCAAACCAAACCAAACCAAGATTTCAAACGCTTGCTGTCTATCCTCGCTACATAGAAAAGGAATAATAGTGAGTAAATGCCGTCTCCCCTACGGCCTGCATTGGCGGCCAGCTACTCGATTTCGTCAATTCATGGCAAAGTCTGAACTTTCCTGATTAAAAAAAAAAATTATACACGAACACACGTGTTATATAGGTGGAGGAGCTAGAGCTAGAATTGTATCCTATATATAGAGAGACGGGGGCGGCAGACAAAGGCCGCGGGCCCGTTGCCCCTGCCCATCCCAATCCATATTAGGTAGTGTATGAAAATGTGTGTGATAGTCATGAGCCTATGCGGGGCCTATGCCTAAATTGGTCACGGTAGAGCTATACATCGGATCATCGAACTAAACATACCAGGGGGCGTATCCAGAAAATACGTAGCGGACCTGGCGTAAGCCGCCCTCCCCCTATCATAGCCTACATAATACATTGTATAAAATAAAAACCTTTAAAAATATTTCCAAATACGTGGAAATGAGGCTTCAGATTTTATGAAAATGACATGATATATAGGCCTACATGCACTGTTGGTCATATTATTTCATATTTATTCCTAATAGATCTAGAAATAAATCATTGTCAAAATCATTCCATAAATTGGGGTAAAAAAAAATTATTCCACCTTTATGACAGTGTACATGTAATTATGTCCAAATGTATATTTCAACCATAAGGGGGCCGGGGGGGGGGCGGCAATCTAATCTAATAAGGCAATCTAATAAGGCCAGAACGAGCTGGCCAGCCCTATCATTAGCCAGTCTACTGTATCAACTGATCCTACGAACAGCATATTAATTTTGATAATTATTGATAGGAAAAATGAAATTTTGATATTAAATACAGAGACAGTACAAAAGCTTGAGTAATATCAGGTGACAGTACGTATAGATCGGAGTCATTTTTATAGTCGATGGCACATGGAATTGACGTTGAAGCGGAACCATAAACATGTCCAGTCATGCAAGTTTTTTACCCGCTTTTCTAGCCTGAAGGCGCAGACTGTAATCTAGAGTATGATCCCAGCATACTCGACGACTAACAAACAAAAAACTGTGTAGGCCTAATATGTATGCAAAGTAAAGAGAGAGATGAGATGAGAGGATGAGCATCCGTGAACCCGACCGCTAATGATAATTATAAGAGTGTGGAAATCCATTGGATTTTAATTGTCACAGACTAATTATAACCTATTTGTATATCCATACATGCCCGGCGTGCCGCTTTCAATGGTTTTATTATTTGCTCGGCAACCATAATTATTAAGTGGACTATGGAATTTTAATAAACAGCCGATGACGTAAAGGCTCGCTTTTGTCATCGAGGATGGCTTTCGATTTCTATTGATATGATGTGTATCCGAGTCGGTCTATCTAGTTATTATGTGCGAAATAATCTTTAAGATAATGTTCTCGTAAACTAGAGATGTGAGTAATGAGGCATATTAAATCATATTCGTTATGGATATGTGAAACGAAAGTACTTCATAAAATATACATGCATGCAATCATCATTATTCCGTCATATCATAAATAAAATGATGAAAATATACAATCTAGTATAAAGAGATGAGTGATTTGAATATGACAGGAGGTTACGAAGGTCGTGAGTTCGAGGCCCGGTTGGCAAGTCATTTAACAATATACGAATTAACCCAAGTGAGAAATAGAGATTTTATGGAGACCATTATGCATTCTGACGGTGACAATAATGTGAAAATTCATACTGTCCAAGGAGTGGAGATTTTGCACATTTACTGTGTGCTTTGATAACTCGGCAACCAGGGTATTATGTTTTTTGTAATACCAAACGACACGAAGAGATCCACGCTTAAATATTTTAGGGCCCCATTCTTTTCAATCACCATGTTCCCTTCTTGCAGCTGTTTTACTTGTATGTGCTTAATATAGGCCCTATGATTATGCCTCTTCGTAGGCTTTTAAAAAATAAAAAAATTGTCAAAATTTATTTTATTTTAGGTCCCCCCCCCAGCCTACCCTATATAAAGCTTCTAACTCATTCTCTGTCTCTGTATGTATGTATGTCTGTCTCTCGCTGTCTCTCTCTGTCTGTCTCTCTCTCTGTCCATTGATTGTCTTAGAGCTCCTATAATTTTAACTACATTTTTATGTCCTACGATAATAATATTATAATCTCTCTTTCTATGATCTCGAATTTCTACGTTTTTCACGTTCTCCCCTTCTCTCTCTGTCTCCGTCTCTGTCTCCGTCTCTGTCTCTCTCTCTCTCTGTCTCTGTCTCTCTCTGTCTCTGTCTGTCTCTCTCTCTCTGAGTATTCGATTCAAATTGTATTCAATGCAATGTTGGTTATACTACCAAAACAAAAAAAAAAAAAAAACATGGCAAAAGTCCAAAGACTAACATTGTCATAATATATACATTAAAATACAAAAGCATTTAACAAGCTAGTTAAGATGTGCATTGACATATTAATAATAATAGTTCAATACTAAAACGAACTTTAAAGAAAATAGAAAAACGTGACAATTTCTATATTTTTTTATATATATATTTTTTAAAAGATGTTAAATATCAATTATTATACATATATTGACTTATATCAGATAGATGTTGACAAGCTTATCGGTAAAGTGAATGCCAGTGATATGGTAATTTTATTTCTGATAGACAATGTTTTGTTAAAAACGACTATTAAAAAGTGAAATATAATTTATATACAACCGCCTGTCGTCACAACAGATAGGCCCTTCCCGCGCGCGTCAAGGTTTACATATTACCATATGAATAACTTATTTTTAGCCGGTTTCAAGCGTTTTGATTGGACCGCTATGAAGTAATGCATGAAAACGTGCCTTATTGGTCCAAGTGCAATACATCACCTGCTATTTTGGGCATTGGATGTCGCAATATATTGCAATGCAAACCCATACGAAGCACCATTTGACAGAAGATCGTTCGTTGGAAGTAAATGGGTCAGGAATCGCGGCGTAAATCCCGCGAAAAGAGAGCGAAAGGCGACTTACCGGCAAGAAAACCGGTTTCTCTCACGAGAAGTGCTAACAAGGTAGATAACTGTTATATTTAGAATATGAATTATACTCTTTTTTCGTGTTATTTGCAAGAACATAAGTCTATGTCACACACATGAATTTCGCTCGGATCGTAAAACTGCCTCCCAGCTCAGTCATTCTGCACGAACTCCGAATAGCAGTATGTGCTCTATGCTGTGCCCGGCATATTGGAGGCGCATTATATTCTCAATAGACAATGTGTGATATAATAGCATGACGACAAAAATGATAAGCATTTGTCTATTTTTATTGTTGATATTGGAAATGGAGATGATTGTGAATGATCAAAAGAGGGCGGAGCTGAGTGTATCATTGTGTAATTTTCAATTTGAAAAAAATACACCAATAGCAATAATTAAAATATATTATAAAATATATTCCAATTCAAAGAGTCCAATTCATTACAAGTTTTTACAACATAAACAAATTGCCTGAAAATCCCACCAGCCTATTTCCATTTAAACAGCAACTTTGTCATTGGAACTTATCATGTGTATAAATTTATGTATGTGTACAAGACTTAACTAGTAGTACTACTAGTACTAGAGAAGTGGAGTGGTCGACGGCCGGAACTTCAAATTGATCCAACTAAATTATTTCCTGGTGTATTTGTAAATTTGCATATTCCCACGTTTATTAATACTGATATTCCTTATTTCATTCTTTGATTTACAGGGGCCAACATTAACCCCCACCAGTTTCCAGATTTTGGAATCTTCGATTTTACAGTGGCTACGTACGAGGACGGTTCTTTCTTTGAATTACCATGGCAATCTACGTACTATCAGAGCAATCACTTGGGGCACTCATTGGGGATGATGTCGCCGGTAAAAAATTTAGACGGAGTCGGGGCAGTTTGCCTCGACCCTGTCGGCCGGGAGGAGGCGGAGATGGAGAAGAAGGAGGATTATTTACTGGGGCAGGCGTGGGAGAAGACTGCACTACAAAGCGTCACCCAACAGAGTGGCCTGTTTAACAGTAAGTATAAGGAGACCTGATCAAGAATTATCAATAGAAAATTGCTAAAATGTTAATTTGTATCGTTTCACATTTATGGAGGTTACTCGCTAAGCAGATAGTAATGCTTAACATGTAATAAAACTATATATTTTAAGAAGGGAAGGTCATTTGAAAGGTCATAACCTATAAATTTCAATCCATTTTCATGTGAAAATGTAATGATGTATGTTACAACTTGGTATTCACTATACACTATACAGTGGTATATCCAAGATTCATTGATGGCATGTCTCAACCTTTAAGATTGGATTTTTATTGATTATTATGTAAAAGAGGGATATAAAGTGTGTATCAGTTGAAATCACTGCACATCACTTGACCCTTTACAGTAGAAATGGACATGGACTCAGGATTGAACACAGTGGATAGTGTCATCGACAGCACCAAGCTGGACCTGTCAGCAACCAGCACCGTGGACCTCACAGAACTCTTCCCTGACCTCACTGAAATCCTCATCACCAATCCTGATGATGAGGGTGTGTCATCACCCCTCGGAGATGAAGGAGCAGACCTAAGCACCTGTGCCCCATCTCCTGCAGAAGCTAAGGATGGATTCAGTGGAGGCAGAAGGGGGCAGTTCCCCTCGACCTCATCTTGCAGCGAGATGAGCGATTACGAGGAAGGACTGAGCCCCGCGGAGTTGGACTCGACGTTGGAGCATTTCTTCAACACGTTTGCCAACCTGGAAGAGTTTCTGGTCCCGGTAGGTTTCTCAAATTTAATCTACCGGGTAGTCTTATTTAGTGGCTATATCCTCTGTGAAACTATGTCTGGAATGCTAAAAATTCTCTCCTAACAAAAAATCAAAAGATCATGGGGGAAAATGAAGTATATGTTATAAACCTATCAGTCATGTCCCTAGGAAAGAGGTATATTCCTCAGTGTTGATTGAAGTCCCTAGGAACGATGCAATATCTACCTCTTTGTATGCAAGAAAGCCTTGAAGTCGATGAGTCAACTGTCGGTTGTCTCAAGGAATATAAACACTTTGGCTGATGCAATATTGAGACCCTGGGAGATTCTCTCAAATGAAATTTAGTAGGCCTATGAGAAAAGGGGGATTCAGGAGAGCTAAATAGCCAAGATCAGTTGTAGAAGGTATTATTTTTAAAAGGAATATAGGCCTAAAAGCCAGATAAGAGTGCCAAAATGATAGAAAATGAAATGTCAGGCAAATGCAGATTATCTGTGTTACATAGTAGGCCTATGCATACTCCAGAAGGGAAGATACTGGTAGCTATCAAGGTATAAATAGTAAATGCAGTGACATTTTTCACCTTTCAAGTAAATGTACCATAAAATATTAGCCTAAACCTGCCAAAATTGACCTATAAAACCCTGCCATAGATTTGTGGGTGGGGCTTAACCTCATGAATATTCATGATGATGTCATGGCATTGCAAACTGATGGTGCAATACCTGCAATGCAAATAGACATGTCAGATCTTGCATGTCCTGTACCATATACTGAATGCACTGCCTGACAAGTGAGCGATATGCCTTCAATGCATTGTTTGGCCTTGCAGCTAGCTTCCTGGCTAAGTACCTCTGTTATTTCCTGCAATTTTTTTCATCAGGTATTGCACAATGCATTGAAATGACAGGCACACAACCATTTTCAGCCAAAACATACCCTGCTAAATTTCACGCACAAGCTAATATTTTGCCACTTTGTGTTCAAGATATTCTACAACTTGCACTCTCTCTGTGTCTCTTTTGCTCAGGTTTTCAAGATTGATATGATTATGACATGAACTTTTTCAAATACAATGTATTAAGGATTGAATATTGGACACTTGTTTTTTTTTGTGTGGATCATCTTCAATATATGCCTTTTTGATGCCTGCCTCATAAGATAACTGCAATTTTTCAGTTATGAAAGTTTTATCCCAAATTTGTTTATACTTGTTTATCATGGTGAGACTCATTGGATACCGAAGATTTTTTGGAATGGTAAATATCATTTGCCTCGTTGCTCATCTGCAGCTATTATTAGCATCACATTGTACCTGGGACTTCTTGATAAAGACAAGGTGCTTTTGACAAGAGTTCATATTTCAATCATTAACTCATGGATTGTTGTCTTATGTACTCCATCATTTAACACCTAATGTCAATTTACTCAGTTGAACCTCCTGTTGATATGAATGCTAAATTTATTTTGTTTTCTTGTTTGTTTTTCTTTTGACTTACAGGCTGAAGAGACTGGTCCTACATCTACTGTCGATGCTGCCACTGTGCGAAGCCTGATTGATAACCCAACGACTACGGAAAACCAATCATCTCTGGATAACCTGCTGGCTGTCGAAGATGGTTCTCTTGCTCTTTCTACAGTCAATGTTACAAAGCGACTTAAGTCGGAAAATGTCGAAGATGAGGAATTTCAGGAAAATACTTGCCAAGTAGCTAAGAAGTCTCGAACCTCTAAGAATGGAGCTTCGAGAAAGACAGCGAGTCCTGAAGAATTATACCGTCGGCGCCGAGTCAAGAATAACAAAGCATGCCAGCGTGCGCGCCAAAGCAGGAAGAAGCGGGATAAGGATCTTGCATCAACCGCTGAAATCCTGGAAAAGGAAAATGCCGAGTTGAGAGTTCAGATCGAAAAACTGACAGAGATTGCTGAAATCTCTAGACGTGCTTTGGTCAGTGTTCTAGCTAAGTAAAGGGAATTTTTGTTTTCCCATGGAGTAGAGCTCAAATGCATGTTGCTTTTGATGGTGAGAAAGGGGATGAAAGGCCATTCAAGTGAAGTCTTGTATACTGAATGCCTGACATGGCAACTATTCTTGCATGTACCTACAACATAGCCTAATAGATGTTTGGTCTGTCTCGATGATCTCGTACTAGAGAAGAGTAAGAGTTGATCCTACAAAATTTAGACATATGTAGTATAATACATATATGAGGAGGTGATCAAATTGCTTGCTATGTAATGGGATTTGGTATTAGTAGAACGTCATGACAGACGGTAAAGAGTAGGTGCACAAGATAAACTTTGATACATGGCCTTCAACCCTTTGCACCTTAAGCAAGGGACAGTGTCGAACTCAGCAGCTGTACGATAAAACCTAGAATGCACTGTGCATGTTCATGTTCATGTGAAAAAATATGAATTTGTTTTTTTTGTAAATAAGATTTATGATTATGATTTAAATGTTTTAAGCCAAAAAAAAAAGTTTTACTCTAATAAACATTTGTTTGCTTTTTAGTTGTGAATATGGAATTATTCATGTCATATTTTACTATTATTTAATGAGACATTTACTGTGTTCAGTTTATTTGTTTGAAAGTCATTAGAAGTAACTTGCTTTGTGTTCAAAGTTTTTAAAGCAATTTTATATACATCAATCTAATCTGAATTAAACTGATATAATCCAAGCAACACTGATACATTTGCTTCTAAGTGTTGCTTGGAGAAGCACCAACTTATTTTTTGTTACTGAAGCACTTATGTGTTGTAAACTCAGGTAAGTTTACAGACCACATGTGGTGGGTCCATGGTTAAAAATACACTATGTTTTTAGTTTTAAAAATGGTACACATAATGGGAAAATTCACATTTTGGTCAATCTAAAGGAGGGTAAATATTTTTCCAAATGAAATCGTACATATCTTAAGAATATTAAACGATATGGGGGTTTGTATATGAGTGTACCACTGTCATAGCTATACAAGAAACAAATCATGTGTGTGTAATTTTCAGTCATGTATGTTTGGGGATATTCAGTTATGCAATACGTTTTTTTAATTCTTTCGGGGCAGCTGTATTTCATGTGAAAGAATTTATATACGCATTCCACTTGATATTTGATATTTTGATATATCCATCACGGCAGGTGTGTGTAATATATTCCCTATTTGGAATAAGATAAGGTAAGTATAAATAATTAACAGTCAAATTATTCCAATGTAATTATAATCCAAAATAGTGTATACATGGTACACTGTGTGTCTGAGGGAATTTTTACAGAAAATCAAGCAGTTTAATCCCTCATAATGTCACATGAAAGTTTTATAGTCCATGCTATATGCACCCCTAATTTTGATAATGTACCTTCGTTTCTAATTTATAAGTGAATGAATATTATTTTTAACAGTTCCAATAAATTGATACTGATAATACCATAACATTGTTTGCAAATATTCTTTATACTGCCACTTATATCATGAATAGAATGATTTCCCAAAGTAATATGTGTTGACTAACATATAGATGTGATATACATCTAAACTCACTGATAAAATAATAGGGCATCATTTTTTCCTTGTAAATCATGTTAGAAACTATATTCATTCATCATAAACTTCATTCTGTGATATTATGAAACTGTTTACCTTTGAAATTTTAACAGCTGGAAATTTCCAAGCTATTGCAGTAGAATGACAACACTCATCAACATTAAAAACATATGTTTAATTCACTTCACTTTGATTGTATATAATTGCTCAGGGAAATGTATTTTGTATATTTGTGATTTGAAAAAACACATGTGGACATGAATTTGTGAATATAATGATTTGATACTTATCATTGTGTATATATTTTCTTACCCTTTCATTCTCTGTATATGTGATATAGACCATATATGAAAACGGATCTTAAATCTAGAGTTTACTCTAGATGCCATTCTTTAGTTTGAACATGCATGCTCAGGATATGGATAAAATGCTATGAAGTGGAGGGGGTAACCTAATGATGAGTACGGATCAATAATAATTTAAATTGCAACAAGAAACGAGATGATAAAACAATCATGTGTATGGAGATTGTCTTGTTCTATAAATACATGTAGTAGAATTACGATTGTAAATTAGAACATAGAAGAAAAAAAAGCAAAACATTGAATATTACGTATATGGTACGATTGTTATTCGATACTTCTGAATCCTACAGTAAATTTACCCGATACTCATTATATGCTGTACTGATCTACTACTTTTATTTTATCTTTGCAAATAGTATCAATTCTATTCTACTCTGAAATAATTTTGTGAAAATTGAGAATAAAACAATCGTAAAACGAAATAGATTTTCATTATGTATTGCTATTTTTGACTTGCTATATACAGTTGAAACATGAAATTCGTCTACTCAAACGCTTTGATTTTTTTTCTATCAATTCGAGTAGATCCCTATCGGAAATGACGAATATCAATATAATTTTGCATTGGGTGAACCTTATCAGGGCCCCAATGTGGGGAAAATAATCTCAAGTTGTAATACTTTGAGGTCACCTTCCTTTGCATAGGTTTACCCATTTATTGCAGTAAAATAATTTTGCAGGAAAACATAAGCCTTCAGAAACGAGTGAATCATATCTGGAATATAGTACAAATGTGATTATATACGTACTTGTATGAGGACGGTCTTGTGTAGAGAAAAGGAGTTGTTTTACAATGTAATAGGAGAAAGGGAGAGAAAGATGATCATAAAAGAAAAAGAGAGAGAAGGGTAAAAACAGAATGTAGAGAGAGAGAGAGTGTGTGTGTGTGTGTGTGAGAGAGAGAGAGCGCATATTGGAAACAAAATGATAAAAAGACAGATTGCCTAGTAAGGGAAGAGGGAGTATGGAAGAAAGGGGTAACGTAACTCGTTTTGAGACTGAATAGCACAATACATATTACCGACCAATTTAATAAGATAATCACCAAAGAGCCAGCTATGTATAATAGGGGAAGTGGTGACATTTAATATGCCGGCGCCATATAAAAGTTATGGGTTATTTGACACAACCGAAATTTTAAGTTCAACACTGAACCAAGTACTTTACCCTAAAATAAACCTAACCACAAACCAAATTATATCCCTAACCCTAGCTTTGATGAAGTCCTGAGCAGGCGCAGATCCAGGGGGAGGGGGGTACTGAGCACTAATTTTTAATTTTCTTTTTTGCCCCCCCCCCCGGAAATTTAAAAATCGCACCGGCCGATATTTCGCTCAGTAAGGGGTGAGAGCTAAACGGGCACTCAAAACTTTGCATGTTGAAGAGGATAACTTATCGTAAAGGAAAGTGACACTCATAAGAAAGAAGAAAGAGTACATTTAATTGTCAAAGTAAAAGGGAAGACTTGTCACATTTGAACAGGGGGTTATTTCGGTTTTAGGACAATTAACCCTGGACAACCACCCCCGGCCAATTACCGGCAGCGGGACAATTACCCCCCGGAAAATTACCCCAAGGACAACCACCCCCCGTGGACAATCAACCCGCGGAAAATTACCACCTTAGGACAATTACCCTTGAGGACAATAATTTAGTACCCTCCCCCCGGAAAATTATTCTCTAGGATACCGGTAAACACCCCCTGTGTGTGTGTGTGTGTGTGTGTGTGGGGGGTAATTTACTGGGGGTAATTGTCTTCGGGGGGGGGGTAACTTTGTCCGGAGGTGATTGTCTAGGGGGTAATTGTCCTGATACGGATCAGGGGCACTTGTCAGATATATAAAAAGGCACATAGGTGAAAAGGGGCATTGATCAAGGGGGTAGGCCTACTTATTAATGAACAAATGGAGGGCAAAGTGGCCCCTTGCCCCCCCCCCCCCCATCGCCTCTGCGCTACCCCCATTCAAATGAGTTAGTGCAACTCACAGAGATAAAGAGTTTATTGGGGCGGTATTCTGTGATCAAAATGAACTTTGGACCTGAAGTATCTAAATCAAATACTAGCCTATATTGTTATCACAAATTTAGTTTGCTAATATAATAAATATTTTCGTTCCTTGTCCTATTTAATGATACACAAATTGGGCCGGGGACGGTCACATGCGGAGATGAGTTGGCATATTTATCTTAATATCGAATTTCCGATAATTATTATTTATGTGTACTGCAGCTGTGCGTTTAAATGCTAACACAACATAAAACCTGTTGTACTCATCTACCTTCTCCTTATGAGTAGGCTCTCTACATTTTCATAATATATACGCATGTAAGCATGATAATCTGGATCGAATTGACGCACTTTTCGGTGAAATCAATGTAAAGTATGGATCAACTTTTGTCATCAGCTGCAGAATCTATCAAAACGAGCGACGTTCTTATCATCACCGCTGGAGCCGGTCTGAGCGTAGACGGTGGTATCCCAGACTTTGTTGACATCAAGAAAGCACTCCCCGAAATCTCTCATCTGGGTCTGAACGTATTCGAAATATCAAACGACAATATTTTCCTGAAAGATCCCACGTTTGCTTGGGGAGTGTACGGTAAACGCATGGACGATTATCGAAAAGCTTCCCCTCATGAAGGATACTATATTCTTTTAAGGTGGTGCCTGGCAAAGAAAGATTGGTGGGTGTATACAAGTAACATCGATCAGCATTTTATGAGAGCAGGGTTCCCAAAGGAGAGAATAGTCGAATGTCATCGTTCCCTGTATGAGTTCCAGTGTTCTGTGCCATGTTGTGATGACGTATGGGATGGTAGAGATGTCAAAGTTGACTACGATGAAGTCACGCTTGTAGTGAAAGGGGACATACCAAAATGTCGTCATTGCGGAGACGCGGCACGTCCTTGCACCGTTCTGGCTGTCGACTGCCGCTGGCTCAGAGCGTTCACCAAGAAACAGGAGGAACTAATGGATAAGCAGCTAGCTGACATACCACCTCGAAAATCCATCGTTATTCTTGAACTAGGATGTGGTGTCCAGATGCCGAAAGTGAGGGAAAAATCAGAGGAACTTGTTTCCAGCTTTAGGAAGGCCGGCCACAGAACGACATTTATTCGAGTAAACTCAACCTTAGAACATCTTCGGATGCCAACGCCAAAGCACCCAGACAATATCCCTGTGTGCCAGACTGCATTATATGCATTGGCAAAGATGAATGAGATTTTGGGATCAATTTGAGTAAAAGAATGGGAAAGCATTACTTTTGTTCAATGGAAAATTCAGTGGACTCTTCCCGTCGTACTGGGCTTCTATTAGTTAATACACAAGTCTCGTTCTTGACTGTCGAGTCGGAATAAAATTTTGATATACAACATTCATTTTTACGTTTTCTTTTGCTTCATTTTCGTACATGCAAGTTGCCTGGGGTATATATTGGGCGATCCAGATACAGGTGGATGGGGGAATCACTGGCGTACTGATGGGAGGGGGCAGGGGCAGTTGCCCCCAAATAAATTCAAACGTGGTTTATTTCTAATTTGATACCAGTGATTTACAAATGTTGCTGAAATGTCATGATTTTCCGGGATTTTTTCTCATTTTTTTGTAAATTATACTTTTTTATGCGTTTGTTGGAAAATGACAAATTCCCAAATTTATAGTCAGGCAAAAAATATGCTTATTTAGAAGCCTAAGTGTCAGGGCCCGCGGAACGGCGGGGCTCGAGCCCCACACTTTTAGAAAAATTATGTAAAAGAAAAATAAATAAAAAAAGAAAGAATAGTGACCTGCCAGTGTCACAAATGAGGTTTAAAAATATGCTCATTTAATTAAATTGCTAAGACCCCTGAGCTTCCGATGGCTCTGCCCCTGGACCACACCAAGGGCCCTAAGGCGGACCCCTGGATGCTCATTTCACCATAATCAAATTCCTAAAACCTCTGAGCTTCCGGGGGCTCGGCCCCCTGGACCCCACCATGGGCCCTAAGGCGGCCCCTGGATGCTCATCTGATCTTAATTAAATGCCTAAAACCCCTGAGATTCCAGGGGCTCTGCCCCCTAGACCCCACCAAGGGCCCTAAGGCGGGCCCATGGATGCTCATCTGACCGTAATTTGATGCCTGAGACCCCTGAGCTTCTGGGGGATCGCCCCCTGGACCCCACGCCAATTAGTGACCTGTCAGTGTCACAAATGTAATAATAAGGTCAATTCAATTCAATTCAATTCAATTCAATTCAATTCAATTCAATTTATTTATGTTTCCAACAAAACAATATAAAATCAGTTTTAAACATTTACAACAATTTAAGAATACATATTGGAAACAGAGGGGTCCACTAAAAAGCAATGCTTGTACAAGTGTGGACACCCTAAATGATACTTAAGAATAATGATTAATTAAATTAACAAGTTCTTAACAACAAAAGGAACTACAAAATAGAGAAAAATGGGGGGAGGGGACGCCAACAGAGACGAGAACGGGACAAGACAGTACCTTACATGACAAACATGGGAGGATACGGTTACCATACAAAGAGTAGATAATGCCCCCCAAAAAGGAGAGAGATCAGGGGTACAGAAAATAATAAAAAAATGCTGAGGTGCATGTGGGGTTGAGAGGAAAATGAGGAAAGAGAGATGCGCGTTAGAAAGGAGATAAGCTTGAGAAGGCACAATATAATATATCAAAATATGCTCTTCAGACCTATTATAAATGCCTTAAATCCCTAAGTTTCCGGAGGGTCTGCCCCCTGGACCCCACCAGGAGCACTAGGGCGGGCCCCTGGATGCTCATCTGACCGTAATTTAATGCCTAAAACTCCTGAGCTTAATGGGGCTCAGCCCTCTGGACCCCGCGCCAATTAGTGACATGCCACGCAGGCGCACCGGAAGCAGTTTGGGATTGGGGGCAAACATTCCAGGGGGCTCACCTTTCATGGTGAGTGGCGTAATGAGCAAAAAGGTCAAGGGGCGGAGCCCCCGGAAACTCTGGGGTTTTAGGCAGTAATTTACGGTCAGATAAGCATATTTAGATACCTTATTTGTGACACTGGCAGGTCACTAATTGGCGTGGGGTCCAGGGGGCTGAGCCCCACGAAGCTCAGGAGGTTTAGGTATTTAATTATTGTCAGATGAGCATTCAGGGGCCCCCCTAAGGGCTCTTGGTTGGGTCCAGGGGGCGGAGCCCCCGTAAGCTCAGGGGTTTTAGGCAGTTAATTACGGTCAGATGAGCATATTTTGATACCTCATTTTGGGACACTGGCAGTGTATCGAATAAGAAATGAACCACGTTTGAATTTTATTTGGGGGGTAACTGCCCCCCCCCCCATCAGTACGCCAGTGTTCAGGGTCTCATGTCTTTTCACTCCTATAATAAAAAACACACACGCTTTCCATCCTCTCACAATATTTCCGCGATATGCGCGTAACGCTATTATAAAATCCTCCACTAATTTATTGTTAAATATAGGGGCATGAGGAATATTTAAGAAGTTTAATTCCTGTTTACTTACCTTTTCTTTGAATGGAATGTAATTTTTACGTGATTCAACTTATTTTATATTATTTTTGTTTAAAAAATACAACATTTTTACTCCTTTACTGCTGATTTTTTTTCGGGGGGGGGGGCTTTTTTTTGGGAGGGGGGGGGGCAAACATTTGGGGGGCGAAATTGCGTTTTGCCCCCCACCCCACTTCCGGCGCCCCTGCCTGCCAGTGTCACAAATAAGATATACAAATATGCTCATCTGACCGTAATAATGTGCCTAAAACCCTTGAGCTTAAAGGGGCTTTGCCCCTGGACCCCACGCCAATTTACGCTCTACTCGCTTAACTCGCTTAATTGCCATCATGTTTGGACACGATACTGACTGCAGTAAATGTGTTCGAGAGCCCTATGAATATTTATTTATTCAATTATACACGATATCAAAAAAAAAACAGTGACATGGTTTTTGTTTGGCCGTATTAAACATTTAAAATACATATTCATAAACATTGCAAATCTGAGGTAAATATCAGATTAAATATATAAGAATTTTTTTTTCAGTATACATGGCCTGTGACGAAGCTGGAGAGAGAGAGAGAGAGAGAGAGAGAGGGAGAGAGGGAGGGAGAAAGAGGGTGTGTTGGGGCTACCCCTAATAATATAACATTCTACTGGCAACTGTGAGTTTATGTACATGTACAAGCAGTAGCGGATCCAGGGGCAGGAGCACGTACTTTGGTACTCGATTTTTAAGACGTATGTCCTTTGAAAAAAGAAAAAAAAAATATTTTTGTTTGTGAAATTTTTGTTTTGACACCCTAAAAAAAAAAAAGAATGATCCGTAACTGAAACTCTGAGTCGGCACATACGTTAATTTTAATATCCAATCCCTCCTTATGTCACACAATATTTGTATTTATGGGAAAATGAAGGGGAGAAAATAGCTAATAGAGGGGCACTAGCAAAAGGGCGTAGGGCCTATACGTGTTTATGTCTACTCTATTTTTTCCCTCCCTAACAAAAAGGTGAAAAGAGGATGCATGCCTTTTGCCCCCTCCCAGCAAGAGGGCGTTTTGCCTATACGTGTATATGCCTACTCTATATTTTCTACCCCTCCCTAAAAGAAAAGGTGAAAAGAGGATGCATGACTTTGCCCCCCAGCAAGAGGGCGTAGGGTCAATACGTTCATATGCCTACTCTATTTCTACCCTCCCTAAAAAAAAGGTGAGAAGAGGATGCATGCCTTTTGCCCCAGCAAGAGGGCGTAGGGTCTATACGTGGTATGCCTACTCTATTTTCTACCCTCCCCTTAAAAAAAGGTGAAAAGAGGATACATGCCTCCCCACCCCCTGTCCTTCTAGGCCTACAGGATCTGCCACTGTTCATATTTGCATGCAAGCCAATACAGTCCAAATCAACACCCTTATTCTGTTCTGCTGAGGGTTAAGCAGCATTGAAGAAGTATTTTGTACGTGCTTTTCTATATTTCGAGGAGGAATTACTCCCATGCACATTTGCCAGTATAGGGACTGAAGGAAATCCTGATCCTGGTCCTCCGGTGAGTCAAGTTTCCAAACACCGATCCAGGGGCGGCCGAGCGACTTCCACAGTGGGGGCACCAACAAAAAAGGGCACCTACAAAGGGAAATCTCAAACCTAAAATATACCCTTTTTTAGACATTGGTATGTACCGCTACATTGTAATTATATTATCAGGGATGGTTTCAATATTTGTTTCTCTAATTTATACACCAGACAAGATATTGCTTGAGCATTTATATACTTTGCAGTTGGGTGTGATGTTCTGAAAACTCATTTGCGAGCGAGGAAAAATAAAGAGGAAAAACTCAATCCTGCTGGGGTTATAAGCACATTCTCATAACGGGAGACTGAAAAGGCCTTTGATAAGTAAAATAATTATATGATCTATAAGGCGTAGCGAGCGAACTTTGGGGGAAATTGCTCTCAGTCGCTTGAAATTAGGGGCGCGTTTAATGATGAGAGAAAAGGGGGACACTTGTCGAAAGGGGTAAAATACTTATTAAAAAGAAAAGGAGCACGTGTCAAAGTACAAAGGGTAATTATCAGAGGTGAAAATGATGCAATAAATATTCTTAGTCTTACAACTACAAAAAGAGGCACTCACCAGGGATGAAAAAAGGCACTTCTGAGAATGGGAAATGGGCATTTGTCGACGGAAAAGAGACACCCATCAGATTTTGATAGGGGCATTTATAAGAGGTGAAAAGGGGCATTTATGAAAAGGGGATAGGTCCCTTATTATAAAGGAAAAGGGGCACGTAGCATTGTTAAAAGGGAAATTATCAGAGGTGAAAAGGGCACTTATCGCACCTGAAAAGGGGCACTGACCAGATATGAAAAGGGGCTCTTATGAGAATGAAAAAGGGGCACTTATAATAAAGGAAAATGAGCATTAGATGAAAGAAAAGGGGCACCGATCAGATTTTAATACGGGCATTTATCGGAGCCTGAAAAGGGGGCTTTTATGAAAAGGTTGAAGTGGCCCTTATTAAAAAGAAAAAGAGGCGCGTGTAAAAATAGACGGGGCACTTATCATAGATGAAAAAGGGTAATTATGAGAAGGGGAAGGGGCACTTATAAGAAGGAAAAAGAGCATTTATTAGAAAGGAAAAGGGGCACGTGTCAAAATAGAATGGGCAGTTTATTAAAGGTGAAAAGGGACACTCATCAGAGATGAAAAGAGCACTTATTAGAAAGGAAAATGGGCACTTGTCAGAGTAAAAGGGGCACCTCTCAGATTTGAACTTAGGGCAATTATAAGAGGTGAAGGGGGCACTTATCAAAAGTGAAAAGGGGTATTTCTCGTACCTGAAAAGGGGCACTTACTAGAGATTAAAAAGGGCACTTATGAGAATGGAAAATTGACACTTATTGCAAAGGAAAATGGGAACTTGTCGAAGGAAAAGGGGCACGTTTCAAAATAAAATGGACACTTATCAGAGGTGAAAAGGGGAAGGGGCACTTTTACAAATTAATAGGGCACTTGTCAAAGTAAAAGGGGCACTTTTCCTATGTAAAAAGGGGCACTTCTTACAAAATTAGAGGGGCACTTTTCCTATGTAAAAAGGGGCACTTTTGGTGTACTTGAAAAAGTGGGGGCACTGTGCACCTCTACCTGAGAGGGCCGTCCCTGCACCGATCCGTGTATATTGTTAGAAGAGGATTGTCATTGAAAAGACAAGGGTTATCAGGAAGCTTACTATCCTGCCATCCTGGGGTTATGACTGAACAGAAATTGGTTATCATTTTTTTCAATCGCCTTTTAGAAGTTTAAACTGAAACTGTTGTAGGGAGGCATAGAGAGGGGACACGTTCTTCTTTTTAGCTATTGAGTATCTAAGGTACACCAGATTGAGTTTTCTGGGGGCAAAGACGCCTGTGATTTCTAAGATATTTAGATTTTCTACAGTATTTTACATTAAACTTTGTTATTCTAATGTGAAGGAGCCTTGCTACCAAGTGAGAAGAATTTCACTGAAAGTGAATCTTCAGAGCCTAATTACCAATTATTTAATTAATTAGTCTATTGTTTTACGCATTAAAAAAAGGGGTGGGGTAAGCGACACACCCCACATACCCAAAGAATTCCCTCCTCTGTGCATGTGCAGATATTATACATTTTACTGGGGAGCTGATAATCCGCCCCTGAGGAAATCAGGCGCTTGGAAGATACCATACTACAGCACAATCGGCCATTGCTCTTCAGTTTATTAACATTAACACAAGTTCAATTTCAAACATAATTTAACGACAAAAATGTTGCTTTCTCGGCTAGCTGTTGTATCCAGAAGGTCCTTTGGGACATCAGTCATCCGACAAGCTGGATATGGAGAAGGACCAGGAACTGTGAGTAGAATAAAGCTATGGTTTAAGTTGGTCCATTTTTTGAAAATCGATTGTCGTGTACAGTTACTACGCACTCGTATGTACAATGTAGTTGTGACTGTCGTGTGTGCGAAGAGTTTTACGTGCAAAGTCAATGGAGAGAAAGACTGGCATGACTAGTGCAGTGAACTGGGCGATTCGACGTGTCTGTGTAGCTGAGCTGAGCTGTGTCTGTGTCATGTGTGCAATTGTTGTAAGTTGAAAATTGAGCTTGAGCAACCAGCAAATTATGTTTTGTTGCATTTTTTAATGTGAATATGGGCACAATTTAAGTGCCTGCCCCATTGTACTTGTAGTAGAGTCTAGTAGCCACTAGCCAGTACAGTAGATGTAGTTCAACTTCAAGTTGTACTGTAGCTCGTCTTTTTCTTTCAATATTTTACAAGTCAAAAGAATCAGAAATCCAGAATGTGGATATTTGGTTACCCCTTTTCTTTTGGTGAGATGAAAAGGTCTTCAGAATCAGAAGTTCAGTCGCCGGTCGGTGTTATTTGTCTTTGACTTTTGTCATAAAATATCAAATTCAAAATAATCATTCAATTAACATCACATTCAATCCACCATGTTCATGGTTAACAATAACATATTTTTTTCCAGATTCGTTCTGAACAAAAATAATGCATTAACATCATTTGGAGTCAGGCTAACTCGGACTTCGGGCCGGGCGAACTCGGCCTCGCTGTAAAAACGGTCAGTTTTTGCAGGTTTAGGGTTAGGGTTAGGATAAAATGGCCAAAAGTTCGCCCTAAGTCCGGGTTGGCCCGGATTTCATCATTTAGATCTACCAACAAGCCTCACAAGGATGTACAAATCTTTATTTTGAGAGAAGATGTAAGTAAAATAGTAGTGACTGATACCAACTGACTATTTGTTATATTTTGCCTTGCAGTTGAAGAAACTTTCTTACCTTTGATCATGGATAAATCAGCTATGAACTCATGATCATGTGCGCGAGGTTTGGACTCCTCTGTACAGTATTGCTTGAAATAAAGTACCGGTAGACACATTAACACCTAGTCACACCAAAGTCTATGGAATAATAAATGCAGTCATGCGTGACACAGTGTGAGAGTGTCTACTTTGTTTCAAGCAATACTGTATCACCCAGTCACCCTTTTTGCAGTTGCAGGGTTGTGATCCGACATATTTAATCAAAATAAGTAGTAGAATCTGAGAAATCATATTCATAGATCAAATATCGCATTCCTAAATTTTTAATTTTTAATTTGTGCATGAAGTATTGACAATCCCATCATACTAATAGTAATAGGTCTATAATTTTAATTTTCAATTTCAATTTCATTTATTTCCACAGATTCATAAAAAGACAATATAAATTACAATCCAATATAAAAGCATTAAAACAAAAATTGAACCTGCAGAGGGGGTGATCAAAAACCACAGAGGTTTGTCGGGGATCATCCCCTGCTTAAAATTACAATATTCAAATACATGTTTTTTTAACTAAACAATAAACACAGACAAGCAAATCTATGTGTGGGGTGAGTAGTAGTGGGGTGGTGGTACCAATAAATACAATATATAGAGGGAATGAATGATATGTAAAGAAAAATAGTGAGAAACACCATACAAACTAAATCTTAAGAGTTGGATACGAAATCAAATGCTGTTTCAACTTTGACTTAAAAGAGTAAAGTGATGAGCAACTAACAATATCACTTGGAGGTAGATTCCATAGTGATGGTCCACTAGAATAAATGTTCCTTTGCAGAAAAGTTGTTTTAACAGAGGGCAAATGAAACTTATTTGAAATTCTTGTTTTATAAGAGTAAATTTCAGCATTTACAATGAATATCCCATTAAAAATACATGGCAGCTGATTCTTCTTGAAAAGAAACATAAATTGAGCAAGTTGCATATAATATAGAGATTTCACATTTAAAATATTCAAGCGTTTATACAAGGGTGCAGTATGTGCAAGATATGGAGAGTTTGTTATTGCACGAACAGCCTTTTTCTGTAAAACCTGCAAACGGTTTGTTAAAGTAATTGAACATCCACCCCAAGCTAAGACGGCATATGAAAAATGTGGCAGGATTAGGGTATTGTATAAATTCATTAATATTTTTGGGGAGTAGTTTGTTTACACTATAAATAACTCCCAGTACACTGGCAATTTTTGAAGATATGTAACTGACATGACTTTTCCAGGAAAGGGACTCATCTATATTAACTCCTAAAAATTTAGTTGAATTAACTCTGTTGAGCAACACATTATCAATAATTACCTTCAATTCATTAAAATCATCTTCGACCTTTCTTCTTTTAAATACCATATAATTAGTTTTTTTCATATTAACAACAAGTTTATTAGCAGTGAACCATTTGCAAACTTAACTCAGTTCTTGGTTTAAAACCTCATTTAAATATTGCACCTTTTTCCCTGATAATAATATTGGTGTCATCAGCAAATAAAATGAAATTTAGCTGGTCTGACACAAAGTGCAGATCATTTATAAACAACAAAAATAATAAAGGACCAACCTCCTTTTCTATGTATCAGTCATGCTGGTATTGTTGCATTTTCAGGCTGTTTTTTATTGTTTTGTTTGTGTTCCATCAACTTCCATGGTAGCCTGGGATTGTGATATGTGATCTTGCTTCTTAAGATTCCAACTCGGGTTCTGAACTTGGGCTCTCAAATGTTTAAATTAGTCAATTGGTATTAAATATTTTGTACACATTTCTTTACAAGTTTGTGTTGTTTATTTCTTAATTTTTACAGAACATGCCATTCCCAACCAGGAACAAGTGGTTACTCTTGGGCATCATGGCAGCATTCTTTGGCTCAGGTTTTGCCGCACCATTCATTCTAGTAAGACACCAGTTGCTGAAGAAGTAGTTTCACAGATTGTACAGGTTAGTATCATGAGAATGCAATTTTCCAGTGAAGGAAGTAAGATAATATTGTTCATTGGTAAAATAATGATTTAAACAAAGTAATGAAATTATGGGATTTATAAGTAACAAATCAGTAAGACAATGATGCAGAGTGCAGTCCTGTATTATAAGCTTGAGAAAGACCACAGGTTTTGCTTCCCTTTAAAATTAACAGAGTCATTGAACATCAAACAGGAATTTGGTTTGGAAGAATATCTGTTAAACTTTAAAGTTGGATTTTAGTGATAGAACATCTCTTGTTTTGTAAATATTGATGTGGTAAAAGTAAGCTGCCCGTCACTAAATGTCGTTATTTGCCTAGTAGGCCTCTAGAATTATGTTCCTTATCTATGTGATCTCAAAGTACAAGGTGATGAATTTCATTATGTTCTCGTATGTCCAGCCTTTGATAACACTCATAAGCAGTATTTTAAGAAATATTATTATTACAGTAGACCTAAGTCACCTAACATTATCAAATTTTATCAGTTACTCAATATAAATTCTGTTAAACAGTTGAAGAATCTTTCTAAATTTTGTAAAATCATTACCTTGAAGTTTGGATAAAATTTCTTTTTTCTTTCTCAAAGCATTAGACCCTTGGTATCTACATGTACATGTATATATTTATATATAATATATAATGTTATAAGTTATATACCGGTAAATTTTATACATGCCGAAAGCTTGTAATAAAATTGTAAAGTACAGCTTTGTCTCACGTTCCTAGACCATTTTCTTCATGCCTACATGTATTATATATATATATATATTTTTAAATCTTTGTAGCGTAGTATAGGTGCTGTTAGCACTGACCATATCTTATATAGAGTTTATAGTTTTACTTAAGTTTTGTTGTTGTTGTTGTTCAGTTGTTGTTGAAGTTTTGCCTTCAATTTATTTAGTAAGAGATATATATGCTTTTTGTTCATTGTCTTAGTTGTAAAATATCTTTGTACCATTTACACATGTATGATGTATCTGTATTTCTTCCATGCCCCAGGTGGGGCCGTTTAAGAGATAAAACAAACCTTTCAAGCTTTCATCAAACGTGCATTCAAGGAGCATATATACATAAAGATCAATTTTCTCCCCCAACTTTATCTGATTTTATACACAACCTTCACTATAGATGTTTTTTTCCTTTTCTTTTACTGTCAATGGTCTTCACTCTTGCTTTATTCTGAACAAAGTCAAATTTATGTATCAACAATTGTTAATACCTTTATTAGTCTTATAGATTTCCAGACAAATTCCAGTACTGCCAAATACATAGGAGTAACCTCCCTGGTTAAACTATGATCTGCAATTCTGCATGAATATCTGATTTGTGTAGTGTATACCCTCTATGAAAATGACGTTTTGATAAATGTTCATAACATTGAATGAATGCATTTCCCTTTTTCATATTCTCTTTTGTTATACAGATTTATAGTCCTTCATCCTGAGTTCCTGACCCAATAGAACATAGAAGATGTGAAATGCAAATGAGAAAAATTGCAGCCATGCAGACAGGCACTGGACAAGACTATTTAATTTAAATTTGGCCTGACTATTATCAGCCCTTATGAAACAAGATTGGATTAATTTTTTTTCATGGATTGGTCAGCATTTATTGAAAGCATGTCATGAGGGATCCAATGAGACATTGAATCTTTGTCTCCTTAAGTAATTAATGAATGTGTTTTATATCTAGTATTGTTATAAACTGCTTTATTGTTATTTCTTACGGTCAGACGCACAAATTCGTAAGTTTTATGCAGGAGTGGTTACAGGGTAGCTAAATTGTTTAAAGTGAAAACTTTTCCTTCTCGCACAAAAAGAAGTTGTTGTATTGTATACCTCTTCAATTCACATTTCCATGTTTGTTTGTTTGTGCTTATGGTGCTGTCTTTAAAAAAATGGTGTGCTATTTATTTCAGGCAGTACTGTCGACCATTTTACTTCAACCATTCATGCACAATTAAAGTAATTTAACTATTAAATGATTGAATACCAGTTATCTCAAATCTTCAGTGTGGGGTTAATCTACATACACAGTACACAGGATTAGTCATATGACAGTGAGGGAGATTTCCAGCCTTCTCACAACTGTTTGCATTTTGCATTTCCATCTCTGATGTTCACTTATTTGAATGTGCTTTACATGTAACATTAAATATGTTGAGAAAATAGAGAAAATGTATTAAATAAGTTGATTGAACTTTGAATATCTTGTTGTATGGTGGCTTATTCTTGAATCCATGTTTAAACTACATGTAACTGCAGATAAGAATTGAATTGAGGAGAACCCATACCCCGACTATGTTTCCAAGCAGAGAGAGTCTGAAAAACAGATATAACAATTTCAGGAGAATCGGGCAACCTTAAAGTCAATGATGTGAAGATCCCAAGGTTGGTATCATTATGATATCCTTTTGCAAGTCAACATGTTTTGACATTCCTTATTATTCCTACATTGTCTTGCAAAAATGTTTATGAAATTAAGTTTCATTAAAAGTGCATACATGTACACCCATCAACAGGTACTTTCCATCAATGTAACTGAAGCTTGGCAAATCAATTTACTTGGAAAAATGTAGAAATTTAGGTTATCAAAATAGGCAAAACAATTGGCAATAATGGACGACATCACAGCCTCATGAGCAAGTTGCCAGTTTGTTGGAAGATGAACTTCATATCATGAAAACTTGTTGAACTTTCAAATTGGTCGTCTGATTTCACCACTAACTTTGATCCGTTATTCTGGGACTAGAGTTGCCTTTTAATGTTATTAAAGAAATAAATTACGGATCAAAAGCAAGACAAAATGTTACCTGAAGATATATTTAATGAGAAAGAATTATGAGGAGACTAGAACATGGTGGAGCTAAGAGAGAAAGAAGGAGATGGATGATGGTGAGATTTAGAGTAATGTGAAGAAAGGTAAAAGAAGAACATTTTTTTTAAAGTAGGCAGCCAATACAAGGATGGTCGTGTATTGATTGCATTATTATGGAAAAGTGACTGATCTAGATTGTTAAAAACCGACTATTGTTAACATGCATCTTTCTTTGAGTTTGTTAGATGGATGGCAATGGTCAAGAATGAAATATTGAGAGAAAGAGATGTGGAATGAAGAGAAGATAAAGGTGAGGGAGAGACAGTAATTGAGAGATCAAATGCAACGAGAACTGTCAGAGGTACAAATAGCTTAAAGATAAAGACCAGTTCTGGTCATGCGATTGCATTGTGAAAGAAACGTGGAATCGATCAGAAAAGGTTGATCATCTAGCATATAAGTATTGGTGTGTACTGCAATAATTCTGGAATCATCAAAAATTCAAAATGATAAGAAATTTGGCCCAGTCTTGGTAAAGTTACAAGCACTGTACACAGAAAGAGGAATATGGGACTACGCGACCACGTGCGCGATATCTATTTGGTCCCAATAGATATAATAATTTAGCAAATATATAAATTAGAAGGCGGTTTCCCGACTTTCCCAGGCCAAATTTGTATCATCACGTATTAGTCAAAACATATTCTTTCACATGATTGGTAATGAGAGCTTCCATTTCATTTTTTTGAGAGAGGGGCATTTCCAAAACTGGTCTTTACCTTTAAGAGAGGAGGGGAAAACAAGTTGCAAACTTTAAGCAAAATCAGGTCAATCATCATATAGATATTGCCCTTCACTCTTCTTTCATATACACCAATCAATCTGTCTAATAATCAACCCAAGTTATCAATTATATCACCTCAATCAATAGACCAGTTTACTAACGTATTCAAATTTAAATAAAGATTGTACTGACAACCTGAATGCTTGCCTGCTATAGCAACGGTTGAATACGTAATGTATGCAGACTGGATTGCAAGTATTGTAGTAGGTTAATTGAATAACAAGTCAGTCCCCAGGAAAGAAACATCCACACATTTTGATGTTAGTAAACTGGTCTATTATTACATAATCACATACAATCTATCATTTGTATCAATTGATCAGTCACATTACACAACCTATCGGTCATATCAATTATCAGCCACATTACACAATCTATCATATCAATTACATTATACAAATACATGTATATGATCAATCAATCACTCATCAACTGATTAGTCACCATACACATCAATCAATCACATTCTCTTCTTGTAAAAATCCTTTCTCACAGATGTTTGTATAGACAATAGTAGATTACTAACTGCACAATGAGCAAGACAGGATTTATTGGCTTGCTGAGAAAATTGTATGAATCTAGAATGAACATAAAATTTCCTTTTCCAATATCGCTCATCTACTTTCTGGTGTTATACGTATTTCCAAAACAAATCACTTGCAAATCATTGCATCAACACTCTCAGATTCACTCCACATATTTATAGCTGTTGAAAATGTCATAATTCACACATCGTTACATCAAACTACTAACTTGCAAAAAGAACATAACAAATTCCAGTTGATGTGATTTTTAAACATTTGTTTGTTTATTGAAAATGAACATTTCCAAAAAGTTTTTGTAAATACAGATCTGATCTGATAAATATACATTCTCTTTTTTTTTCTGTACATATATTTCTGTTTTCTTCTTTTCCTTTTTTTTTTTTCACGTCAGAAAATTTTTCTGACCACTGGAAGGAAAGTTTACATATTAATTATTCAATCACAAGGCATCAGAGCTGCTCTTTAACAAGGTAATCCCATCAATTAAATATTTGTATATCGTGGGATAATCGGGATAAGAGTACTGTTGATTCAATAGAAAAAAAGGGGGAAATCTGATAGTGTATTTATTCACATAATAAAATTGATATCCAATAGAGCAGATCTGAAACCTTTGTGTTACAAAAGTTTGGCAATGATATGACAACCATTTGGAAGTAATTTTATACTTTATCATTTTATATATATTATATATATATATATATATATATATATTTTTTTTTTTTTGGGGAGGGTGTCAACATTAAACAAATGTTTATCCTTTCATCAACCTTTTAAATGGGGAAAAAAGGGTATTTTCATTTGTCTCTTAGTCTTATCTCTCATTGGATATTTAAAGATTGCGAACGCCAAAATAGTAAATGAAAAAGAAGGAAATACACCAAATGATTGTCATTAATCAATCTGTGTTGAATGCATGGCATAAAACGCTTAGAATTTTGATCGATTTTGAAGGTACAAAATTCCCCCATAAAAAGAGAATATTTCCAACTTTTTGAATCGGGAGACATTTAGTATGTATTGCCATGATCCCCATGTATCACGGTATCTAGATTGGGTGTTTATTTTATGCCATGCATTATGTCTATGCATACAGTTTGAAAGGGAAACCTGCTTCTAAATTCAATGCTAAATATGATGAATTCAGCCATTAAGTTATAAGTCCTCCCTTGAAAAGTTTGCAGAATAAGATACTTCTTTTATTGTAATTTGTGTTTGCATCAAATGCTTCTAATCCTAAAAATACAAAGTCATTTCAATATATCCCTTTATTTGAAACTTTCTTTTTTCCAAACATGAATTTGGGGGTTTGGAATCAAGACTTCAGAAGCAGATTTCCTTATCAACGAAGGATTTAAACATGAAGAAACTGACAACTCTTGGCTGAGAAATCTTGGAAGCAGTTAGATTGCACAGCGTGAGGTTTGTCCCTAGCTGCTGGTTGATGATAAATCCCATCAGATGTAGAAATGGCAGCAGTCAATGGAGCATGGACAACATCCAAGTGAGAACAGCAGATCACAGTGTAGAAAGCATCCATGTCAAATTGGGAGAAAAGAAGACAAAAACAATTAAGAAATAAGAAGTAAAATTGGAAGAAGAGTCGCAATAGGATTACGGCCTACATATAACTTTATAATCACTCACAAGACAGTAACGTTCATCATGTATTTCTATGGGTGCATGTAGTCATCTAATTGTATCTTGATAACTATCCTTTAGTCAATCACCCCCTTTTAAAATCTACCTCCAGACAGAAACATAAAAATTTGCGAATTATTCCTTAGAAAACTACATTGGAGAAAGGTGGGGATAATTGCCCTATTGGGTGTTTGCCAAGGAAGGTGATTGGACAAAGACTTCTCACAGCCCAATACTGTAAATGGAGGAGCAAGAGATTGGATTCCCTGATCCTGGTGTTCGTTTCCCCTATTTACTTTGCATTAATTTATGGGTCAAAGTTTACTTGATGAAGAAAAAACCCTATTCTCTCTTATAAAGTGCTATGACAAGAATAGGGCAGCATATCCAAAGGATGGAATAGTTGTAGAGAAGTCAAGGTTAAATTGTAATCTGAAGAAGCAATAGCCATGATAGGTGTATACCCAATTTGGATAAATGATTAATTAAAGAAATACAAAATTGGGAAAACATGTTTAATTCAACTAAAATGCAAATTCTTACCAATTAAATGAAACTAGTCTGCATCATGCTGGTGCTCTCAATTGTCTCTGCCAAAAAATCTGGAAATAACAAAGCAATGCCAGAGTGTCAGTTTCTGTTTAAATCAGGTAACACCAGCTGGAACAGTTCAGCACAAGAATCAGAACTTTGTACAATGTACCAAAGATTCAAGTGCATTCCTGTTCCAAGTCAGTGTTTCGTGCATGTAACATGTATATTATTTCTGTATGCATAATTACTGCAAGATACTTTCCTTCCAGTTTACAATCTGCACAGCTTACCATTATTTGCTTAGGGGTACTATTTGTAACAATTTTAGAAGTGGTTCCATAAGTGAACTTAACATGAATCTATAATAAATTGTTGGGGACAAATTAAGACAATCTGAAAGGTTACAGCCAAATCATCATTAAAGAAGGGAAAATGTTTACTTTGTAAGCCTTAAGACTTAATGTTTGCCATACTGACATAGAAAAAATGTGAATGTTCTCTTATTATCAAAACTGTTAAAAGCTTCCAACAGTACCTTTAAGCTTGCAATGCAACTCATGACACTTGCACTATTATCACAAAACCTGTTAGATGACATATTTACATTACATGAACATCTAAGTCTCCTGTACAGAATACATTTGCTATTAACAAGTTCTTCAGTTTACCTAGTGTACATTCAATATGAATGGTGATGTAGGCATGAAGATCCTCTGCTCATCAAAAGCTGCATATGATATATTTACACCAAATAAATCCTTCTCAGAAAAGTGAGATGTGTCTTATAGTTGTCATTCAAATACGAGTCTTCTGCAAAGCATTGTGTAAGTGCACCACTTTCATTTCTTCCTCATGCATGCAATCCACTACTTGGAGCAAAGTACTGCAAAGCACTCTCTGACATTGTTATACCATGGACCTACTAAGTCCATGGTTATATCAATGCTTTCACATTTTGTGTTGTTTTCAATTTCATGATGCACTTTTCATAACAATCTTTAACAGCAGGTATTAGGCACATACATTTACAAAGAGAATGACCTTTTAAATGAGATGTTACAAATGAGATTATTGTCAGTATTCCTGATTTTACATTTAATAACAGAACAATCTTAATGTCATTCAGGTTCGTACATTAATTTCAAGAATCAAAGGAAGCTTGAGCCTTCATTGAACATTTTGAACACCATTCAAGGGATGCATCTGTACCGTTAATATGTAAACATACACCGCCACTCATTCTTAGAGCTCCAACTACTTCATCTTGAGAGGACACACCCACTGATGAGCTCAGCTTCAACTTTGGTTTGGGATTTAGGCTTTGGAGGACAGTAGATAGAGAACTTTGATTGAAAAGTAAACTCTTATAGTACTCCACTTCTTGCTGCAACCCTGTGATAGTCTTTAACTGATCTGAATTTTCCTTATGGAGACATTCATTTTCCTCCTGCAACAAGGCTTCATTCCTCTTTATTTCCTCAAACTCCATTTTCTTTTTTAGTCTGTTTTCTCTAGCAGCAATGGCATTTTTCTGATTTCGACTTGTAATAGCCGAATCTTCACAACTTTTCTTGACTTTTTTCGCCTCCTCCCTCACTTCAACAGCCTTTCTTTTGACACCAACTTTAATCACATCAATTTTAGCTACAGGTAAATTGTTCTTATCCTCCCTGACATTTGATGAACCTCTTGCTGCGTTGACAGTGGGCCTTGAACTTGGTTGAGATGTTGATTTTACACCAGGTACGTTGACGATCACCTTCTGGGAAGTCTGGTCTCGTCCTGCTGCTGTTGTTGGAGATGCTACCTTGGTATTTGGGCTGACCTTGATATCCACTGGATGTACTGCTACAACTCCACCGCTGGTCTGCTCTCTTTGTGAGGTAGCATTCCCTCCTCCATACAGATCTCCGCTTTCAGGTTCAAGCTGTTCAATCTGATCAAGCAGCTCAGAATACCTGGGGTTGATGTATTCTGTTTGTCCAGTTTCTAGCTCTAGCTCTCTCTGTTGGCAATATGATGCTGTTTCTGCAACACTAGAGAGGGGCGTCGCTGAGGTATAATCAGACATGAATGAACTTGCAGAGGGGCTCCCACATGGTTGTTGATAGGACTTAAGCTCCATCACAGCCTTCTCATCTTCAAAGAAATTGGTGTCCGGTGGCTCAAACAGAGGGCTGTAATCTGGAGACGCTGGAAATCCTAATATGGGTGGATCGTTTCTAAACTCCACCAGGCCCATATCACTGAAATCAAAGTATGTGTCATCCTGGGATGCCATACTTTATTGATAAAAGTAATTTGCTTAGATTAGTCAAAGCTTGGTTGACGATCTGTCAACTTCAACAGGAAAGGTCAGTCTAGGTGTACTGCCTCTTGTCTGGTTCCAGACTGTCTTCAGCAACTTTGTCAGATATTGACAGGGGCGGAGCAGTATTCCGGGCGGATCTGATGTGACATTCCACTTAAATCGATGATATGAAGATGCTTGTACCAGCGGAAGGGTCTCTTCTTGCTAGCTAGCTTTATCTGCAGGTTTCGATATATCCGAGTGTTGGAGAAAGCAGTCCAATTGTTAACACATTGAAAACTGTTACAATTATAGAGACTTCACGATGAAGCACATGTGACAAAGACGTCATCTGCAGTGAACTAACTTTTTTGGCAACTTTTAATAGGCCCCTAAATTGATGGTCAGGTAAGACAATTTTAAGACCAAATCTTAGAAATTAAGCTGGACCCTCTTCTTGCCCTCACCACAATTTGTCCAGGAATAGACCTGTCAGGATTGTTGGATCCAGCGACAACATTGAATGTGTGTGACTATCTACTAGCCTACAATCAATCTCAATTAAATAAAGTATTAAACTCAAACTCAAAGACAGCTCCTGGAGTACTGGCTGCCTAGTTTACTATTAAAAGTATTATAAATTATATACTAACCTAGTTTGGGCTTTGGCTTTGGCCCTTTTTTAGGCTTGTTTGGCTTTACAAAACTCAATTAAGACTTGAGACTTAAGCGAGTCAAGACGTCTAAATGATTAAATCATTATTCACTATTTATAAATCTAGACCCCTAAATTCTAACCTACCGAGTACCGGGGTAGTTGTATACAATCTGGCTTGAGACCCTTTATTCTATTTTTCTTTTTATCTGTTCAAGTGAATCTTCTACTAAATTCTGACTAATTTTCGAACCTCTAGTTGATATCACGAAGTCCCAAATTATTTATATACAAGTCATAAAGTCACAAGTCAACTCATTCATAGTCATATTAACAATTATTCATGGCATCATGCATTTAAAGCCATTCGATCGCGTAGCGTAGACAAGCAATGACAATGCAATGTTCCGTTCACAGCAAAAAAAGGGCTTCGGCCTTCGTTTCGAAGTAAGAATTGCAAGATTCCTAAGGCTAAGTTATGAATTGTTGTCGATAATTTATAATAAACTCACCAGCATTATTACGTTTCACACATTTCACAGATAAAAGAACATCAGAATACCCGTCGATCCAAAACAAGAGATCATGAAACCACTGATTGTTACAATGTTATGTTGTGGATCGAGCACTGGCGCGCGCTCGGGGTTCACGCGCGGGAGCTAGCTCGCTTCGCTGTCAGAATCGTGCAGTTCTGATTGGTCACTTGAGATCAGGTGCTTTCAATAATTGTTTCTAACTGGTCACTATAAATAGATTATTGCATCATTGCTGTACCATCCAGCTGGTACCGGTTCGCATCAAACGTTGGCTTTACGTTGCAAATTCTCCCACAAATACACCTATCCATATCCCACCCCACCCTCCCGATCACCGAATCGAGCTCTTTTTACATTAGTTTTCCTTGACCGCCGCACCCCTCATGCACACTTCACAGACGAGTCTGAAATTCCAGCCGTGTCAAATCTCCGGATAAAAAAATATATAGCCAAGGGAGACGTGTCAAAATAAAAGGGGCACTTAATTATCAGAGATGAATTTGAATAAGGGCCCTCATCGGAGATGAAAATGGGCACATATAAGAATGAAAAGAGGGCATTCAAAGGAAAAGAGGCACTTGTCAAAATTAATATAAGGGACACCTCTCAGATATGAAAAGAGGCAATCATTGAAGAGCGAAGCTACAATGATCGCCTTCACTTTCACTTTACAGCTGTTCTCCAAAAACCAACCTGGGAATTTTCGTTGCATACGTACGTCCTGCACCTGCGGGACGCAATTATCTGCACGACTTTTGCAAAATTTGTGCGAGAGATTAGCTAGGTTTCTGGTGAGTCCGGGACGCAAAAACGCAACTTAATTTAATAATAGCGCGACCCTTGCCTAGATACATATTGCATAGGCCTACTGCCCTACAAAACAAATCTGCCACAAACTTAAGAAATATGTGAGAGGAAGAGATGATACGGTATACTCGCTTGTATTATATTTTAAACAGAAATTTATTTTCACCTATAAAATAATGTACTCGTAAAATAAATTAAGGGTCAACGTTAAATTCTCTAATCTTTAGCAAGTGTCTCATTTGAATGAAATATTGCTTCAGGCCGTGATTAACGTCATTTAGGCAAAAATAAAGTGACCGGCCATGTGTCAAGGTATCAAAACAAACCACTGAGCTTCTGGCCGGGGGCTCCGTCCCTTGGACCCCCGGCCGCCGAGCCTTTGCCGTTGGACCCCACGTAAATTTACGCTGCGCTCGCTACGCTTTACCTGATTGTAAATACTTTAGCCCCACCCCCCACTTTGAAAAACGTTCCGTGGGGCCTGATATATATGATCTGTTTCTGAATAGTGCATGTTTCAGGGTCTGAAGCACAGACTAAGCCCTCTTCTTTAAAGTCCCCCACAGATCTGAAAAACCCATCGGTCTGTCTCTGCGCCCTCTTGCTATGTGATGATGATGATCGATGCATGATGATGATGATACTTGTACCGGTATGTAGCTTCTCGTCTCTGAATCTCTGTAGATCAGCACCGTCATGTATCTACCTAGAGTCCTATATAGACCCTCACGTGTATATTTTTTTTCACATTATGAGCATAATAGCCTGTGATTGGTACAACATATATCATCCACGTAGAAAGCAGAAATGATATACATGTAGTCCGACAGAAACAAACCAAATCAATGTTTTCTGTTGTACAAGGTTTGTGCACTGTGAAGACACATTTTCTCAATATTGCTAGGCCTATCCATTCATTATTTTGCGCACTGCCCTGAAGGAAGAGACGTCTAGAAATAAACAAGAAATTTATGATAGGCCTCATGCAGTATAGGGCCTACGAGTGGGAGAGTTGTTTCCAAACAAATGACTGTATTCACCAGTAGGTTTACTGGTAAATAGAGAATACAACTTTTAAAAAATTCAAGGAACTTTCTAATTTAATGATTTCTTTCAAATCCATTTACCTACCGGTACTATAGTATATGTATTAACTTATCATTAAGGTTGGATTTCCTTTTAATAAAGGCACTGGAGGGGGTGGTACATGGTAATGAAACTGATAACTCAGAGAAATACCCTCTGCTGTGTGATCTGCCAGTCACTAAAGTGAGTGAAAGAGAAAGAGAAAGAGAAAGAGAGAGGGAGAAAGAGGGAGAGCATGACATCCCCATTCAGCAGCCAATATTAAAGCAGTTTTAAGACATAAACAAAGACACACTCACCAATAATTTTTCCATTACCATGGTAAGACTGGCTGGCAACCATTTATAAAGTGCTTTCAAACCATTCCAAATATACATTAAAAAGTATTTGACATAGGCTTATAACTCAATGTGGCCAGCCTACTGCCGCCCCTGAATTTGCAATTTGCACGAACTTGCTTGGGATTGTCAATCTGAACAAATGTACAATACTCTCTTGCTATTTGATCCCAGTATCATTCAAAATGTACTCTCTTGAGCACACACAACTATAACAACTTTCCGAATAAAAACACAAAGCTTAAATCACTATGAATATATAATAATATAATAAATTAAACAAATACATATAGGATGGCAAATCAATTGACAAATAATTTCAAAGTCTGGGGCAATCATACATGTGTCTATCCCAATCTGGCACATAATTTAAATACATCATTTGAAAACATTTTACAATCTGGAGTTACCCAACTCCAATCAATATTAATAAAGACATATATTCCACAATTCCACAGCTTGAGGGTTAGGGTATGTTTAGTGAAAATACCAGGGATGGAAATTCTGCATTCATCCATTTCAAACTAAGATTTTTTGGAATGTTCCAGTCCCACAAGTATAGTGATATAAAGTACTAAAAGAGTATTACCAGAAAAAAAGCTATGCCATAATTTCTTTAGTTTATGTGTGTTTTATGAAAAACAATTCAGGGCCCGGTGCATAAAACTTACCATTGATGGTAACTTTGCCATCAATGGCAACTACCATGGTAACAGGGCTCAACAGCCAATCAAAATCAAGGTTTCCATGGTAGTTACCATTGATGGCAAAGTTACCATCAATGGTAAGTTTTGTGGAATGGGCCCAGGTAAACTAATTTAATTACCAAAAGATCATGTTATACATGTAAGAGAAATATTTCACATTTCATTTGCTCTAGTCTACCAGTTATCTCAATGTAACAAACACAGTACAGTCAAACCTGTCTATAGCGACCGCCCAAGGGAAACACAAAAAGTGGTCTTTATAGACAGGTGGTCTTTGTAGACAGGTTCCCTTAGTACATGTTTCAATGAAAAACCATTTTCAAGGAAAATGAAAAATGTGGTCTTTGTAGACAGGTGGTCACTAAAGCAGGTTTGACTGTATATGGATACTTAATATCATCTAGTTCAAAAATATTTAATAGAACCTTTCAATATTGTGTGTCTTAACCTAGAATCAGTTGGGTAGCACAGAACAAGCACTCTGATTAAATGACAAAGCACCTTCTGAAATCATTTTATTGATACAAGATACATATATTTTTCTATTAAGCTCACACAAGAACTTATAAATGTCACATTTATAGTAGGGATAAATCGTAGTATACTCTACATGCATCTGTCACATGATCCACGAATATGATTTTGTAGTTCCTTAAAGTTAATCTAAAACCATTTGGGTGCCATTATGTTTACAAACATTTATTTTATTTAAGTGTGAAACCATAGTGCCCCATTTTATTGTTCATCTTGAAACAAACATTATTCCATTTATATAGCTTTACATTAGTCAGGAATCTTTCTGTCTTGAATTTCATAGAAAAGACGAGTTTTTGTTAGTTAAGAAATACATTATCAACATTTGAGCTGTTTCACCCAAATAATATTGTACAATCTCAAGTGAACATTTATTCATTGAATAAATACTATGCAACATAACATTAGCAGTTAGCTACCGTAACCACATGGGTTTTATCTGGATTGTGTTTAAAAATTATATTTAAAGAACACTGGTATGTGTGGTGACACCCATATGTTTCAACCTTTCAAACATGTGTGTAGAAGAACATTTTATCTAGACTACTGTATGAAAGACGTTTGCACACACATTACCTGTGCTTGAATTCTACGTTGGAACATATGGCTGAAACCTATTGGGTAAACATCTTTCAAGTTGCATTTTTAAACATCCACATCACATACACGACTGATTTATTGAAAAAATAATGCCTTCGGCTACAAATTCAAATCAAACAAAATGCATTACATGTATATCTGTCAAACTTTAAAGTCAGCCCAAAATCTTCAGTTGATAAATAAATCCACTAACACATACACGTAGGACAGGAGTAGTTACTTGAAATCCCAACATCACTTCAACAATTTGGAAGTAACAAGAATTTCTTGTATAAAGATTAGAAATTGCAGATTATAGGAATGCTAGAAGGTCTTTTTGACATTTGACACAGAGAGTCACTGAATTTAAGAGTTCCGGAACTAACTAGCAAATGCAAAATAACTATTTTGATGATTGCATATTACAAAGGAATGGTTGTTTTAGGCCATCCAAGAGACCGTTTATCCCAGTTAAAAAAAAAATACTGAAGTGTTGCACTATTTGGCTCTAATGAGCTCTAAAAGAACTCTGGACAGATAAAAATAGCTCTGGTTTAAAAAAACCTAAAACAAACACAAAACCAAAAAAAGGGGGAGGGGGAACACGATTGTCGTTTGAAAATCCATGTATCCCTTGTAAATCCCAAAGTCAACAGCTCTTGGGAATAAAAAGTGATTTTTTACATTGTAAATTGACTCTAACCTTGATAAAAGGCTTCAATATCATGTAACAGGGAACCTATCAATCTTATGAAGGTTAAAGATCGCAGATGGTTGGATAATCTTTAATCATGAATGCTTCCTCATTAAATGGGTATAGATATTGGATGCTGGAACAGATTTTTCAAGAAGACAAGTAAAGGCAAATATCTTTGTGAATGCTAATGTAAATATAAATGTACATATACAAGTTGCTCCATAGTGTAAAATAAATATATCCAGTATTCCACTTATCATAAAAACAGGTTTTGGCAACACAGGAAGATACAGGTCTTGATCTTGGGATTACTTTAGCCTCTTGACTGACTGTTTTTCTGACACAATCTTTGAGTTGCCTACCCGTGCTCCGCAACAGAAGTGAAAACTCATGAAAAAAGTCTGTGAAGAGACATCTTTTCACTAGATTTCATGAGTCATTTCAGGTCATAAGTTCGCTTTGCTCTTGCCTAAGACACTGTCCAGTCCAAGACCAGCACAAAATCCATACATTTCCTTGAGGACATGAGATTAGACAAGACGATGATGGAACCTCAAATGGTGAAGAACCTTCTTGTTTCTTTCACTTTAGTTCTTTGGTTTCGCTTTGCTCTTGCCAAAGATACTGTCGAGTCCAAGACCAGCAAATACAAGGGCAACACCTATCCATTGCCTAGAGGATATGGGATTGGAAAAGAAGATGACGGACCCAAGAATGGTGAAGAACTTTCTTGTTGTAGTGATGATAGAACAGGTGAGAGGACCATAGGTGGCCACGGTCATGAATATAAAATGCTGTCAAAAGAATAAAATAAATTAGAATTAATCAAATTGCCTTAATGAAATCTGTTGCAATCTGTATTCAGAGCTTTAGATAACATCAATCAAATACATATGAAACTCAATAGTATTTAAAAAGTTGTTTCGATGAATCAATAGTCCTCCAGTATAAGAAATTCAAATAAAAATCTAGCATAGTTATTACATACAGTTTGTGAACATTTAAATGTATATTTTTGTACCTTCAAATAATCTTAAATTAATTGAATTCAGATTTTAACCTGCTTTCTGAAATTGTCCATTTCTTGTGTGACATCAAACACTGCGATAGGCTTTATTTCTTCATGCTCACTGATATCTTGTTCAACACAATCCTTTCTGTTCACAAATAATTTCTTGCAGATTTAATCAATTTATTTAATTTACAAGCTTGCTTCTTTTACACACCTGTTCATCTATATTTCACCCCAAGTATATCCCATGTAATATACATGTAATATATACAACATGTCAATGACATAAACTTCACAAGCTTGAGGGGGTTTCATGGCAGAAAAGAAGAATAATTAAGAGGAGGAAGGAAAATCTGAAGAAATCAAAGAAAAAACAGAAAAAGGATAAGAACTTTGAGACTTATTTGACTACTGAAGTCATCTTACCTGCCCAAAGGCACTGGCTAATCCAAAAAGAACAATATTAGGTAGCACTGACGGGTGGCGCAACACAAATGGTATAAATTCAAATACTTCTCCTGTAACAAAGATAGCTGTGGAGAAGAATGTAACAAGAATAAGACCAGGAATGAATGAATGAATGAATGAATGACAGACATGAATATATAATAGGTACAGTACTACAATTATGTGATAAGAAGACACACACACAAAAATCTTCCCAAATTGTTAGAGGCTGTACAAGTACCAGGAAAAGAACTGGTGAAATAAATCAAGTGAAATTTTCTATATTCTAACCCCTGGAGAGTGGAGAAGTAAGACAAAACACAATGGCTAATCCAACAATAAGAGCAACAGTACATAGAAATGCTTTTCACTTACTCAGGAACAGGCTTCATATTCTCTACAATTAAAATGCCTTATCAGGTAACAATTTCTGCCATAGAAGTCACTTGATACCACTTTGACTACTAACAAACATTTCTAATAACCGATGTCTTCTACTTCTTACTCACCTATTCCAAGGTATAGAATTGACCATGCATTCATGCTAAACATCATGTGATGTGGCCGAGTCTTGAACCGGCCTCTCATGTTTTCTTGAATTGCCCCTGTCAATCCGTCACATGTTAAAGACACCAACTGCATATCAAAGACAACATGGTTTACAATAAGGAATGGCAAGAGAAGAACAGTCTTGTATGATATCTGTCAAATGTTAAAGACACCAACTGCATATCAAAGACAACATGGTTTACAATAAGAAATGGCAAGAGAAGAACAGTCTTGTATGATACCTGTCAAATGTTAAAGACACCAACTGCATATCAAAGACAACATGGTTTACAATAAGGAATGGCAAGAGAAGAACTGTCTTGTATGATATCTGTCAAATGTTAAAGACACCAACTGCATATCAAAGACAACATGGTTTACAATAAGAAATGGCAAGAGAAGAACAGTCTTGTATGATACCTGTCAAATGTTAAAGACACCAACTGCATATCAAGGACAACATGGTTTACAATAAGGAATGGCAAGAGAAGAACTGTCTTGTATGATACCTGTCAAATGTTAAAGACACCAACTGCATATCAAAGACAACATGGTTTACAATAAGAAATGGCAAGAGAAGAACAGTCTTGTATGATACCTGTCAAATTTTAAAGACACCAACTGCATATCAAAGACAACATGGTTTACAATAAGGAATGGCAAGAGAAGAACTGTCTTGTATGATATCTGTCAAATGTTAAAGACACCAACTGCATATCAAAGACAACATGGTTTACAATAAGAAATGGCAAGAGAAGAACAGTCTTGTATGATACCTGTCAAATGTTAAAGACACCAACTGCATATCAAAGACAACATGGTTTACAATAAGGAATGGCAAGAGAAGAACAGTCTTGTATGATATCTGTCAATTGTTAAAGACACCAACTGCATATCAAAGACAACATGGTTTACAATAAGGAATGGCAAGAGAAGAACATTCTTGTATGATATACACTTCAATCACAACTAAATTATCCATAAATATTTCATACCCCTTGTAAATATGTTTTTTTTTGGTACTCAAGAATGAAAGGTGGACTGGTTGAATTAGAGCCTTTATTGAATACTTTTACAGTAGATGTTAACTTTAATTTGTCACATTCTCAAGAAACATGAATCTTAAAAAAGTACAAAATTTGGTAAGGGTATGAATAATTTAGTTGTTAACTGTACATGTAATGTTACAAATAATGGAACAAAAGTTCATAAATGGGTAAGTTCAACTGTCAATCACACTCAAATTTGCTTTTTCTACTGGTAAATTTAAGCTTGACCAAATATCATATGTTCACAGCCAGAAGGGCATTAACTCTGTGTTAAAGTGTATGAGCTATAGCCATTCTGGTTTCAAAAATATGATATTGCAAAACCCCTAAAAATGCATAGTTTTGAATGCATTTTTAACAAAGATTGGTGCATTTTTTGAGCCGTTGACATAATTGAACGTCAGGTTCCACATGAGAGATTGCTAATTTCATAAAGGAAAAGGACTTACTGGAACTTTATTATATAACATTGGATGTAGATTGTAGAGTGTAAAGAAATTCAAAACAGTTGTAAACAAATATTGCTGTACTTCATAAATTAGTATGTCATCATGTCATTCACAGTCTAGCAACATTGAATACAGGCCTACTAGGATACTTACAAATCTGTAACTGTATTAACTCACCACAAGAAATTCTCCAATGCCTAAAAAGTGATTACTGTTCTCACTCCCAGCCTTATCTTTGTAGACAAATGTTGCAACACCACAGACAATCAGTAGAACACAAAGATACTTCATCAAAGGGTAGGATTTTCTGGCAAGAAGTACACCTAGAATCATGACTGTTTTGAAGGAAAAGAAAATGAAAATAAGGAGGAAAATAATCATAGGTGTATCTTGAATTTCAAATGCATTTTTAGAGCCATGTCAGTTTATATCTATATCTATTATTCTGCTTTTTAAAAATTGTATTATTTTAATCAATAAAAGGCTGAATAAGTAACCCTTTCCCTCATTAATGATGGAACACATATTGAAACTGGAGAAGATAAAGAGTAATCATGAAATTCACCAAAGTCAGATGACTCTAATGTCAGTATTCACAATATTCATCAGCTAACCATCTTTTACAGAGCTAGGTTTCCATATTATAAATGCTAGAGGATCAGCCCATTTTTTCCAGACAATCATGGACTAATGTTAACAAAATTCTAATCGACATGGAATTGTTGAAGGAGTATATAATTGCTGTCTCCATATTCAAGAAAGTAACATTTTACACTTCCTCCTGATAATAACTTAGAACTACATTCTGCAAGTTTTCATTCATTTATTATTTATTGCAACCATATAAACAAGTTGGATTCAAAATTTCAAATAATTAAAAAGAGATACATAATAGTTGAATACAATTTGCTCATTGAAGCTATATTAAAAATTTACTAACAGAACTGGTACCGGTATACAAAATCCAAATTTGGCCCCAGTTATCCCTACCCTACAGTATATTATTCATTACCTCCATCTCCCCTCTTTCCATCCCCTTAGATATCTCTGAATCTATAGATCTCTTTTCTTTCTATCAACCTTTCGTTGTCCCTTCAGTAACAGTTAAAGGTGAAATATTTGTAGACAGAATGACCATTCCACTCATTACCTGGAATTGGTTTGCATGATTTGCCAAGGACCTGGAACGGATAGCTGACATAACGAAGGGCCATATTACTGGCCACCATGGCTCCAAGATATGTCACCGAGCAAGATGCATAGAGTTTGTGTGACGAGGATCTGAACCGTCACTTGTGAAGTAAAGAACTGCAGGTACAAAAACAAGATTACAAACAAAGCTCAAGAAATTTATATTTAATGAACACATCTCATAAGTTCTCGGTATTTTCTAAAAAAGTAATTTACAATTTAATAAATGTTGTTACATCTGACTACTTGGGAGCGCTTTCATTGCAGGCACAGGCCATTGTCAGTCATATAATGTATAAAACTAGGTCTGATGTTATAAACTATACAACTGTACACAGCACACCATAAGGCCTGAACTGTGGCTGCTCTTTATTCTGACACAGCCATTGGACAATCTTGCCATCTTGCACACTAAGAATCTTAGCAAGATGTACATTAAATTATGATATTTAGTGTACTGGAATGAGGGTAACCTTTAAGAATATCAAAGAGAAACATTTATGATAAACCACTGAGCCTATCTAAGTCACTCAATGTCTCATGCCTGTTGGTTTTTAATTTTATGCAACACACAAACTCAGACAAATCTGTCTCACTCCTAATCCTTAACATCCTGTAATGACCATCAATTGAAACATAGACAGCGAGTCATGGCAAATGGGAATTATCATGTTATCACACAAGGCTAACAGTGACATAAATTCTGCACATAATGAGCTTTTCAACCCTCTATTATGGGGAGGACATAAAAATGTAGGCAACCATGCAAAGTTATCTTGGATTCTAGTAATGAAAAAGAATACTAATTTGCAACTGAATAACATACCTGCTTTCGCATAGATGGCATTGAAAACACATGGCAAGAAGAGTAGGCACAAGAAGTAGTTGAATTTTTCATTTTCGCCATAGGAGCCCTTTGTTCTATAAGGAAAAAAATGAAATAAGACATGGATCATTTAAATTCTGCATAGCAGGAAGAAATACACTTAATAAAAGAAAGAAAGGTTGTGACACAAATGTCTATGTTACTTTTATCAAAATTGCTGACAAAGGATCCTGATCCAGAAGTTAACTTCTACTTTAGAGTCACTGCACTTTTAGGTTATTTGCATTTGCCAAGTTGGCCTTGCAAATTTTTTCATGGTTATTTTTTAAGTACACTTAGATGCCCAATTTTGTTGGCATGAAGTCATATAGATTTAATAAATCATGATTCAAACCTTAGTATTTGAATATAACATAAAAGTAGTGGCAATTGCCAATATTGGAGACTTGCCCATTAGGGAGACAGTTTCACATAGACTTAATTAAAGCTGACAAGAGGTAAATAGAATAAAAACCAACAGTGTGGCGTATTGACTAATGAATGTATTACCTCTATAAGGTCAGAAGCCCATTCATTCATTCTATGCAAGAATGCTGGATTAAAACAAACACATTTTGACTACCGGTAATCAACTATTAATTAGACAGTAAGAATCATTATCTACAGTAGTACAGACCTGAAGCAATCAAATGCCACATCCTGAAACAATACATATATTTAATAGAATGATGAAAAATTAGGAAAATCAGTTACACTACACAACTTTACCATTGTGGTGAGACCTTTACTGAATTCCCATATTAACCACTTAAATGCGTGCATATGAAAAGTACCACCTAGATCTAGTTATAATGGCAAAGCCATGAATATATGCACATTTGACTCTGAGTCTGACTCTGATGAAATATGGCTCCACAGCTAGTGTCCACACTAAGTTACTCCACACACCTACGAAAAAATTAAATAAATTAATAAAGGTAAAACTAAACAAAACAAAAAACAAAACAAAACAGTTACAAACTGAAAATGTCTGTATTACCTAACTGTCAAACGTGTGTGTGTGTGTGATTGGGTTTTTACAAGACGTGTATCAATCAGATATGATTATTTACATCTGGGGACCGACCTTTAACGTCACCATCCGAAAGACGTGACTCAGTTTCGAACCTGCGTCCTCGGCTGAATCAGTTTGTAACCTCCACTGTTAGCTGGATTACAGGTGCACGCCACAACGCCTAGTTGTGTCCAGTAGGCCTACTAGTACTAGTAGTAGTACTAGACTAAGCTAAGTTAGTAATTTGAACAAGTCAATTAATTTGGCACTTTATAGTACTTTCTCTTTCTGGTTTCCCGTCGAATTTGCTTTCATTACTCAAAGGTCAAGTGAGACCACTTAAGTTTTAACCTAATGAGTAAATCATGAAAAAAAAAAAAAAAATTAGTTTAAAAAAAATCAGTAAAAATTATATGGGGCTATTGGAGTATGGCCTATGGCTATAGTATGGAGTATGGGCTATGGCTAAGCTATGGCTAAGCTATCCCTATGGGGGGGGGGGGGTAAAATACTAAAATGTAAGCTCGAGTCGATGGTAGTCATGCCGTGACTCATGGTACAAATATTAGTTCGTCTACAGTACAGTGACTTAGTTGTCCTTTTCTTGTAACTGTGATTGTTCGTACTCACATCTTTTCTTGAAGAATACCGAAGTAGAAGTAGCAAACAAAAACACCACAGAAACAAAGCAGGAGCTTCCCCGTTGATGCCGATCCCGGCTGCGGCATATCGCCTTCTTCCTGCTTGACGTTTTGTGCTGGAAAAATGCGCCCGGTCTGTCGACTACCAAGTGGCCTCTCTATTTTCTGATTTAAATCGGACTCTTTCGGGTGACTGTTTGATAGATCCACCGTGTGAAATCCGCTCTTGGAAGTCATATGAAAATTAATGAGCCAGTTATGGCTCTTCAGAAATATGGATGAGAGATATTGATCAGCCAATAGCCGAAGTCCACGCCGGTTGAGTTGTGCACAATTTCTATGAACAGCTGTATTAGTAAAGTACACGTGTACATTGTACGTTCAGTTGTAGCCTAAATCCAGGATGTCAAAGAGAATAGTATTAAAAACAAAAACAAAAGCATAACAAAACACGGCTATCAGTGGCATGATGTTTTCAAAATGAAATGAAACAACCTTCAAAATTCAATGTCAATAATTTAATTTTCGAATGCTTACACTATGAGATCAAAGATTTTTTTTTTGTAACGATTAATTTAGCAAGAGGCACATTTTCCAGTATTCTTTTGGCTGAAATGACGCCATCAAGATCAGCTCGATAGAGGTCAACGCTCTTCATGTTTTGATGGTCCACTGGTCATAGAACTCTAGAGCCATCGTGAAGATCCGATTTGGTTTTCTCCCCTTTTTTCAAAAATGCTGATCTTCCACGGTATTTGAAAATACAAAGCGAGGGATCAACATTTTTGCAGAGTGGCAGCCACCGTTCTTGTGCATCATATTAGAAAAGGCTGTTTAACTCCTTAACTAGGCCCATCATCCAACATTGAAATGTTGTCATGAGTAATAGGAAAGATTTTGCAACTGATAACTGCACTGCCTCCGATGGTGCCCAAACAAAACTTTTTTAGAATAACTGAGCAGAAAATAATTAAGGGAAGCACAGCGTTTTTGAGGAACTGATTTTCTTTCTTTTTTTTATCTTACAGGTTCCCTCATCTTTTGAAAATGTCATTGGCCCCTATAGCCCGATTACATTTTCTTCCCAACTGGGAAAAAGAAGAAAAAAAAAAGAAAGAGAAAAAAAGGCACAGTAATAAGATGCCTTTAAAGGAGTAATTTATCATTTTCCTTTCAGTGTGCAGTATATAGCTGTCAATTAAAATAATTAAGTCCTCATGCAAGCACGCTTACCTATAGCAATCAAATGAAATGATAACAAGAAAAAGAAGGGGAATCAAAGTTTGACCGGGGCCCGAATGTGTGTGCCAAAATAATTGAATTTTTTATCGCGGGATCGACACCCTCCCGATATCTTGATCAGCCACATATTATCACTAATTGTTTCAAAGAATAGTTAGCCATGAAGCTACTCGGACGATCAGTGGGGGTGGGGGTGTTCCCGGCCATCTCTCCAGCAATATCCTAGGGAGGGCTATTGTAATTTTCATCACATATACTATAGCAAGTCTTATACCTCAACGTATCTGAATGATTTGTGATGGTTCAATCATGCAGTGCCATTGATTTATAGGTTGGCTCTGTGTATAGATGGCTCTGCATGGGTTCAATATCAAAATAGCGCCAGCTCGTTGATTGGAGATAGCTATATAGCCTTATAGGCCTATAAGGCCTAAAACAAAAATGTTGTATTGCCCTTTAGGTGCCAAAACATGGGTCGGTCGGTCGCAAGTCTATTTTTTTAATGTTTTTTTTCTTCTTCTCCCTCTTTGGGCTGATATTTCTCAGTTTTGAATGCTTTAAAGCCACACTGTACTACTTATAGCATAGAGATATATACTTAATAAGGCTAGTAAGTATATATCTCTATGACTTATAGCTACTTGCTCCCTCTATATAGAAAACAATGCCTAAGCGGTGCCCGTTGGTCCCCCGTTGGTCCTCTTTTTCTTATGTTATTGACAGCTGAGTTGATGAGATAACCACCTGTCAGTGACCACGCTATAATCCCTCTAATCCCTCCTGGCCAAACCGTACAGAGGGCCTTTAATACATATCTTTTTATTCATTAAACATTTTTTTCTAAAAAAAACGGTAAAAAAAAAAACCGACCGTAGATTACAAGATTTTTGGGTCGGTCGCAAAGGGCAATACAACATCTTTTTTAACGCCTAATATGCATGCCTAGCCCAGGGAGATGATATATCAAAAATCTACTGCATGTACAATTAAAGTACATGAGCAGAAAATCATATTTTCATTTTGTTGTGGAATAGTGGTTCATTCTCTTGACTCTCAACCCGAGGTTCAGGGTTCGAATCCTAGCCCGGCACATGACATTAATCGACCGTAATTTGCCACTCTGCATGCACCCAGGTGTAAATACTAAATAGGTATACTTGGCAATTGCTGGGGTAATGATAATTGCAGGACCCTCAGGAAGAACAGCATTGGTGCTGATTAGGCTTCCCTATATAAAAAACAAAACAAAATTATTATCATTACTATTATTATTATTATTATTATTATCATATCTATTATTATTATAATTATTATTGTTTCTACTACTATAATTATTATTATAATAATAATATATTATTATTATCATTAGGGCCTAGATCTATATTATTATTGTTATTATGATTATTATCATAATCATCATTATTATTTTTTAAAAAATGTCCACTTTTATATTGTCCTTTTCGCTTGCTTGCAATATTAATTGCAAAATTGTACCCATGCTCCTATGCAGGCCCTTAGCCAGGGGTTTGGGGGCACGTGCCCTCAAATTTCCAAAATCACACACCCTTCCTCATAGACCCCTCCCCAGGACGTCGATCAATTACATGTATGTGCCCCCAAACATCAAACTCTGGCTACGGCCCTGCTCCTATGAACACCACCATCATCTAAAATGTGGATACATTCGTGTCACTTGAGCTGGATTTCTGTCAGTAAATTTAAGTCCCCTGACTGACTGAAAACTGGCTATAGCTACGCACTATTGCAATTTTGTAAATCGCCTGCATGCCGAGACCGGCAATTTCTGCAAGTTGAGGCCAATATAATTCGATTTGAGTAGTTGAGTAGACAATTGTACCTTATCATCACGTCTACCCCCCTCCCCCCGAAAAATGCATTAGAAAAAGGGGGAAATAACTGACAGATAAAATTTCGTCTCCCCCCCCCCAAAAAAAAAACAAAACAAACAAACAAACAAGAAAAATGAAAAAAAATGAAGAAAAAAATAAATAAATACAAAATAATAATGGTTTAGAAAAAAAGGTAAAAAGACAGATACCTCTCTGATGGGCAGAGAGCCATAATATTGGTACTTTCGAAATTCTCGGGGTTGCACCCCTCCCCCGAGGCCCTCCGCACACAACCATTCGCCTACTGAATGGTTTGATAAAAACAGCCTGAGAAACAGATCGTGCCTGTAGATGTAGACTAAATATTTTATAAAGGTCACGTCACGGAAGTACTCGCTCAGGTCAGCCTCTTTCCTATGTGATCGCCTAGCGAAAACACCATGCCTGTAAGTGGGTCTAAAGATTGCCAATGAAGTCATACTTACGAGTAGTTATTCACAAAACCAATCATACAGAGAGTAGTGATATAATATGTAAATGATTAAAAATTCATTTACGAAGTATAATAGTCTAAAATAGTGTCATTTTAATTGATATTTATATGGTACCTTTGACGAAATCAGTGAATGAATGATTGCGTTTTCGTGCGTACGTCTACATGATACTGCATGCATATAGTGTTGCACGTGCGTGCGCAAGCGCAAGTTAACATTTCGACACGATGGTGTAATCATTTTCAAGACTTTTATTTTTAACAGTTTAACTTGACCGATTGCTATTTATTATGACATTTGTAATCAACAACATAAATAACATCTTACAGCCCGGTCTGTATCATCAAATAAGAAACCACCCTCACTCATTCGATGTGGTCACTTGCATGTATGACTATGTCGACTGTAGACCGAAGATTTCTGTCTCTTTCGTTCGTTAGCCTCTGATTTGGGTAGGGTCGGCTCCTCTCTTTAGAGACAGAAGCCGACCATAGGCGCTCCTGTGAAAACATTTTGGCCATATATGGCCAAAACTCTTTGCCCAAAATACTACATTTTAACCGATGCATATCCGATGCATTTATTATTGTAAATTAGGCCTAGGCTAAACTACATCGGTTCCACTTACCAGATTGACTGTATGATGCGTTTAGGGTCTTTTTTCCGGATTTTCATCGCCGAAATTGAGCTCCGTGTTGAAATTCTCGCAGCCGTATTTTAAACTGTTACTGTCAATGGATGACGTCATCTTCCTTCATGCGCAGTAACAGTTTAAAATACGGCTGCAAGAATTTCAACACGGAGCTCATTTTCGCGATGAAAATCCGAAAAAGACCCTTAAACGCATCATACAGTCAATCTGGTAAGTGGAACCGATGTAGTTTAGCCTAGGCCTAATTTACAATAATAAATGCATCGGATATGCATCGGTAAAATGTAGTATTTTGGGCAAGAGTTTTGGCCATATATGGCCAAAATGTTTTCACAGGAGCGCCTATGGTCGGCTTCTGTCTCTAAAGAGAGGAGCCGACCCTACCCAAATCAGAGGCTAACGAACGAAAGAGACAGAAATCTTCGGTCTATGTCGACTGGAGCCTGGAGGTGATACTGATAAAGTAAAGACTAAAGATAAAGTTGCGAAGATGCAGCTGCATAAATAGGGACTTTTAGATTTGCACGTCGACGTAGTGGACTGCCACGTATGCCATTCTTTCAAGGCACTGGCCCGTGCCCGGCAGTGCCTTAAAAGGACGTCACATTACCTTAAAAGGGTGTCACCGTGGCAGTCCACGTTCTCGTCGTGTAAAATCTAAAAGTCCCTATTATCAGTGAAAGAAAGTGGGAGTGAATGAGTGATTCATTTTTCTTGATAATGCTGATTTTGTTGGATCTCCAGTTTGAGCAACTTGAGATTCAACTTGTTAATTTGTTCATTTGAATTTCCTACATGTCTATTAATTGTCATGCATCATGATCATGATTGACTGAGAGAATGCATACTTTATTTCCATTCCCCCCTGTCATTTGCTTCTGCAATTGAACTTCAATCACAATACAGATTTTAGAGCAGTAGCAATTAGCAAATATATGAACTTGACATAATCTAGTATTGAAACAAGTAGTGTGGTGCCATCTATCTCATGTGGCCTTAATTTGCCTTAGTTAATTGAAGAACTGGTAGACCTATAATCTTTTGACTTTTTTAAAATGCAATGCAAAATGCACAGAGCATTTGGTAATGATGTAGATTACCAGGGGCAATTCGCAATGGCCCCATTACGCAAGTTTAGCAGTTGATCATACAATTGACTTTTGTGATTGATTGCACATGTGATCAATGCAATGAATTGCAATATTCAATCATACAATCAATTGCTAAGCTCTGCAGGGCAGGAATGTCTTGACACTTGACAAAAATTTAGCTGTTGGGGTTATGTGCCCTTAAGTTGAATTCTAAAAAAAATCAACAAGTCAACATGTATTTCATTTTCATGAATAATTTGATTATTTGTCACTTTTTGTCAGTCATAGACTACTCGTAACTTGTTCATAGATATTTAAAATGTTCATATAAAAATTACAGTCTTCTCAAAGTTTGGGCTAGAAGTTGTTGCAACTTGTCACAACTCACGAGAGTCAAGTTACTGCTCATGTCCACTGAACTGTGTGAACCCTGCTTAGCTCATGCATACATTTGCCATATAAAGCTTGCCAAAATCCATGTTTTTATGTCCTTTTTCGGATAGAATTTGTATACAGCATTAAAGCAAAACCAGCAATTGTAATCAGAAAGAAACTGAAATTATGGAGTCTTTTTATAAGACTGTTTGTCTATTACTCTTGCACTTGATTTTTCCTCTTTAAAGATGTACTGCATTAATTAGTGTAATTCAACTGCATATTATTGTGGTGTTCTGGATATGCTGGATTGTGGATATGCAGGATTGAACAATTTTCAATTACATGTATGTACTTTAAGACTTGGTTGGAACCAAAAGCAAATAAAAACGATAAACAGAAAAAAATAAAAGCTAGGGATGAGCATATAATTATAAAGGGATGATCACATTTAGTAGTACAAGAGGCTTTGTTTATCCAAGGTTGAGCAAAGTCTGTTTTGCAATTGGTAGATTATGGAATGTTGCAATCCTATATACTTGGGTCTCTTGGACTGGTTGTTACAGTCTTTACACACTATGTTGCAATAACGTAATCAGGTATATTACTGTTTGGTGTGTTTTGATGTGCACATTTCTGCAGTCAGTCTGGAGTAGTGGAGTAGTACCTGATTGAAGACAAACCAAACTCTTTTAAATATTTTATTGTGAATAACATGTTTATGACCAATAATGCCTGTACGTATTCTCCAAGAAAAGCTGATATTGAAGAAGAATTTTACTGTGATGACATTATTTGAGAAGAGCACAATTTGTGTTCAGGCAGTTTGCTATAGGATTTGTTTATATATCAGTTTGTGTTTACTTCCTGCAAATTTGCAAGGGTGTGAAAAAACTGAATACTTGATGAACATTTTTTCTTTCTTTTCAGTCTTCATGTTGAACCTTGGAGACTGTATCAACTGATTATAGACTTTTCTCATTGCATTTTTTAGTTGTTTGTGAAATTAGGTCCACAATAATTTTTTGTTGAATGGTTACTTTCTATTAATTAGAATATGACAATATAGTGCCATGTTTTAAAATTGATCTTGTTTTCTTCTGATGTTTTCATCTTAGCTTGCACAAGATCTACTAAACCCAAGCCTTGAGAGTGAGAGGAGGAGGCACAAGAAGAAGCGTCTTGTGCAGAGTCCTAACTCATACTTCATGGATGTGAAGTGCCCAGGTAAATAAAGTCTTATTCCATAGATGTAGACTTAATGGCCTCAAAAGCTGGCAAATTTAATATTTATGTCTAAAAGAATAAATTTTATTAGACACAAAGTGAGAACTTTTCCATCCTGGACAAATACTCAAATTCTGTAATGTAATAAGGAAAGAGAATTGATGATGCATTTGTGAAAGGAAAACGGGGAAATTAACGAGAAGGTTGAGTTCTGGGAAGAGGTGAAAAATAATTTGTGAGCGTTATCATTGTTATTATGCAAGCGTGGAAGAACATCAAATTTAAAATGCTCCCTGAAAAGCATGTCTCTTCAAATGCCTTAATATTCTAAATAAGGCATGTAACATCAGACAAATCGGGACAGATTTTTATGCCACATGTTTGTGTAGACCCACATACATCTTTTTGTGTACAGTGCTTGTAACTTTACCAAGATTGGGCTAAATTTCTTATCATTTTGAAGATTCCAGAACCTAGCAGTACACACCAATACTTATATGCTAGATGATCAACCTTTTGTGATCGATTCCGTTTCTTTCACAATTGCGATCGCATGACCAGAACTCAACTTTATCTTTAAAAGCATGAAGACATGATTTTTGTGTATTCATTTAGTTCATGGTTGAACTAAATCAGAATCATGGTTGCTTGTAACTAGCACAGAATGAAAAAAGATTTTGACACTCTTGCTTCATGAATCATTGGGATTGATTTAACCCACTTCATAAGAGTTTTTTTCTTCCTGTCATATAGTTAGACTACACTTGAAAAATATTGGCTAATTGCTTCATTGTTTTAGCAGTTAGACATGCAAGTACACTGGAGGTACTGTTTTGCAAGACATCAGTGTAAAAAAAAATTTGTACAGATGGAGAAGACGTGATTATAGTAAATGAAATATCTGAATCAAGACCATCTTTTTACCATTCAGAAGAGAAAAAAACAAACAATTTGTAACAGGAGCATTGAATTTCTGCTATAGCATATATGAAACTGCTCCTGTGAGGGTGGGGTGAGGCCATGGGGAAGAGAATATCTTTAAAAATTTTAATACTGTATTCTAGGATTGGATGATGAAGTTTAAAAGTATTTAATTTAGTACCCGTAATGTATTTCCCACTGAAGCTACATATACTATAGGTCTTGGAGTAGATTGATTTTCATTTCCCAGCATTTTCTCAATATTCATTTATTATGGAGTATCATACTAACATGTCACTTCTAATGCATTTTTTGTTAATCAGGCTGCTACAAGATCACCACTGTGTTCAGCCATGCACAGACAGTTGTTCTGTGCGTAGGTTGCTCAACCGTGCTCTGCCAACCCACCGGAGGGAAGGCACGATTGACTGAAGGTAAGAACATGTACAGTAAACCACCTTAGCCTTGTTCAGACAATTGGCCGTATAAATCCATCTCACTAAAGCTTATGTACAGTTTTGGTAGCAAAAATGAAATTGGAAAGAAACATGCTAAATATAGTCTCATGTTGTTCTTGTATAACAATAGGGACTTTTAGATTTACACGACGAGAACGTGGACTGCCATGTTTGCCATTCTTTCAAGGCACTGGCCCGTGCCCGGCAGTGCCTTAAAAGGACGTCACATTACCTTAAAAGGATGTCACCGTGGCAGTCCACGTTCTCGTCGTGTAAAATCTCAAAGTCCCTAATATATACTAAGGCTGCGACGAGTAGTCGAATACTCGAATACTCGCACTGTTGACAGCTCGAGTACGATTTCTCTCGAATACGGCCGCCATTTTTTTTTTTCCCCGTTCACCTGGCACTGTCCAGGCCGACGGTCACCCGTGCCAGAAGAGCACCGGCATGGTCCCGTGGGTAAAAATGTCAACTCACCACTCAGAAACTGGGACCAAATCTCCGGATTTCTGTTTGGACTCTGATGAATATTTGCCTGTCATCTTTAGTTTTAAAAATAACATTGTTTCAATTATTTGTCAAAAATTCAAAAGCCCCAATAGGCGCTTTCAACAGCAACTTGAAGTAAAATCGCGGGGTGTTTCACAAAGATCCTAAGTTGAACTTAGCTCTAAGTTGGACTTAACAATTATGGAAAGCCATTAGCATCTATGAAAATATTTTGTACAAGTTATTTTAAAAGGCTTAAAATGTTGATTCAAATCATTCATATTTTCTATTATCAAGGAGATTTCATGTTCTTGATGTGGAATTAATAAAAAGTCTAAAATACTTGAATTTTCGCTTTTGAACATGTTTTATTTTAAGGCTACAAATGGCTCTCCATAATTTTTAAAAAACTGAAAGATATTTTTTTAGATCATTGGCTAAACAAAGTTTCACTGTTTATTTGAAGATAGAGGAAAAGGATATATTTGTTATTTTAAGTTCGGATGTACAAGGAAATATCAACATTAGGAAAATATTTTCCGCATGTCAAAAATCTGACCACCCACTGCTGTATAAACAATTCCGCTGAATCTAAACAGTAAACAGATTTCAAGTTCAAGTGTACTTTATAATATCGAATCTATATTTTCTAATATGGCTTTAGTTTCAAAGAACCCATCTATTTTGTTAAAATGGTATTGATTTTCTTCATCCAAATATTTGCACGTTTTGATTTTAACATCTTCAGTGTTTAAATGTATTTATGATTCCTAATTCAAACATAAGACTAATGACTTAAAAACTATGGAAATAAGAGATCTTTGTAACTATTTTTAACACATGGTCATTTTAATGTGAAGATGACTAGCCAAACTTCACCCATTACCGGTATGTTAGTCACAAGAGCTACACATCAAGTTAATACCTGATGAGAAGAGCTTGGTTAATGGTTTACAATATAATTTTAACAGTAAACATGCAAATGATTCTGTAACTGGCTGAACATTCTGGAATAGATAGTTTTCCAAGTACATGTGTACTTAACATAACATGTTCTAACATGACTGTCTTATGAATGATAACATGATTGTCTTATGATAACATGGAGTAGGTGAAATATTTATTGGTTTACTGTGCCACTGTATATAATGACAAGTCAAACTATACATCACATACTTCAACAAATGTTTGATAACAAATTGTTATGATGCACAAGGTGAAATGAAACATTGAAACATTTCAAATGTATTTGTAATAAAATATATTCGAGGCCCTGGGGATTCTTAATGTCCTTGAAGAAGGATAATGTTCAGCCTTCCCTTGTAATGTTCATTCAAGCTCTGCCAAGAGAACATGCAATCTTTATTAAGAGATTAGATTAAACCATGGTATGATGCTTGGGCACTCATGTAAAGACAGAGTTAATTAGGTTATTTCTCATCAGGCCTATTATTTGTTATATCAAGAAAAGGAAAAGGAATGTAATGCGTGGGGAAATGTCTGAACTACTGCATAATTGTGATCAATGTGATCATTTTATCAGTTTTTTTTTATTCAAGGCTTTAAGTTTCATGCATTTTCCATTTCCCTCCATTTTTTCTCTTCAATCATCTGCAGGTTGCTCCTTCAGAAGAAAAGCCCACTAAAATGGGGTGGAGTGGGAGTGAAAAGGAGAAAACCGTGGGTTGATGGGGCACCACACCTCAGTCCTGCTTGAAGATCTTGAAGCAGTGAAATGCATGCAGCTAAGCGGATGAGAGAGAACGATATCTGGGATCCTGTACATGTTATTTTAATCACAACCATTCTTGTATAAGAGTAATGGTGATTGGCCATAGCTGTTGATTTTAATCCATTGATTTTGCTATAGACCACTCATGTCTTTGGATGGTATATAGCAAAGGAAGAAAAAAATTATCGGCCGATGAAACGAACTGTAACCATCAGGGAAATTCTTTGCTAAAAAGTTTTTATTTTTCATTTGGTAAACATGTGCTCCTGTGATGACAAGGGAATGTACTTAGAGCTGTTGTGCATGTCAAATATGTCATATCATTAATAAACGGCTGTGGCTCAACCTTCTCACAAATCATTGCTTTCAGTGTCATTAATAAGGTTTGATGTTGAAAAAGGACAGAGTTCATGTATTGTGTAAGTGTTGTTTCGCAACAGTTTTACATGTACATGTATTTGTATTTTGTAATGTTCTCTAGGTGTTGAGAAACTCTCTGAAAGAATGTTCAAAACATTTTCTGGATGTGCCTGAGATTTGATGCTACATCAATGTCGTGTGTCTGCTGGGTATAGCCAAGAGAAAATCATATGCAGGTGTTCTGTATTTTTCAAGCGAGTGATTTGGCAACTTAAACAAATTTAATTGAAAATATTGGACTTCTGCAATGTGGTTGCAAATTTTTCTAGCAGTCTCTCTGTGTATTCCTACACCTTATTGTATTTATTGTATTGTAGGATAGCCCCCACCTCCATGTTTTCATTTTGATTTTGAGAAAATTAAGTAGCTCTGAATTCCATATCTTGGCATATTTCAATTGATAGTGTGTTGGCTGTTGTACATGCATGTACTTGCCACTACTCGGATATTCAAGATTTTCTGGAAATATTTGCAACCATGCGGCAGTGGTAGGATGTAAGTGAAAATAGCTATGGGAGAAGGTTGATGAATTCAGATGTACATGTCTGTAGTGTAGTATGATGGGAGATTGGGTGTCTGGACACTTGACAAACATAAAGCCTTTTCTTTTGCCTTCATATTGAATGAAGAATGATTATCAAATAGCACTAGCTATCATGACTATTTGTCATTTATAATATTGTCCTACATGAGTTTTGGAAATTTATGAATTATTGCTTGTAAACTTCTTCAAATTGCTGTTGTAAATCAATTGTCCAGATACACGACCTGTCCGGACACACAACGTCTGGGTTATATGTGCAAATGGTATTCAATACTTTGATATACATGTATGAAACCAATGAATTGAAATCGACCAAATCTGGACAGAGTGCCAAGTATTAGAGGCGGTTTAAAGCCCTCTAAAGTGTTGGGAGCCCCAAATTTGCCAAAAATTTGATGGCAAAATTTTACTTAAATTGTACAGTGTGTCGTAATGTGAAAGAGGATGTCATCTAAGACACACTTCTGCAAAGATTCCCCAAAAAAAAAAAATTGTTTGGGGACAAATATTGATGAAAGAATACATAATTTGGGTTGTTCTGTTGTAAGCAGAAAACCTAAATGTTGTATTCTTTCATCAATATTCGACTTCAATCACATTTGATTTGAAAATCCGTGGAGAAATGTGTCTTAAATGACACCCTCTTTCACATTATAATACGATTTCAGTGAAATTTTGCCATCAAATTTTTGGGGCTCCCAACACTTTAGAGGGTATTTAACCTTGTGTCTGGGCAAAGCTTCATTCAAATAAAAATTGTGTGCTAGTGAAGTATACGTAATGTATACACCATTGTTAAATCTGCCCTACCTCATCAGTCCGTATCTCTTTTTCCTTTCCTCTCTATTACCAGGGAGGATGAGACTATAGTCACTCACCCTCTCCTTCATACCCTTTTCTATAGTGGGTAAAAGTTTTAAAACATTTTCCCTTGCGCACGGGGTTCTCACATCACAGAGATTTGATATACATGTACATGTAATAGGTGTAGAAATCGCAAAATTTTATGGAGAAGAAGGAATATGACAAGATGGAGTGGGAGTGTCGGAAGAGGTACACACTTCAAGTGACGGTATAAATTAAATGTTACATAAATGTTTGCTAATGAAGAACACATGTTCAATGAATAAGGAATAATTTTATTGAGGATTTCAGGAACAAGCATCAAAGATGATAATGTATCATTAAATAGCAGAGAGGTATGACAATGCCATATGTAGCACAAGCCTCTGTCAACTGGGTCCCCACTAGACTAGTATGGGTGATGCTATATGGCAGCACATCATCGGCCTGACGACACATAGAGCGGTACGGCCTAGATATTGAAATGAGGTGTTATATACGGGGAAAGGGGGACTTTCCGCCTCTCTCTCTCTCATTCTCTCTCCCCACCCTCTTTCTTTCTCCCATCCTCTTCCATATCCCACTCCCCTTCTCAACTCTCTCTTACTTCAGCTTCTCTGATTGCTATTAAGAGTCTATATTGCCTTAACAAGTGTCCGTTTTCAAACACGGACAACCGTCCATAGTATATCGGATCATGGTCAGCGCACAAAGGACAACACAGATGAAAACATAGATTCCTGTTGCAAGCTTTAGCCATCCATGCAACTTTTCCCGAAATCCTTTCTCCTTCTCATCATCAGAATCTCCTGCAGACTCGTCCTTCGATTCAACAATCTTGGATTCCTAACAAAATAGATTAAAATTGTTATGAACAAACGAACAAACATTCAAACAAGACAAAACAAATCAAAGAATGTTAAAAATGGATGGATAAATTTGTATAACATAGTGCTAGTTAGTATTGTGATTACTTTCGTTATTACTTTATTTTCTATTCCAAACTTCACATCAGTCGAGTGTTAATACTTATATAAGAATTACATTTTTACACCCATTAAAGAAGTATTGTTTAGGTCATCCCACTTTCTATTGTGGAACTTAGGCCCTAATCCTAATCAACATTGTATAGTTTCATCATATAGGCCGACCCTATAATCATCATTTGCATAATTATGTTATTGTTTGTTAGTTTGTTTTACCGGACTGCTAAGAAAGCATGATTGTGTATGCTTGTGGGTAAGCAACCAGGTTTGTCATGGTTGTGATACTTGTTCATAGTCGGGATAGTTTTATTTCCTTCTGAGAAGACCTATTCTTGTGAAAGACTTTGTCATTCAGGGCAGGATCCCTAAGGGTTAAAAGTCCCTACCACTGAGCAATCATGCCTCTTGGGGTATACCCAGACGTTGTGTGTCCGGGAAGGTTTTGTATTCGGACAGTTTATTTAAAACAGCGATTTAAAGAAGTTTACAAGCAATATTTCGTAATTCTTTTAAGACTTATGTTGGACAATATTATAGAATCTACATTATAATAGAAAGGACAAATATTCATGATAGTGCTATTTGATTAATATTTTTCGTTCAATCTGAAGGCAAAAGAGAAGGCTTTATGTTTGTTTAGTGTCCGGACACCTCCCCCCCCCCCATTTGCCCCCGCCCCATAGGCTCATCTAATCATGTTGACTTACCTCGACTTCCTCCTCAGCATCAACTACGATCACCTCCTCCTTATCATCATCCCTCGTCACACGTTGCGCCCGTCGTTGATCAGATAGCAGACGATCACCGAGGAAAGTAGACCTATCTTCTGATTTCACCAACTGCTTGCGGATGCTATCCTTGTCAACTTGTCTTTTTGTCGACTGCACTGTACGTGGTATTGCTTTGAAAGAGGAAATGTAAACAGAACCATAATAATTACAATTCGATATTTTTTCCTTTCTTTTCCCCTTTTGTTGTTGCTGAGCTGCCCCCCGGCCCCTTCATGAGGAGCAATGGCATTATATGGTGGTGTGACCAAAGTTCGCGCGTGACCTAAAAATCAGTAAGATTGCGAAAATCTGATATCACCAATGAAAAGAGGAACATAGATCTAGATCTAAAATTACCCAGACATGAAATTTTCTTTGAAATTGTGAAAATAGTGACAAAAGATCGGCAAATTTTGCAATCATTTGCGTCCGTTCCGAAAAATTATCAACTTACCGACAAGGGTCTGAAAATCTTCAATTTGAGAGCAGATTTCCTCAAAATTGTAAGCATTAAGTGGTACCAACTGATTGTAGTCTATGATATCTCGCCTTGCAAATTATAATATTATTTTATTTTTGATGGATCGCTTTTTTTTTATAAATCAACTTTAACCCCCGTGCGTGAAGTTAGGTCTCGTTGTTTTTATGACTTTTTTTAGATACAGCGCGCACGCACGATCGGACACCGAATTTTTAGATCGCGATATCTCCGAAATCCTTCGACGATAAATTTTCTAGTTGAACCAATCTGTAGTAAATAACTTTGCCGTCCATTTGGTAATAATTAAAATAAATACATTTGTGAAAAATATGAGAAATCATAGATCGAATATCACATTTTGTAATAGATCTATATGTTCTAAAATGTCCGCGAACTTTGGTCACCCCTTCATATACCCCCATAACAATCACATGCACATATCGTACTTACCAATAGAAGTAGAACTGCATGTAAACCAACTTGAACATGTAACGACTAAGAAGATTAACAAAATCTTCATGAGCTTATCTTTGCTCCCTTCTTTATATGTTGTATTGAATAAACTAGCGACTGAGTAGAAATAAAAATATGGATTCTAGATCAGATCCAGGATAAAAAATAACGAAGGATAGCCTACTTGTTTGAAAAGCGCATTCAAAGCGCGCTTAACGCTTACGCGCACATGTCATGTGATATCATGTTCTGTCCATGGCTCTTGTCAGGTGATTTTCCACTATCGTGTCGACATGGGGCTTAAAGGCTGAAGCCCCTCACATGCGGACCCCTCCCCCCAAAATAAATACATCAATGAATGAAAAGACAAAAATCAATATATGATATTGATCAGTTTTTTTAAATTCAAATTTACGGGTGTTTCTTTCCTGGGGACCTAGGGTTGGTGAAGAGGTATATTCCATAATTATGTTATTAATGAATGAACAACAATAATTATTTGGAATCCCGTCTGCATGCATTACTTGTTGCTATATCGGGCAAGCATTGGGCAAGCTTTCGGGTTTTCAAGAAGAACCTTTGTTTAAACAGTATTCATATAAAACTTGAATATGTTAGTATAAACCGGTCTATTCGTGGCTCGGCAGTCTTGATTGTACTTTAAAAAGAGCATTCAATCTACCTGAGATCAATATGAATATCCTGTCAGAATGAATAGATAATTAGAGAAAATAAATAACTGAATGGAGCTCTTTGCTCAAGCTTGCGTGGGTGATTCTTCTCGGGAATGGAGACCAGCTGGATGGAATTAAGCCCCTACTAGAATGTGTTTTATTTTCTTTAAATACGGTGGAATGCTTTCAATAGATTTGAATGTGACAGACATTTTATATTCCCTCAAGCAAGTTGTAGGGCCCTTTTATGTGACAAGTAGATGGCTATCATTGTTTGCATATTGAAAAGTAGTTTACAGACTGGGAAATACTTGGATTGGACTGGATAGAGTGAATAAGAAAGGGAAAGCAAACTGAGTGCATATTAAAAGGTTGGGTTATATACATTGTGTTTAAACAAAAAAAATTATTTAAAAAAAAATTTAAAAAAAAAAAAAAATCGTTTTAAAACTGGCAAGAGGTGAATCTTGCATGCAGCACAGAATAATATTGTACATTATGCAGCCTGCGGCCGGTAGCGTTATACCACCCTTTGGTTTTAGGAAAAGAAGGAGTAGATAATTCGCGGCTCGTCAGACTCGACTGTATTTTCTTTGGTTTGGTTTCATTTATATACGATCATAAAATATGAAATACAAACATGATAACACTTATAAAAAAACAAAAAAACTAAAACATTTTACTTGGACCATTCTAGAAAGAAAAAGAAAATAAAATGAAGATCGAAGTATCATCCGCTTCAGATCAACTGACAGTCTGACACATGCAGTTGATCTGTTCTTCCTCGGTGGCTCCAAAATATCCACAATAATGAATAATTATTATTAATGATAATACTAATTTGAAACAGAGCATCAAATATACCCTATATATCAATAAATACCCTGTCAATGAATACAAATGAATATTATAGGCTTATAGCTATACCTTTAAATTTTAGTTAACTTGTCTTATTCACTCTTTACAGTGCCATCTTATCTTTCTCCTGTCTGTAAAAAACTGTTCAACATGCAAATAATGATGGGTAGAATTTTACTTGTCACATAAAAGGGTCCTTAAATACAAAGGGTCTTTCACATTCAAGTATATTGAAAGCATCCCCCCGTCTTTGATAAAAGCATTCTAATACTAGTGGCTCACACATCGTCTGCATACCAGAGCTGAATCAGCTATAGTGCTCAACAAAGACCCACAGGCCTGGAGAAATTTTGAGCTCCATTCAGTTATTTTTTTTATTTTTTTATTTCAAGTTATCTAAAATTTAAAGATATAGCTATAAGCCTAATCGACAGATAGCTGACGACAGGCGCAGCTATAGCTGACGACTGATGTCAGCTGCTACCTGCTACATTTTTTTTGTTTACCATACCACCATCACTGCCTCCTCCGAAGCTTCTCCGATAGACGTCAGCTAGGACCCACCCCAAACTTTGGATCTCTATGACCCAATTTTGAAAATTATTTTTTTAAATTCCCGTCAGACTTGAGATGGCTCTTTCCCACAAACAACCCGGTATAGGAAGCAATAATTATTTATAATGGAACGCCAAAACTCCGCCAATCCCTCTCCGCCCGCAACCCCCGATTGATGTCAGCTAGGACCCACCCCAAACTTTGCATCCCTATAGGACCCAATTTTCATTTTTGTTTAATTTAATTTTTCCGCGTGACTTGGGATAGCTCCTTCTCACGAGCCTCCGGGGTAGCAATATAATGACACGCCCATTCCCCGCCCCCACACCCCTCAACTTCATATTCCCCCGATAGATGTCAGCTAGGACCCAGCCCAAACTGTGCATCCCTAACATACGAACAAATATTCATATGAACAAACAGACATACAAACAAGCAAGCAAACAACCATTTATCCTATTTCCTCAGCTCTGTTTTGCTATCCACATTTTGTTAAGTGCCCATGAGGTGGTTCCCGTTTATAAAATCAAAGAAACTTAAATGAATATACCCAAAACGAGAGTTAGTACATCAACAATGGAAATGTTATTTTCCATATATTTGTGAAAATCATGTTTTTGAAATGTCGCACGTCTATATCAAAATGTCAAAAGAAATCCCACTCCTTTAATAAATATTACAGGCTTAAACCTTGTAAAGGGATGTCGAATTGTTAAAACAATGAGTCAGGTATTCTGATCATCAATCAATTTGCTGAAAAGATAAACAATAAGTTAAAACAATAAAGAAATTATTGGGTCACTGGGTTACTACGCGTGAAGTGAAGATAATGATAAAACCTTTTAAACATAAAACCCCCGCAAAAAACCTCTTTCTTTTCATATAAATAAACAAAACTCTTGTAAGAAGTGTGTCACTTGACTTCGTCATCTACTAGTATTTCCTTCTTATAAGCACTCCCCAAAAAAAACACGGAGAATAGGGGCGTAACTAGCAATCATAACGTTAAAAAAAGAGGTGAATAACTTACATTAATTGTGAAAAAATTTGACAGAATGGAAACGTTTGTGATGCGATGATGCAAGAAGCATGAATATTGTGAAGTCTTAGATGTTCTGCAAGCAATGTCTACCTCCGAATTAAATTTACGAGCAACGCTACTATACTCTGGAGTATAATTATTGTCAGTTTATAATTGTTTTAAGTAGTGTAATGAATTAACGTTATACTTATGTTGTACACACATCTATCTAAATATTCGTGTACTTTTGTCATAGACTACGGATACGTCGGAACTTTGAATAAACTAGGTAACTGTTATCCGTCTACAATAACAGTTAATAAATTGCTCCAGTTTATTATAAAATCTTTCATTTACTTTGGTTTTATAAATATTGTTATTTCATAAAAACTCCTATGAGTCCCCCATCAATGCGACGAGAGACAATGACAAATAAACCAAAGAGTATTATGACATAAAAAAGAGTCGCTCATAGTAAAAAATGTGAAATTAATCGTCAAATAATGTTCTTTTTAAACTAAACATATTTATTTCTTATACAAACAAAAATAACGACAATCTCATTTCCAGCAGTTGCTATACAACAATATTATATTGATGGACTGAATGAAATACTTATGAACCAGATTGTTTTGAAGATAATGTTTTCTGCTAAAATGGTCCTTTAGTTAGCATGGTTACTAAAAAAACATTTGTAAAGAAATAAAAGAATGCATTTATGTCGTCAGGGTTGATGAGACAATGACCCTTATCATAATCATCGCACCGCCCTCAAATAAAGTACTTTCCTTCTTATACAATCAGTATATTATTCTGTTTATATCTAAAAGCATCCTGCATCCGGTATTTTTGATTGACTGGTCATCAATATTGCTCTTAAATATGCTTACAAGTACAGGAAAAGGAAATGTTGATATAAACATTGTCTGAGTGCTTTGGCTTGATACCATATTGATATCACCAGCTTTTCAACACCTGTCGTCCAGTGCCAAAAAGTTTAAATCGTAATTACTTTTTTAAGGTGTCGTGGTCTAGTGGATACGTCGTTGGACTGTGGATCATAAGGTTCGCGGTTCGAGTCCCGACGTGGCACTGATGTCCAACATGCATTTAAAAATGGGTACAACTAGGTAGGAAGAAATTCCATGAATGCTCTGAGTACCGAAATCAGTATCCTAGCAGAGCCGGGGTAATATTGGAGCGCCTTAAGTACCTTACTTGGTGAAAAATTCAATATTACAACTTTTAGGACGTTTGAATCTAAAGGAGGGAAATGGCTAAAGGATTAATAGTATATTTACTTAAAACATGCGAACATCATGACAGAATCATTTCACTTTTCATTCAATTTTTCACTCACACTGAGTCACTTTTCCCCCAGGAAAGCAGTGCTCTAAGCACGGCTCGCAAAATCAGTATCTGTTTTGTTTGTTTTTTTTTTTGGGGCGGGGGTTGGGGATAAAATATTTACAATGGACAAAAAGCAGGGGGGAATGATGATAAGTTATGGAGAATCAGATAATGTTGACGATCAGAAAATCAGGAAGAGGCATGCATGTACACTATCTAAAAATAAATGCAAGTCCGTGATGAAATTGGGATAAAATTATAAAGGGAAGATAATCAGTAAACATTAATTTAAGAGGACAATAAATGGATGAACCTTGGGAAAGATTCAATTTAATTTTTTTTTTTTTTTTTAATGTCTTCTTTTCAGTGAACACATGGTCATGTATACAAACTTTGCGGATCTGGAATCATGACAACGAAGAAATATTTTGTAAAATTTAAGTATTATACACATATATTTTTTATTTTCTTCCCATGGGATGTAAGCATTATTTTCAGCCTTACTGAAAAGAGATTAAAACCTTTGTGCGCTTTTTGAATTTTCTGCAATAATCACTTGCGGGGAAAGGGCAAATATCGCAATATACAGGGTGTACCACAAGATACCAGATAATAATGCCCGTTTTACACGAGGCGTCATTTTGATTGCGTTATTACCTGCGCTAATCAAGCCTTTGATGGCGACTGGTGCATACGCCAATAATCCAAATAGTTTTTGGAGCGCTTATAATATTGCACTCACTTTTCGCAATACGGTGTCACACTTACATGACGCGTTAAAGACCACAGTAATACTGACGCAGTCCTATATACGTCAGGTAAAAACGCCACATGTGCAAGTGGCACACAAAAATCTCAAGAGCATCACCTTAACCTTTATAATGATTTTTACATAATCATACCCGTTGCACACGAGGCGTCATTTCAATTGCGTTGTTACCTGCGCTTATTGAACCCATTCGTCAGTATTATAGCTTAAGGCAATGTTTGCACTGTTTCTTTATAGCAATCATCTTTACTTTACTTTGTACGATGTCGCACTCATGGCGCGTCAAACGCCGCACTATATAATCAATTGGCGCAGTCCTACGTCATGCAAATGTCGCCTCGTGTGCAACAGGCATAAGCTTTGTGGCAGCTATCCACAAGAAAACACTGTTTACATTAGTATAATCCAGTAAAAGCGCAAGTTTATTTTTGCTGCGTGAAGTTTGTCTTTATGAAGCCCTTAACCCGAAATCTCGGTGGCAGTAAATTGCAGACAACCGTAGTAATCTTCGATTATACATTGGAAAGGTTTTACTAGGTTATCAAGTCGTTAGTATATATTAGAATTATAATCATAAATGTATTTTTAAAGCATGCAATTGCAATGATATAATAATAATAATAATAATAATACATGAGATTTATATTGCGCCATTATCCATTTTAATTAAATGCTCAAGGCGCTTAACCATACGCGTTATGTAAAAGCAGCTTCAGGCCAACCACCGGAAATAATCACATGCTGTATAGTTGGTGAGGATTAATTAATTTCATAATTCATACTCATATATAAAGTATACATAGAAGAAAATGGGCGGAATTGCAATACCGGGATGAATAGAGAAAAAAAAGACATTAGAATAATATTTGAGGAAGGCCCTGTCAAAGTTATTATCAACTTCTAAAGGACCTGCCATTAATTTTTTATGCCCCATTTCTTGATCTCATCAATAAAAAAGAAGCCGACTTAATTATAAATAGAAGACCCTTTTATGAAGACACATAATCATGATATTCCAACCTTCTATAGAAAGATGACAAGGGCGTGGAAGACAGGAATTATCATCATATTGATGATTCTTATTGGCCAATACACTAGGGACCCTCTATCACTGAAGCGTTGATTGGCTGGTGACGACTATTGCTCAGCAAATCATCCAAGCGATGAGATAACGATATCAGCGATATCATTGTCGGGTGATCGACAAAGTGGACAGACCGAATCATATTTTGTGACGTGAGCGAATAGCTGACGGGGTGAATTTAGCTATTAGGTTCCAGGCCACTCATATTCCATTTGGAATACAGCAGAGTTTCATCATGGAATACCATTTTCTCCTCTCATTGCTGATCTGCTGTCTGCCATCTCTTGTGATATCACTACAGGAGGGAGGCGCAAATGTCTGCCAAAATGAGTAAGTGATAGGGCTACATTTTCTTATCAACACGTCTTACAAAACTTCTTTAGTTTATAATCTGATGATTTTTTAATTTCATTACAGTTATGACAATAACCTAACATTGCTTCTGACATACATAAATTGAAAGTTTCCGAACGGCAAAGAACAGTGAGGTGATTGAGATGACATTTTGCGTTGAAATGATAATTAGAACATATAATTTCAGGGAACGATGTCGAACAGGCAAATTTCGTTTGATTTAAACTTCTAATAATTTGTCCGAAGGTTTATGCCCCTAGCAGAAACTGATGTATGCAAGTTTGAGAGATAACTTTCAATATAATGCTTAGTCGGCTGTCTGAAATATCTTATCGCTTTGTGACCATCCGTGATAACTACAAAATCTAACAGTGTCTGTATGTTTATGACGATGTAGTATTTTATCCATCATCCAATATTTCGTTTTTAATCTTAGGAGTTATTGTCGAGCAAAACTTTGATTAAGTGATATCTACCGATGATAATGCATGTATTCGATCTTTGTTAATGGATATTGAAAGCTGCCCAGTCCATAATTATAACCCCATCTATACATTGCTCTTATGGTGATCACTCTTCTTCCTGCCTTTCTTCCCCAAACACAATATTGGAGTCAGCTTGTAATATCACATTGGTCGAATTCTCGCCTTGATTTACTCGCTTGTTTTGAGATGCCATACATCCATCTATTGGTCCCGCAATACAGCTTTGGACTTAGATTGAAATTGTACAACGTCATATGGCGGCGTGCCTGAGAATCCTTAGACAGCTGCTCAGTTTTATTGCTGTGTAGAGATCACTTTGTGAAAGGGGAATTTCTCGATTGCTTTTATTAACCTCCATACCATAAACAATAATGTTGAATGACTCAAAATACAATGAAGGTGGTTGCAATCTCTTTTTCTCAGGTGTTTATTGAAAAAAGTCCATGTAGTCGGTGGCGGTGGTAGGGGGGGGGGTGGCTGAACGACTCTTACCCTAAATATTTCACCGGTGAATCGGTCGAGATTAAGGATGAGTGAATAGACCTATGTACTAATGTAATTAATTTAATTAATTTAACTAATTTAAACCCCTGATTACCAGCCATTTCATTCACCTGCTATGAACAATGACACCTCTATGGATAGAATCCACTTTGTATTCATTGGTTGTTGCTATGTCGGGCAAGCCTCTGGAAAGCTTTTAGTTGTCGAGAGAAAATTTTGTTGGAAGAGTATGCATAATAAGTAAAGAGGTCTGTTAACACCCTATGTGTCAAGAATATACTAACAGTTAACGATATAATTATTTGTCACGTTATTCTTAATAGATACATTAAAGTTGAAAGTTTCTGTGACCGATAGATTTTTAAAAAAACTCGGATTCGAGTAATGAATTTTTTCCAGTCTATTTCATTCCATTTTTTTTTTGTGGAGGGGTCGGGCTCGATAGTCCCTACTATATTGTCTTCGTTATTGAGGGTGTATACTCATCATCAATCATCAAACCACAGATCAAATTTGTGGATATTTCTTCGCCTTGTGCGAGGTACTTCAGTAAAATGTTTAGAGTAATTCACATCAGTGGATAGTTTGTTCACTCCTATTCCTATTATACATCGGGGATGCCTCGGACAAGCTATTGAAGTCGTTAAGCACAATCTTTGTTTATAGTTGGCATTTACATAGCCGTATATGGGAGCAATAGAGATGCCTACATCATAACGTGATAAAGTATGCACTACATACAAGAACAGAATACAATGCTCTTCTTAGTGTATTTAAGACCTACAATATTATAATTCAAAAACATTTGTGAACATATTTTAAAGGTTGACATTAGTCCAGGCCTAATCTCGACCGTCATTATGCAGGTCATCTTCTCTGCGCTTATCACCATCTGTCACGTTGATACTGATGTACACGTGAATCTCCGATGCAGTCAGAATAATTCACCGAATGATGATGGACATGTTAATCGTGGGACATTATAACCAAAATAGATTAAATATCATCTATAATGTAGGCCACTAATGATGGTTGATTATAACATGCTGTTAAAATAGTATGTTTGTCATGTTATAATGTTCAGTTTTAAATAGGATATTATATCTCGAGTATTTAGGGATGGTGTTTTAATTCCCGAGTGTCAGTGGCGTATCCAGCATAATTATAGGATGGAACTGGCGTAGCCCACCCTCCCCCACTTGAAAGTTCCTCCCAATCAATTTAGCCTGCGATGACATGCGGAGCTGCTAAACCCCTCTCCCTCGCCCGTTTTAGCCATTTCTGGACACCACCAAGTAGCAAATTTTTTTTAAAAAAATCAGGTTAATCATTGTACCTCACACGCTCTCAATGTGATAAATTTCGTTTGACATTATTGAATTTGACACTCAGTGATATCAATCAGTTCTATCATACCCACAACGTTGTATTTCGTTTGCAATATTTTTTTCATAAAACAAGTAACTTGATATATTATTTCATTGTGTAACGTAGCATATCCGATGCCAACTAAAAGTTATACAAGTTATGAATGGTTTTCCAAGCGCAGTTACAAAAAATCGGGGAATCCTGTCGAATCTTTTTGACAACACTTACATCGTAAGGAATGCAAATAATCATTAGGTGGTGTCAGACAGAGGCCAAAAATCCGGAAAGTAGTTATCCAGATTTTAGTTATCCACTTAATTGGCTGTCTGTTATCAATGATCCCTTATGTCACAATGCTTTTGTCTACCTGCAAATCTAGTTTATTCAAGATGGGTAGGGATTTTTCTGTGTGACACCGCCTATAGTGGATTAAAGAAATTTAATCGATAAACCTCTATATATACTGACTGACCTAGGACAGGAAATTATTCATTAACGAGATAAAATATAGAACTGTTTTTGTTTATAATTATGGTACGCACAGAATGATAAAATGGTCTATTTATATTTAAATGCATCCGAATTTTAAAGGAATGTTGAACACCATAACATTTACCATGGAGGCGTTTTTCTAAAACAACGACAAAAATATCAATAACAAAACTAAAGAATAAATAATATACCTGCAAATGTATCTGGCTCTATAATTTACTAATAACCTGCAATCTGGCATTTATACTCCTACTCCGTGGATGACCCGTCATGAATTTTGCTAATGAAATTGCTGCGCTATGTCGTGATTATGATGACAACAATCTTAAATATCTTTTAACAGCTCAGAAAATCATGATGTTCAAGTGCTTATCACTCTTGTCTAAATCTTTACATCTAATTATTTAGGAAAATCTCTTCACTTACATTTAGACCTTTTTTAAATTACATACCACGAATCCCGAAATTAAGGACAAATGACCGATATATTGAACAATAAGACATTGAAATGAAATGCTATTACCAAAAGCCAAGAAGAATGGTGGGAAATGAGAGTAGTTACGGAAACAACTAACGGCATAGAACTTATATAGTGGAAACGAGAAACGTGTAGAATAGGATATTAGTCCAATAATACGGTAGCAAATGAAGACAAACGGAACAAAAAACATGGCTATTGGCTTGATAAGAATTAAGGGGAAGAAAGAAGCTCGCATACACTTTAATCTACTAAAACGCACATTCTTTCTTCTATGTATAAAAAATAAACAGAAAGAAAAACTATATGGAAAATGAATTGAGAAGAAAAATAAAATAAAATCATGAGGCAATATCGTATAGGTCTAACTTTTAACGCCCAATCAGATTTTTAAGCTGATATGACGGACGAAACATTCTTTGTTTCAGAATGTATTAATAGACATTAGGTCATAATTGACAACGTGAATGTACTGAGTAGTTCCTCTCAACATGAATACCTGCTTTCTTTTAGTTTTTACTGGATGAGTATAATGATATTGGGAAATTGATCGTTCACGAACCCATGTTATCAGATCAATGTTTGTTGCCATGGGACAGCTCAACAACAAAGTCGTTTTTTCCGTAGGAAAAGGGCGCAAAATCGCAGGAAAGATGTGGTTGCCAAGGCTTTCTCGTGATTCAGTTACGTATTACATGACTGTATTAAGTGATTGAACTTATAATGACTCTTGAAAATTGGATTTTACTAAGTACTCTTTTAGCAAACTAGAACATTGCACGCCTTTTCTTCAAGGTAACTTTTGATGAAGAAAATAAAGAATTGAAGATATTTTTGTTTTACTTTTTCCAGCTTGCACCTTGGAAGGGTCGAAATATGCCCACGTGCCCCCTCTCAAACGGATGACGCCTTTTTTTTACAACGTCTTTTAAATATCTTATACTGATCAAACTAGGGAAAATTCTATCTTTAAAACAGCTTGACCCCAATATACATCCATCTTCTCATAAGCATTTTGATATTCCCAAACCCTCGCATTCAAACTGATCATAATTATCGCGTTTACCGATGAGCATCTGTTTAGCGCCAAGCAGCTGCGTAGTTTGTTGATGTGTTTTCCGACGGCTTCTTAATCACATAACACGGTAGTAGGCGGTCTTTATTTACAAATAACAGAAATGACCCCTCTATATTCTTACAATTATAGGTTTCTTTTAAAACGAGATTTCCATTTACTTCTGACGATTTTGTTTCTCTTGACCCGTATGGATGTGAATGTATGCAGAACGACTTTAAAGAATTCAATCGAAAAGATTTCATTATACAAGAAAACACTTATTTTGTCACGATTATCATGCAAGATCAATAATTCTACTATATTAAATCTACTAATTTACATTTTGAAAAAACTCTCGGTGTCAAGGTTAAGTTGTTTCTTCTATTCGCTCTCTAAACACCCCCCGCGCACTCTCTCCCTCTCTCTCCCCACCCTCTGTCTATGTACATGATTTGTATATCCCCTTCATTATAGCCCCGTTTTGAACCTGCTCTCTAATTATAGAGAGCAGGTTCGATAGACTTAAGAAACGGGGCTATAATGAAGGTGATATACAAATCATGTACATAGACATAGATCTATATATTATATAGATCACCATAAATACACACGCACACACGCTCTATTTCCATTTTCGCCCATAATTTGATTGAAACTTTGATTTTCTTAATCATCATTTGGCAGAGAGCATGCTGTTAATAATTTAAAAATAGGCCTATCTCTGTCATATTCTCCCTGGCCATATTGCACGGTAGCATTATGTAAATCTACCATTAAACAAAAATTGGTCACCCCTCTAAAGTTTTGGGAGCACCACAAATTTGATGGCAAAATTTCACTTAAACTGTATCACAATGTGAAAGAGGACGTAATTTATTTAAGACATTTCTGCAAAGATTTTCAAAACAAATGTGAAGTCGAATATTGATGAAAGAATACAAAATTTAAGTTTTCTGCGTACAACAGAAAACCCAAATTATGAATTATTTTATCAATATTTGTCTTCAAACACATTTTTTGGGGGAAATCTTTGCAGAAGTGTGTCTTACATGACATCCTCTTTCACATTATAATATAATTTAAGTGAAATTTTGCCATCAAATTTTTGGCGAATTTGGGGCTCCCAACACTTTAGAGGGGCTTTAAGTATTAAGAGTATAATGAACACCAAAATGACTCTAGAGGTTTAATAACATTTTTGTCTTTATGGAACTAAGTGACAATGCAATGAACTACACGACAACGCAGGGCTGTCAGGTCGCGCCGACATGACAAGATCCCTTCCTTCGATTTTTTAATTCTTAAACTTTTCTCTTTAGGTAGGTACCCGGAATGGTTGCTGATAGCCATATATTTGTAATACTGTTACCGTAGTTACTTGGAAGTAACTCAGTCACTTCCCTTCTGTCTCTACAGGAATCCAGACGGTACTACAACTCTTGGTTGCTGTGCTGGCTGGCTGGAAAAGGGAGGCAAGTGCACTCGAAGTAAGTCATTTATTTAGTTGGAAATATTTGAAATGTAATGATATCCATGATGTATCTTTATGAATATGCTCATTTAAGTTATGTCATCGTGGACAATTTATTCAAAATTAATATTTTTAACGACAGTTAAAAGAATAGTGGACAATCCATTATTCAAAATTTAAAAAATTAACGACAATTATTATTACAAAAAATAATAAAAAATCTCCTGCCATTCGATATTTTGCGCGGGGGTGGGGGGGGGGGGCACGTGCCCACTTGAGCCACGCCACTAGTAATTGACATGCATAGGATTATATAAAAAATTTGGTCCAAATTTCGCTCCTTAAAGAAATAATGTCATATCTTCCTGCTCTCTCAAAGGCAAACGGACGTATCGTCCTGAAAATGTTTTTTTTTATTTTTTATTTTTATGAACGATTGAGTCATCAGATGCCGTCCCGAGGCCTGGGTTGGCTTTCTGTATGTACCTCCATCTTTATAAAAGTAATGGCAATCTTCAAACAAGTACCTGTTTATTTTCATTGAAATCAATTTTAACTATAAAAACCTGTCGTGGTGATAATTCCGGATGTTTAACAACCAAGAAAGGAAATGGCGAAGTATCAACTTGATGCAATTATGTTTTACACCTTGACTTGTCACCCAATCCTATTGTCGGATTGTTTGAGAGTGATAAAAGTGTTTATGGTAATTTCCTTCCTTGGCTTGAGTACTGGATCATTGTCATGAATTTCTTTTAAAATTGATAAAGAGTTCCCTTTTTTTTAAATATAAGTCAAAAATGACTTTTCCCTCAAATCACAGGGAATATCTAAGGCAACCAACGTTTTGTTTGCATTAATTAGTCTTGATTCGTTATTTGTTTTTCCCATTTTCCCTTTCGACTCTATGGGATTGCTATTATAAGTTAGAATTATTAACATGTATATATGATGAAAAAAATGCAATTTCCTTTCATTAATGTCATTATAAAACCCTGTTACCTTTTAATTTATTCAATTACAAGAAGGATGCAGAATAAAAAATCTTAATATCGATAAGACTGTCTCGTAAGACAGGGAAAATCAGTAAGTGCAAACGTGTAGTTTATTTGAATGATAATTTTTCGTCGTTCTTTGATTTATCTTCAATTGCTTATTAATTATTTAAATACTCGCTTATACTTAAATCAATATTCAGGTAGCATCATCGGCTCTTCCAACTGTTTCCTTTAGGGGATGGGGGGGGGGAGGGTAACACGAGGTGACTTTACAAGTTTTTAATTTCTTCCTCATGACGTCTTGATTACCCATTCTCTTGATTTTCTGTGTAGAATGTCCAAAGAATAGATGGGGTGTTGGTTGTGCCAACACATGTGCCTGTCACAAGAAAAAGGGCAAATGCAACCGAGTAACTGGAAAGTGTTCGTGTAACAAGGGCTGGACAGGGGCAACCTGCGAGGAGGAATGCGATGCTGAACACTATGGCAGAAACTGTCAACTGGTAAGCCACCATTGCAGGAGTTACTTATTAATTCCTGTTAACACGATCACAAAGACTTTCAAGAAATCAGCTTAAGGGTGAAATTCATTACTCCATTTTGTTGCCTGTATAGAAATCATGTTCGGATTACGTCTAATGTCATTGTCATGTTCGCACATTATGATCAGGTGACGCACAGAGCTTTTGAAATGGCCTTAGGTTGACTTTTGTAAAGTCTTTGCAATAACGATTGTTATTCATCATCCATCATTAGTACTCCATTATGTTCAGCTCAGTTGACATACAGAGATATTTATGAGTGTTTCTAATAAAATCAATGTGTTCGTCCATCATGTTCTGCTTGCAGAAGCGGATCCTTTCCTAGCATTAAAGAATGCTGTTTATCATGCTTTTTTCCGAAGGGGGCCGGGGGTTCTTCAGGCCCCGGCCAGATTTTCTCGTGCGCTACTCATTTTTAGCTCATCCGGCCCGAAGGGCCCGATGAGCTTATGCCATGGCGTGGCGTCCGTCGTCCGTCCGTCCGTCCGTCCGTCCACAGTTTTCAAAATGCTTCTTCTTCGTTATTTTTCAACCGATTTTGATTCTGATTGTTTCATATGATAGGGCTAGGAGGGGGATTTAAAACTTCTACACAGAATCGTGAAATTCATTATCTATGCTAATTTATGCAAATTTATTCGAAATCACAAAAATGCTTCTTCTCCTTCATTTCTCGACCGATTTTGATTTGGTTTGCTTTATCTGGTAGAGCTAACTTTGGTACACTAAACTTCTACACAGAATTTAAAAATTGTTCTCCATTAATTAATTATGGTAATTTATGCAAATTTATTCCAAAAATAACAAAAATTGCTTCTTCTCCCTCATTTCTTGACCGATTTTGATTTGGTTTGCCTTATCTGGTAGAGCTAAATTTGGAACACTAAACTTCTACACAGAATTTTGAGATTTTGCTCCTTGATTATTTATGGTACTTTATGCAAATTTATTCCAAAAATAATTAAAAATCACAAAAATGCTTCTTCTCCTTCATATTATGACCGATTTTGATTTGATTTGCTTTATATCATAGAGCTAACTTTGGTACACTATACCTCTACGCAGAATTGTGAAATTTTTCTCCATTAATTAATTATGGTAATTTATGCGAAATTTATTCCAGAAAAAACAAAAATTGCTTCTACTACCTCATTTCTTGACCGATTTTGATTTGGTTTGCTTTATCTGGTAGAGCTAAATTTGGTTTACTAAAATTCTACACAGAATTTTGAGATTTTGCTCCATTGATTAATAATGGTAATTTATCAAATTTATTCCAAAAATAACAAAAAATGCTTCTTCTCCTTCATTTCATTTTTAAAGTTTTGTGCAAAATATTAGGATGATTAATTGCAAATTTGATCCCTCACAGAAAACACTTGATTTGTGGATTAAAAAGAGGAGAAAAGAGAGGTTGAAAATTAAATGTTCAGAACGCATTTTGTTTTCAGCAAAGCGCTACTCCCTGGCGCTACTAGCGCAAGGCAAGGATAGGCCTAGGCATGGCAATCACACTGCATACCCCTTTGCACACACACTTTGGATAAGTAGAACTATGGTAGTAGGGTCCATGGTAGAACAATGCTCACAGTTATTGTTTATGCTGGTGGCCCAATCTGGCAAAAATATAACAATTTTATAAATGATAGGAAATATCAAGAAATGATAAATGTACTAGCGAATATAAATTTAGAGAAATGGTGGTCGATTTGTGAAATTAGGCCTATGTCCCTTCCAGGGCATCAAATTTTTATTTTTTGACCAGTTCAAAAGTGTACCACATAAAATTTACGATATTTGTTGTTGCGAGATGCGGATGAGCGCTACGTCATTGACGTTCTAGTATACTTCTCCATCATCTGATGTCACACCATTGCTTTAGCCTGATTACATAACAGTCTCTTCAGGCTTCAGCCATGTTAGTATTTTGATGTCTACCAACCATAAATAACAATATTCAATGGTTAGGTCCTATTTTTGTAGAATAGTTTTGGTTGTGGAGTAAAATTATGTATGATAATTGTTGAAAGGGTCAGTCAGTCAGTCCGTTAATCAAATTATATCAAATAAAATTAACGGTTTGAAAGTGAATGCTGATTTGACAACGGATCGAGATTACTTTCTCAGACCTGTTCACAGTGACTGGAAACACGAATCGTAATTTGACCATTTTATGTTACCTTTCATAAATGTCATATCATTTAAACACCGTACACATGGCTAACTGATTAATTATCATCATAATCTATTCAACATCTTAAATTTGTGTGATTCTACTCCCCAGGCCTGTACCTGTCAGAATGGCGCCACGTGTAATCGTGGGTCAGGTGCTTGCACCTGTACTGCTGGTTGGAATGGCAAGTCATGTGACCAACCGTGTTCTAATGACCGCCATGGAGTGGGTTGTCAACAAAGGTAACTTATCTAATTAATTTGAACATAATCAATCATTACGGATCTTTATTTATTATCATTTTGGATTCATTGTTCCATTCCAGTTGTCAAATACTCTTTATATTTCAAAGTATCGAATCTACGGGTCCCCATTTGTGTCCCAGCTGCCGGATAGTCCAAGCAGCGGAAGTCAAAATGTCGGACAGCATGCGGTCGGCTTTAACAGATCTCATTTTTCATGAAAGTTAAACGAACCACAGGGTATAGGAAATTTAGGTGGGACTGTCAACCTTTGTAAAATGTAGGATAGATAATTATTTGTGGTCTAGCGACAATAATTGTGTTTCTACCCCGACTCTACTCTATACTGAAAGTGGATCTTTTTAAACATTACTTTTTGTCATTTTTTCCGATTTCAGTTGAATCCCCACCTTGGAAGCTATATCACCGATTAATGTGCGAATAATTAAAACACTAGATTTTAAAATATTTAGAGATTAAGATGAATCAATCAGTTTGCTCAACTCTAAATCATTTTGTCTTACAGATGCCGTTGTCAGAACAATGCTCTTTGTGATCCTGTAAATGGCTCTTGTACATGTCGCATCGGTTTCTCCGGCACGCTATGTGAGGTAGAATGTCTCTGCCCAGACGGGTCACCATGCCAGTCTGATGGCTCTTGTGCGTGTGAACCAGGCTGGACTGGACCAAGATGTGACCAACCATGTCCTCTTGGTACGTTCGGAACTGGGTGTTCACAGGAATGCCTATGTCAAAACGGAGCACACTGTAATCAGACAGATGGAACCTGCACTTGTTCATCAGGTTGGATAGGGGAAGTCTGTGATGTTAGATGTCAGGACGGGTATTACGGACTTGACTGCAGAGAGGAGTGTTCTTGCGTGAACGGTGCGAATTGTAGTCACATCAGTGGTTCATGCTTTTGTGCACCAGGCTGGATTGGAGAGACATGTTCTGAGATGTGTCCAGAAAACTTCTTTGGTGAAGGTTGTCGGACGGATTGCCTGTGCCAGAACGGAGCACACTGCGATCATGTGGATGGTCGCTGCGATTGCAGTCCTGGGTGGACGGGTGATCACTGCGATGAAAGATGTCCACAAGGGTCATACGGAATGAACTGTGAACATCGATGCTTGTGTGAAAATGGAGCTGAATGCAATCATGTCGACGGCACTTGTTCATGCCTGGCTGGCTGGCAAGGACAATTCTGTACGGATACTTGTGCAAATGGTACCTTTGGATTGAACTGTGAGAATGAATGTCAGTGTCGTAACGATGGCGCATGTGACCCTGTTTTCGGATCATGCAGCTGTCAACGTGGATGGACTGGGGACTTGTGTACTGAGGTTTGCCCGACAGACACATATGGATTAGGATGTACTATGGAATGCAGATGCCAAAATGGAGGCACCTGTTTTCATGTGGATGGATCATGCATGTGTGGTAAAGGTTTTATTGGAGAAACATGTGAACAAGAATGTTCAGAAGGATTCTATGGACTTGAATGCTCACACCAGTGCCAATGTGAAAATGGAGGGACATGTAACCACATAGATGGCTCATGCACGTGTACTGCTGGTTGGATAGGACTAGATTGTAATTCCCCTTGTGGAGACAGCTCCTTTGGCTTACAATGCCGAGAAGTTTGCGCCTGTCGAAACAACGCTACATGCAACCATGTCGATGGGAGTTGTTTATGCCAACCAGGATGGATAGGAGATTTGTGTGAAAAGAGATGTTCAGAGGGACGATACGGCAATGCTTGCATGTTTGTTTGTGATTGCACAAGTGGTGGATTTTGTGACCATGTTGATGGTTCATGTAATTGTTTTCCAGGTTGGACTGGCATGGTATGCAGTGCACGTTGCCAAGATGGATTTTTCGGGCAAGACTGCCGACAGTTATGTCAATGCCAGAATGATGGCACATGCGATCACATCGATGGAATGTGCACTTGTAAATCTGGGTGGACTGGGGAAGTGTGTGCTGAAAAGTGTCCAGTAGGATCTTTTGGGAGCGAATGCCTGCAACAGTGCCAGTGTGTTAATGGAGGAACTTGTCATCATGTTAGTGGAGCTTGTTCCTGTGCTCCAGGATGGCAGGATGTCACTTGTGCTGAGCCCTGCAGCGAAAACGTCTATGGACAAGACTGCCAGGAGCGTTGCCAGTGCCAGAATGGTGCCACATGTGATAAACTAGATGGGTCATGCGTTTGCGGACGTGGATGGATCGGCGAGTTCTGTGAACAAGCGTGCTCTTTTGGACTTTTCGGATCTGGTTGTTTACAACAGTGTCGATGTGCAAATGGTGGAATTTGCAGTCACATTGATGGGTCTTGTTCTTGTTCTCCGGGTTGGACTGGACAGCTTTGTGATGAGAGATGTAGAGAAGGATTCTTTGGTCATGAATGTCAAGAAATATGCCAGTGTCAGAACAATGCAACATGCGATCATATCGATGGTTCTTGTACTTGTGAACTGGGATGGACCGGAGCCATATGCGATGAAATGTGTGTTCGAGGTTTCTTTGGACAAGATTGTCTGGGTCTTTGCGTGTGCCAAAATAACGCATCATGCAGCCACATCGATGGATCGTGTACCTGTTCGTCCGGATGGGTTGGTGACATATGTGATCAGAAATGTCCAGAGCGATTCTTTGGTAGTGAATGCTTAGGGCAATGTCATTGTGAAAATGGTGGAGCTTGCCATCATGTCGATGGATTGTGCTCCTGTACACCAGGCTGGGTTGGACGTACGTGTGGAGACTGGTGTGAAGAGGGTTTCTATGGCCAAGATTGTCAAGAAACATGCTCGTGCCAGAATTACGGAACGTGTCACCATGTCACCGGATTCTGTATTTGCTCATCTGGATTCATAGGATCCATGTGTGAAGAAACATGTCCTCCAGGGTATTATGGGTATAACTGTGTGGACGCATGTACTTGTCGTGACATCGCATCGTGCAATCCAATGGATGGTACGTGTAATTGTCCTCCTGGATGGTTCGGTTTACAGTGTAATGAATCGTGTTCAAGGGGTTACTTTGGACATATGTGCCAAGAACCTTGTGGATGTCAAAACGATGCAGAGTGCAATCATATAGATGGGGCGTGCACTTGTCAACAAGGATGGATCGGGGATCTGTGTGACGAAAGATGCTCTTCTGGTAACTATGGTCACCAATGTTCTCGTGTCTGTCAGTGTCAAAATGGTGCCGCCTGTCATCACGTAGATGGCTCTTGTGCCTGTTCAGCTGGATGGATGGGGGAGATCTGTAATACACCTTGTCCAGAAGACCGATTCGGATCCAACTGCACCGAGCTCTGCCGCTGTGAAGAAAATGGACGTTGTAATGCTGCTGACGGGTCGTGCTCATGCGATCGTGGTTGGGAAGGCATCTATTGTGGACAGCAGTGCCCTCAAGGGTTCTTTGGACAGAATTGTGCAGAGAAATGTTCATGTCAGCATGGCGGTTCATGTGACCCGGTGGATGGTGCATGCTTATGTAATGCTGGATGGAGAGGGCCCAACTGCGCTGAAAGATGTCCAAATGGCACATTCGGTAACGGTTGTTCCGAAGTATGCTCATGTAACCAGCACGGTACTTGTGATCCAGAAGTTGGATGCGTGTGTCACACAGGATGGTTAGGACAGGATTGTAACAGCGCCTGTCCTGATGGCACGTATGATCTGAAATGTTCTTCGTCATGCGACTGTAGCGCGAACAGTTCGTGTCATAATGAACTTGGCTGCTTGTGTGACCCAGGATTTACTGGTCCTAGGTGCGAGGAACTGTGCGCTAATGACACTTACGGCCCAGATTGTGCTCGTACTTGCGCATGTATGAACGGTGGGTCTTGTGATCCCGTCCTTGGGTGCATAGACTGTCTTCCAGGATGGACAGGTGTCGGGTGTAAAGATCAATGTCAAGACGGTACCTTTGGTCTCCATTGCAGCTCGGTGTGTAACTGTCAGTTGACTGACTTCTGTGATCCAGAGACTGGATATTGCCAAGGTGGGATCACACTTCAATTTTTCAAAGTCATAGTTTCATTGCATATTTATCAAATGGAGTACCAAAAGAAAATAGGGAAAGGTACACTTGATTGAGTGATAAATAAACTATATTCGTGCCTTGTAAATCTGTACTATTTATATCTAATCATGTTAGTAGCTTGAATTTTCCGTTCAAAATTACACGATTATTTTCACCCAAAGGTTTTGTTATATAGCTACATGGTTTTCATTTATTACTCAATAATTCTCCCCTTGGATTTTGAAATTACGAATAATTTGAGCAATTGTCACATCATATTCGGGCAGCTGGGTTTAATATTTAATCTATATATCCTTTCTAGTACCATAATGAAATACGTAACAATATCACTGTACTTATATTCCAACGGTTTGCTCCCTCGCTTCGTTTACTTCCAAAATGTATTTAATGGAAACTTGATAGTCAGGCCCTTGGTGAAAATGTGCCACTACACCAATATTTTTACTTCCTCTACTTCTTTCCTCTCATTACCTTTTTATGTATTTAGCAGACCTCAACGTTGCTGCTGCTGAGACCAAAGAGCCGAGATACAAACAAGATCAGTTAGGAGTGATCTCTGGTGTCACCGTCGGAAGTGCTATAGTGATATTTGTTGTTGTTGCAGTAATTGCCTACGTCGTTCGACGAGTAAAGCACCGACCACCACAAGCAGTTTACAGGTGTGGTATCAGACATTTTGCTCCGGGCTTTATTTTGCTAAAAGTAGAGGGTTAGGGTTGAAATTGGTTTTCATGTTAGGTTAAGGATTGGGGTTAGAACTAGGTATAGGCCTAGGTATATAGGTACAGTGTTGGGTCCAGGGGCTGAAGTTGGAAAGTCGAGAATCAAGATAGTAATACGAAATAAAGAATGAGAAAACAAAAGCTGTTAGCTAATAGGTTGAAGGGTGTTATTTTTTATCTTTTGGACTTAGGCTATTCCCTTTTTGCTCACAGTAGAAGCACATATTGAAACATTTACATGCAAAAGCCTCCAGGTTAGAGGTTCAGATTTAGATATTGCATCAAGCCGACATGGAAGCAGTTTAGCTGATTTATACAAAAATAATAAATTTTAAAAGCACCTTATTCTCTTTGGTATGAGATCAATTATAAGTGAACGCATTATTATCTAATACATATTTTCTTTCTTCCCCATATTCAGTGTTCCAAAGGCCACAGCTGCTCGTTCTCATCGGGTAGACAGTAATGGTGATAAACCAGACGAAATCAATCATAACTTATTAGGTAAGCTATTTGAAAGAAACGATTCCCTCGTTCAGTGTACAATCCATAGCTACACCCTTATCAATTTTCTGATAATGCTGATGGATGTGAGGATAACAAATGAGTGCTTTAGCGCCATCTGCGTTTGGAAATTAGAAGTACATGTATTTGAAATCTTTACTTTTAAAGGTGGGGTGACATCCAAATATAAATTGATTCCTAGCTGTTGATGTGCAGGGGTGTATACAACTCATATTTTGTTATTCAAACATCTAAACATATTTAATAGATTTTCAAATATATTTCTAAATAAATTTCTCAGACCTGCTTCTCCATGCACCCTAAAAAATGCTCCAGATCTCATTCATCTTGTGACATCATCTGTCAATCATTAGTGAACTAACAAGAGACAGTGGTATGTACATGTAGCTTCACCAGAGCTGGCCATTTGTTTACAATAGACCATACAATACCAACATAGGAGTTGCTATGTCAGACGTGCTGTAGCATCACCAGGAAAAGAAAGGTAATATGGAGGTATTGTATGAAAGAATGCAATTCTTTTGTGAGCATGTGCTGAGCTTGGGAAGACATACCACTGTCTCTTGTTAGCTCACTAATGATTGACAGATGATGTCACAAGATTAATGAGATCTGGAGCATTCGTTTAGGGTGGAGCTTAGCAGGTCTGAGAATATCGTTTTAAAACATATTTTAAAATCTATGAAATATATTTAGATATTTGAATAACAAATGTGAGTTGTATGCAGCCCTGCACCTCAACAGGAGCCAACTTATATTTGGATTTCACCCGACCTTTAAAGGTTTTTTTTCTTTTTTTTTCTTCTTCTTCTTTATTTAATCATAAAGATTGTTTTAATTTGGTTGCATTCACCGTAACATGCTGAAATATTTATTGTAAAGGGCTGCCGCCAAAAATGATTGAATGATAGAATGTCTTCTATGGGGGTGGTGAAAAGCTCTTCCACATCCATAATAACCGGCGTAAGTGGCGGTGGGCGGGGGATAGGGGCTGCAGACAATTTTGAAATTACATTTTATTTGGGTAACCACCATCACTTTTTTCAGCGAGGTGTTCTGTTAGTAATGTTTATTCATAAATTTATACACGTTGGATGATGTTGCATCATCAGAGGATTTCAATTAAGTAAACTATAAACCATTCAAAATGTGCTCGCTCGCTAAATTCAACAAACACCCCCAATGAAAAATATTCTAATACGCTAATCCACATTCAGACAACCAGCGTAAAAGGTGTCTCGTTTTCTTATACTATTCAGGCAAACCGGGATCGCAGTCGGATTGGAAATCAACATCGAATGGTGATACGGGAGAGACACGACAGCAGTACTTGAAAGGAAGCGTCGAGGTCATCAGTGTTCGAATGCCAGAGGATGACATCGTCGAGCGGGAATCCAGTTTATAATATCCTGCAGATCATTGTGTGTGGATGCTCTAAGCATATATTTTAAAAATGAAAATACATGTAATACCGTTATCGTTTGAAGCTCCTTTTTGCTCTTTAATGTTTTGAACAAATTAAATTGGACCCAAATTGGACCAAAAGATTCCATGTGGAAATGTGCCCTTCTTATTTTCATGCACTGTAAACGATGAGAGAAGAACAGTTCTTCATTCCAATATGTCTCGCCCTCTAGGCGATTACAATAACTCTGCATCGGGATAATCCATGCAATTGTTTAGCAATAATTCCAAACATGGCTAATTCATTTTTACTTTATAATATCTTGTATAATAATCATGATGAAAACTGTCAGTTGAGTAAGTTGCAGTCCACGAGATTATTGTAATGTCCATACCAAATGAATATTGATACATCTATTGGCTTGTTTCCATCATGATATGATAACCCAAATTCCATCCTACCATTCTACGATTTTTGTTTTCTTTTTTATCATGTTCAAAGCAAGCACAAAGTGCTCGCTATCAGTGCAATGTCAGCTCAGAAGGTATGAAAGTATTAGTTCTTTATTAGTTGTTGTTCTTTGCTTTTATGGGATGGGTAACGGGAATATCCGTAACAGCTCTCCTCGTCTCGTACAATATCAGTTATTATGAAAATGCAGCTATGACTATTTCATGTGATTTTACTCACTGTAGATGGTAGCCACCAAAAGTTGAATTTTGCAATCTGAACAACCATCTAGGTTGCCTGAAAATGCCTTTAGTTATTTCCAACACCTTTGGCGTAGCTTCAGGGGGCACTTTCCCTTCCCCCATACATGAAATTATGAAAAAGGTGGAAGTATTAAAAAGAAAGAAAGAGAAAGAAAAGGAGACGGGAAGGGACATTGTGTGTAAATAAGATGGTACGACATTGGACACCCTCCCACATCCTCCTACACTCGATTTCCGTGTTCTCTCGCATTTCATTGCCGAGTATGATTGGTGTACACCCAAAAAGAAGGGCACCTTTAGTGTATGGATTCACGCTACGCCATTATACACCACTATACATGTATATCTCCATGATAGTAAATGCATATTTCATATTATATAAAACCTAAGTAGATCCTTGTCATTTGATTGGAGGATTGTTGGTCACATGATATTCAATAAATAATCTACTGAACGACTACGTCATTGAGCATGCATTTTTGGTTATATTTGCCGTGCATTTTTGGTTATATCTGCCCGTATTCCATTGTTTTCATTGTCTTAGCTGCGCGCATCTGACGCGAAGGCAATCTGAATGTAATAGAGAAAGCTTGAATCAAAATCTAATTTATTATCAATATAAGGAGCAAAGCATGATTCGTTGAAAAATTAACGTTCTATTAGATCTACTTAGATGTTGTATGAAACTAATAATGAATGTTTGTCATTATTTGTATACTATTGCCATTTTGTAGAATATCATGTGGTACAAAGTGTGTATCTACGAGAAAGTGCAGTTGATTAGGCCTATCAAAAAGATGCTTGTAAATATTTGTTTATATTTTATATTTTGCGTATAAAGATGAAGAAGGGCGGTAATTAGATATTGCTGTACTGTTCGTGTCGTCTGTGCAGTCGTTAAGTGTTGATGCTCAGGTATATACGTAAATCATGTTGCTTTCCTCAACCTTATCAGTAATTACTGTACATTATAGTTTACTTGGTAATTGAAATTGTCATAAAAGTATGAGTTTGATATGTTTTGCATCTCTATGATTATAAACACAATGCGAAATGGATGGAATAAACATATCTTAGTAGATATCAGTATCTAAAGTGGTAAATAATTACGTTGTCAACATTTTGTGTCCTATACCTAAGATGTATTTTTTAAATTTAATATTCAGCAGCCATTTTGTAACAACGTATAAAAGAAGAAGTTTGGAGATTGTTTGGTACATTAAATTGTTAATATTCAGTCTGTAATATGCACATGCCTCGTGCGTAGTTTAAAGAATTACACTTTTTAATTTGGAAGAACTTGTGCAAAGTTTTGAATCATTAGTTGGAAGTCATTTGATGTCAAAGATTTACTTGGAAATATGAGCTGTAAAATATCCATATTCGGACCATACTGACAAACTAAATATAATTCCCATACAAGTATATGCAACTACTTTGTATAACTCTCTAACTTTAATTCAGTCTATTAATAGTACATTTCCATTTGATTCGATCGTTATTATGTTTGCATAATACAGTAAAGGAATTTATTTGATGATATACGCAGGAGCGTCGGTAGAGAGGAGATGTGACGTGTGGACCCTTTCTGTCGGCCACTATAGGATTTCAGGGCTTTGTCGGAATATTACAAAAAATATGCCCTTCATAGGCTTGCTTGGGCAAATTGAATGATAAAGATGATCATTCAAAGAAATTGTGACGACTTTTGTTTGATTGGAATGCATACAAGGAGACAAAGACAAACTTCTTTCATAAGAAACAGACTATATAGAATTTAATCATTGTTAAATAAAATTGTATTTACAGTATAAAACAAAATTACAATAAAAGTTTTCTTTTGAAGAACATTTGCAATCTATGTACATTTACTGTTTGTTCTTTTTTCCTTATTTATATACAATGATCATGTTGCATTCATAACATACAGAAGGAATTTGTGATATATCTGAAATAGTTATTCCAATTATTTAACTAATTAAGAATTACCACACTTGATGAATTTATGCTCAGTATCCATGATTTCACGGCGATGCTGCCAGAAAGTCATCCACGTGCAAGACTTCCGATTATCTTACTTTCCTGAATTGACGACGATCTTATTCTATACTCGAGAAAAAATAAATTGCACATAGTTTTCATACCCTTACATAACATAGAATATAGAATACCCCAAACAACAATTATTCAAATCAACAACAAAAAATCGGCAGTTCATACATATTTCACTTCCACATGACGATATTATATAGTCAATGTACACTGATCATCAAAACGGACACAGATTTGGAGATAAAAAAATACATTTATGTCAATATATAACATTCATGTTTATGCATATTCAAGTCTTGTTCATCAATAATATTTCAGTACATGAACACATAGTCACTTATGTCATTACACTAGACGTTAATGATTGATATCTATCCAATTGTTTGTAATGCAACGATAAGCCCAATTTCTATGAAAGAAATCATTAGAATGAATGAATCCAGGATCAAATATTTCTTGATTCATAATTAGCAACTACATCAGTATTAAAGGTATAGACCAGTTTTGGAAACGCCCCCTCTCAAAAAATGAAATGGCAGCTCTTATTACCAATCATGTGAAAGAATGTGTTTTTACTAATACGTGATAATTGAAATTTTGCCGGAAAACCGCCTATTAATTGATATATTTGGTAAATTATCATATCTATCCGGCCTGGATAGATATAGGGTAATCCCATATACATCTTTCTGTGTACAGTGCTTGTAACTTTACCAAGACTGGGCCAAATTTCTTATCATTTTGATGGTTCCAGAACCTTGCAGTACACACCAATACTTATATGCTAGTTGATCAACCTTTTCTGATCGATTCTACAACGTTTCTTTCACAATGCAATCGCGTGACCAGAACTGGTCTATACCTTTAATAATGCGCTGCAAATATCATTACCCCAGCATTAACAGGTATTCACCTGGGTGGAGTGGGACAAAATAATGTAAGCAAAACACCTTGTCCAAAGATGTAAGCACCGAGCAGGGATCGAACTCGAGACCTTCCTTACGAGTGCCAAGAGCCTTCCCCAATATAACACAATGCCCCCACTTGGTGGGATAAATTTCATATTAAATAGCGGAGACCTGAATACTGGCTGTTAAAAGACGTTTTGATAAGACGGATTCGATTTAGTGCAATGGTTCTTCAGATTGTTTACTCTCTTGAATGCGTAATAAGTACATACTATAACGATTATTGCTGACGAACATAATCTAATTCGCACGATGGAAGATCCAAGGTTGATATTCCTTTTTCTTGAAACCTCTTGCTACAGATCGACGGTTGCCCTTATGTAATGAAAACTTTATATCATTAGTCATGCCTCAAATTACATCCACCACTGTCTAAATCACTGGCTGATCAATGGGGTCTTAAATGCCTGCGGCCACTCCCTTTATTGTGAAAGAAAAGGTATTTTAAGGATAAAATTTGTTGAATTCCGGTGAAAAATTGTTGGCCTCTATGTATAGACCTGGATGAGGCTGGTATACTGATAGGAAAAATAAAACAGATGTCGATTCCGGCCTCCCTCCTCGTGACGAGATTCCGGCCTCCATCTTCGTGACGATTCAGGACATATCCTACATAAACGGCATGAGCATGTTACTCTCAAACTGACCAATCATAGCACCATCTCAGAACGAAGTAGGCCTATTCGACAACTCGACCATAAATGCTTGCGATGCAACAAGGGCATCAATTTGTATTATTGTAAACTCCGCCTCGTGCATTTTCTGCACCTTAAAATCTGAAAATCTGCTCTCATCTATAGCAGAACACAAGATGGTTGGTTATTCATGATGCAACCTCCCCACTCTCCAAAGTTACATCAGGAGGTGCTGTAGGAACACTGTTAGTTTGCGTGACATCTACCGACATTTGCTCATTTTTTTCTGATTCAGTAGTGTCTTTGACAGTTAACTGCGTCTTGTTGATATCATCTTTCTCTTCGACACCGACATCGTCGGTCCCTTCGACATCAACGACATCGTCAATGGGTATTCTTAAATCGACACCCGACGATCTTAAAAAGTCTGCCACCGATTTCGAAACATCCGATGATGTTCTGTTTGGTGCTAGCGACAGGATGGTGCGAATCTTGCTAGGATCTCGAGGAAAGGGGATGGGTTTTCGGTTTAGACTGTTTGTCGTGCTCCTCCTGATGTCATACTCTTCCTCTACGCACTTGCCGAACTGGAAGTTGAAGAGTGATGAAGAGGTTCGGGAATGTGTTTTGTCCGAAGATGATAATAACGAGGCCATGCTACGCCGTCTCTCCTCTGCTACTCTCGTTGCTAACGCACCTGAAAGTAAATACAAATATAGAGCATACATCATCAATACTTGTATGTGTACGAGCAATACGAATCAGCAATATAGCAGTGGTGGGTTAATAAAACACGGGAGGTGAAAACAATAAGGTTCGAAGAGAAAACTTTTCTGCTTGTACTAAATTAAATAATTGTACAATTTTCATTTTCATGTTCTTCTAATGCTCCTTACCGTTTGTCTTCGTCCTGTTTCTGTTCACATCTAGGTTCTTCATATCACCTGCAAGTAGATCTTCTAGACGTTCACCAGTTCTAACAGAAAAATACAAAAATAAAATCAACTTTTAAATAAACTAAAGAAGAAGAAGAAGAAGAAGAAGAAGAAGAAGAAGAAGAAGAAGAAGAAGAAGGAGGAGGAGGAGGAGGAGGAGAAGAAGAAGAAGAAGAAGGAGGAGGAGAAGGAGAAGAAGAAGAAGAACAACATCAACAATAACAACAACAATGACATTTGAAATTTTACGTGAAAGATTACATTATGATCAAGGAAAGACTAGTTAAAAGCAAAATTATCAAAGTCGCCCCAACATCCCCCAAAATGTAGTCTATGATTGGACTACCTTTCCCATTTCTGAAATGTCATTGACACAGTTCAGCTTTTCATATGAAGGCACATGACTTGTTATCTGGAATTACAAACATCTGTGTCCAGGCTGATTAAGCATCAATCTGAATGAAGACATAATACCGGTTTAAAAATGATTTCCATATTATCTCGAAAATCATACATGAATCCCTTTCCCCTCTCTTATTTATACTTGATGACGAATATATCTGTTTCCCTCCTGACTTAAGTGGAAGGGGGAGGTGTTAAGGACAATATTAAATAGCGGATGCCATGTGGAAACATTTTAGAGGTATTCACGATGATTGTTTAAAGACTATTCGAGAAAAACGCAAAAAAGTTACATCTGGTAAGAATATTATTAATCCATTATTTAAGAAGCGTCAAATGTCAACCCCTGTCCAAAGGAACCATGTCTACTGTAGCAAAATGATTAAACGAAATAAATCAAGACATGAAATGAAGATAATTTGATTTCATAATGACATGGATTTTGTTTGGTCTTTTAGGGTCATTTTACGAAATGAATGATTTGACACTTATGCTTGATGACGAAGAGATCTGTTTCCCCGCATGGGGAAGGGGGGGGGGTGTTCTGATGTCGCCCCATAAACTAATGGACTATAAGTCTACCGGCACAGTAAGGGTTCAATGCTTTAGACCCGGACTAAAGTGAGAACGCTTTTATGAATACGAGCAAGACGGTCTTAAGGATTTATTTCTTTATTTTAACATCCCGTGAAATGAGAAAGATTAATTATTATCTTACTCGTATGTGCCACGATGAACAAAGCGGAACCGGTGAGATGCAACCAGAGTGAAAACGATGAGAACTAGGAGTGCAAGAGCGCCACCAGCGATGATTGCGTACATAAAAAAGGGCGTTGGCATCGTGTCTCGAAGCTCCTGCCGTTGAATGTTACCGCTACCTTTCTCAGTTAGGTTCACTTCAAAGTAGTCTACAAAGATGAGTAGAAAAAAAAAACAGTAAAAACATTAGTTTAAAATTTCAAGAAATAGAAGTCGTTCCGATGCACATCACATAGCGACTCCATCTGTGGTGATTTGCGATATAGAAATTAAGTTTATTTTTATTATTAGTATCATTATCATTACCATCATTCTTATCGTTATTTCTACGTGATCATAGAGACATTATCATACGGGATATCACCCTACATGTAAAGAGTGACAGGTGGTTAAACTGACATTGATACAGAAATGGTGTTTTGTTTGATGTTTCTTTCATACTTAATCTGAGTCAGCTCAAGGTTATAAAAACGTGCTTTCAGTCTTTTTTGTTTGCAAGGTGGTGACAGAAATCTAAAAATCAAGATCATAATAATAAATGCTCATTACCAGGAAACCTGAAAATTGAAACGATAATTGTTTGACAATTCTATGGTTTAAATGTCGTAGAATTATGTAGGAAGTAGATAAGCTCTTTAAAACCTAATTTCAGCACATTGCCCGAGGTCAAGGGAAACCGTTCTTTCACCCTTGAAGTTGGGTTTCCATCGCTTTTGGCGGTTTGGTTTTTTTTTTAAAGTGACAAGGCAACTTGCACCCCTTCCCGAACAAACTCATAGACAGGGGCAATTTGAATGTAAACTAACTTGAACACCGTGTGGATGTGGATGAAATTTGAGGTTAAAGGGAACGGGGTTTTAATTAGCATGCACTAGATTGTCTAGATCCCAGAAAGTTTTTTTCTGAGGGCAAACTTTGATTAGGTGAAGACAGCGAATCAGTCTCACACAGTCACACGTTTGTTTCCTCTAAATAAGCCTCTGCTGTAAATATATTTATATGTGACGCACTGAAAAATTGCAAGTGAAAGCTTGTTGCATAAAAGAAAAGAAAAGAACTTACCTATACATGCACCTGTTGCTGGTTCACAATTTCCATCTAAACCACATTCACATAGATGCTTACAACCTGAACCAAAGTAACCTCTGGGACATGACTTCTGACATCTGTAATTAAAGAGAAAGGGAGAAGACAAAATCAAAGGGAATTAAAAACTATAAATGTAAAGGATCCAACACTTGCTCAATATCAAGATAAACGAATAAAGGTACAACGGGATTGTAATGCATTGGCATTGGTCGAGAAATATAAACTCCAATGATTTCATTATCTGTTTTCCATCCACATTCATTGCTATTGAGACTTACACAGTTAAGTTTTACATATTACAAATAGAATAAATTTGCAGTATCATGTGGGTTATAACTGAAAACAAGGTGAGAACCAAATTCCGGCGAAAAAAAGCTAAAATTTTGGCTCTTTGTATTCATCGACCATGAACCGTCATTAATGGCCATAATACAAAAGAAAAGCTATTCTATATTTAGTAAGTTGTGGCAAGAAAGAAGTAATTATTATCATGACCGTTTTAAATAAAGCAGTTCTTGATATTTCATGATGAAATATAATACATTGCCCTTCGTTTTATTTTATGATTTACGAGGAGAGAAAGTCGGGTAAATTATGGATGAATCCATTTGGGAAACTTTGAGAGGATGTCGAGTCTAGACTTTGTTTCTGTTAAATCATTCAGGTGATTAAAGTAAAACATTTCACACATAAATGCCACTCATCGCTTCCTTTAAATCTAATTTAGGCCAGACCGCAAGGAAAATATGAATGTTGAGAAAATATATGTCACCTTCAGAAAAGCCCCCTGAAAATAATATGAATTATTAAAAACAGAAGCTCAGTAAACAAAACAAAAACAAAAAAATGAAAATAACCTGCGTAAGAACATAAAACATTTATTCCAGGCGAAAGAAGAGGGTATAAATTAGGATGTGAAGGTTTTTATCTCCAATGTTCCTTTATACAATTTTGTGTTTTTTACTGAAATTCATTGCTTTAACTGCAGTCATCTATCTAAATTTCCATTTTGGGGGCACTGACAGCCAACGATGATATGTTTTTTCTTTAAAAACAGTAACACCTTCTAATATCATCTTTGTTTGTGTTCTACAAAGAATTTGTAACGACACCGATAGACACACTATCTCCTAGCCACATTGATAGCACTGAGCTGCCCATAAGGGTACCAGTCTCTCAACAACCCGTGCTGGTACACAAGGGAGTAGGTCTAGGAAGTTTGAAGGTTCATGTTCCGATCAACAGGAAGACAACATCACGCCAGACATTATCGATGTTGAAATACTACCCCCAAGATGTCTCCATCGGTCTTTTCTCACGTAGACCCTTCAAATCAGGTTGTCCATCTCTAAACGTTAGGCCCACAATAATTGTATGGGCTTAAGCCTAAAATAAAAACACACTTCTTGGTCACCATCTTTTGCCCGAATTAGCTAGGAGGTACCCTTGCACCCACACCCTCATTTGGATTTGCCATTTCATTTGATTACGAGCAGAATTGCCAGAATAAAGTTCTTATGATGCAACTAAGAAGGATAGTACAACCCTTTTCTTTACGTGTATAGCAGCCTGCTCACTTCTTAAAGTATTTTGTTTTGGCAAGACGGCTTCCCCCATTAATCATGTTTATAGTGAAAAATGTATAGTTATTTTATCCTTGTAAAATGCAGTCAAAACAGGATGAAAACATATCCTAAGGAGTCATAATGAAAACGAAAGTTCCCATAAACGAAAGATTTTGTGCTGAGAAGATAAATGTAGTTATTAAACTATTTATTATCATACGATCAGGAGTGCCTCTCAATATCAGCCAGACGTAAATATTTTGGTCAAACTTACCTCTTTCCAATATATCCAGGTGGACAGACACAGCTTCCCGTCACGTGATGACACACACCGCCATGTTGGCAACTCAGGCACTTCCGCGTACAACCAGGTCCATGCCATCCACTGGAACAGGTGACGTTGCAGTGTTGCCCCTGCCAACCGTGTTTACAAAGACATCCTGCCACAGGGTCGCATGTCCCGTGATGGCATCTACACTCCTCAAGGCAATCTTTGCCAAAGAAACCTTCTGTGCAGGACTCGTTGCAGAATGTTCCTGTCCAACCATCTGGACACTGGCATCCAGAAACGTGATGACATGTGGCGTTGTTATGACAGGTGCATCTCTGCTCACATCGATCACTAAAGAAGCCCTCTGGACACTTGTCCTTGCAGTCCCGGCCCAACCATCCCGGGTTACAAATACATCCAAATTCTGGGTGACATTCACCATTCTCTCCACAATTACATTTCTGAGAGCAGTCTGTCCCATATGATCCGACATGGCATCTACTATCGCACCGACTTCCGATCCAACCAGGAGAGCATACGCAGCCGATAACATGATGACAATGTCCACCATTTTGGCAGTCACACACCTCTTGGCAATTGTATCCAAAGGTACCTTCCATACAGGGTTCATTGCACTGTTGTCCTTGCCACCCTGATTTACACACACAACCGAGAACAGGGTCACAGTCACCTTCATTTTCGCAAGTGCAAACATTTAAACAGTTCAGCCCATAATATCCTTCTGGACATGTTTCATTGCAGTTTAATCCTGTCCATCCTGCAGAACAAACACAATGTCCTGAAATAGAGTCGCATGTTGCTTCGTTGAAGCAAGAACAGGCTTCTTCGCAGTTCATACCATAATAGCCAATTGGACATGATTCTTCACAGTACTTTCCAGTCCAACCCGGTTGACATTTGCAAGATCCGTTGACCGGATCACACGCTCCATCATGTTCACACCTGCAACTCTCTGAGCAAATCTCCCCAAAGGTATTCAAAGGACATTGTTCACTACAATGGACACCCGTCCAACCCGGACTGCAAATACATGAACCATCTCCGGAAAGACATGCGGCACCATTTTCGCACATGCATTCCTCTGTGCAACCTATTCCAAATCGTCCGTCTGGACAGGGTGCATCACAATGTTCTCCAAACCATCCCGATGTACAACTGCAGAAACCGTTCACATGATCACATTTTGCACCATTCTTGCACGAGCACTCTGTCATGCACCCTTGTCCGAAGAATCTCGAATCGCATTGGAACTCACAGTCACTGCCGACGTACCCTGGTAAGCAAGTGCAGGAACCCCTGACATGATGACACGACGCACCATTTAAACATGTACATTCGTCTGCACAAGATTGTCCAAATGTGCCATCAGGGCAGATCCTGTCACAAAAGTCTCCATGAAATCCTTCAAGACACGAACAAGAGCCATTTACTGAGTCACAAGCGGCTCCATTTTGACACTGACAGACCTCTAAACAGCCATCACCATATCGTCCTTTCTCACATGGATACTGACACCATTTTCCAGTCCAGCCAGGTTCGCACTGGCAAGTGCCATACTTAGGATCACAACCGGTTGCGTGCAGACACTCGCATTCTTGAATGCACTCGTGGCCGAACGTTCCTGCGGAACAAGTCGTGTTGCATCCAGAACCGGTCAACCCTGATGGACATCCACATTCTCCGGTTACGTGGTTACACCGTGCATCGTGTTCGCATGAGCATGTCATCCTGCAGGCATGTCCGTGGAAACCTTCTTCACAAACCTGGTTACAACTCTCACCCACCCAACCAGGTAAGCATTCGCATGTTCCGTCCATTGAGCTGCAAGTTGCTCCATTCAAACACGAACATTCACTTCTACAATCCCTTCCGTAGTAACCTTCTGAGCATGGCACTTCACAACGCTCTCCTCTCCATCCTCCAAAGCAAGTGCACTCCCCTGTGATGTGGTCACACTCCCCATTCTGACAGCGACACTTATTTCCACATTCTTCGCCATAATATCCCTCTGGACAGGCAAGATGGCAGAATCGTCCTGCCCAGCCTGAAGTACAGTAACACTGACCAGTCTGATGATTACATCTTCCACCGTGTTGACACCTGCAGGATCTTTTGCAACCAGGTCCGTACCGTCCTGGCTCGCAGGGCATGTCACACTGCCGACCTTTCCATCCAGACCTACAGAAGCAAGACCCGTCCACGTTGCTGCACCCTGCTCCATTGTCGCATATGCATTCTGTAACACAGCCCTCACCGTACCAACCCCAAGGGCACATCTGTAAACATTCCTCTCCCATCCATCCTGGGCTGCAGGTACAAGACCCATTAGTAGGGTTGCATTTCCCGTTATGTTGACAGGTACATCGCTGAAGGCACCCTTCACCGTAGAATCCTGGAGGACAAGGATCTCCACACCTCTCACCGGTCAAGCCTGCTGGACAGGTACAGGATGTGCCATTTAAATCAGAACAGGTTCCACCATTCATGCATTTACATCTGTAATATAGAAGAAGGGAATATTTTGGTACATTAGTATTCAACTTTTGAGTAGATTATTTTTAAATAATTCCTATGTATCAAACATTATAATCCTGCCAATCTTATAAACTCGTTTGAATATATTATTTGATGTTATGGCCAGATGTCTAATCTTACATAAAACTCTTAGTTTTTGACCACTTCGAGTGTTCAACAATATAGCTGTGGTCCTCCCCTCACTGTGAGAAATTTATTGGTGAATAGTTAATCATATACTTATTCATCCTTTACCGCTGGCTTCTATACAAACCAAAGACAAAAATTGTAAATTTCTGTTACTCATTTGATAATTCGTCAGTTAACAATCACCCTATAACACCTTTGAGAATTCTGTAACCATCAATTCTTGTCAGATATTGCTCAAGAATACGAGTCACGACCTTATACGAACACCGTTAGATGTCTAAATCATCTGGATATGTTTATATCATCATGGCCATTCCTCCTCAGTGATTCACCTCCTAAACCCAGGTCTACCAGATATGGCATCTGACTAACTACTCATCTCCAAATCATTTCAAATGAATGGCGAATGAACCGAAAATAAATCGCCGTCCTTCGGATGATTGTAATTTTCCTCAAATTTGTAGAAATGTGGAAAAACAGGACATAATTGATATCGTTTAACCAGAGCAGGAACAGAAGAATTACTCGATTTGTGGACTGTTTGACCGTGCCAGAGTGATTTGACGAAATATCCACGCACGATGAATTTGACATTCACACGGTGAGAGGCTAAGAGGCCATGAAGGGATGGCGATTATTTTCTGTTTCGATAATCGTTTTCGGAGGCCGGATATACTTTAAAACTTTAAAATAGTTTTGGGGAAATGTTCGTTTGAGCTTTCGTGTCCTTGTTATCTAACCTTCTTCATTGACAGAAACAAATCAGTATATACCATGATGACGAAGCATAAATAAGGTAATCTAAACATTCAGCTGATAATATTTGAAAGGATTTTATCAAATAGTACTGTTTAACGTAGTTATATGTATATGATTTATGCATCAAAATGGAATCTGCAAATCATCACTGATAAGAATCTGTCTAAATTCCTTGATCCCTAATTCAAAATGCGGATTTTGTTTGAGGCCCATCCATTCTCGTTTGTCTGACACTGGCAATACGAAAATATGTTTGCAGATATTATCAAAAGTTTTGGGAAGGTTCTTGTTAAATAGAGAACTGTATTTTTTTTCGCACTACAAGGTGAAATAGGCTTTGCAATACTAGTAGGAAATTTAGCACTCAAGTTTTCAATATTCCGAAATAATCAATATAATTAAAAGAAGAAAATACTATAGTGAAAGGTTTGTACAACTTTTAAAGAAAAACGAAAGGAAGAATATGACACAAAAGCCAGTGAAATCCTTTGGATGTTTACTGTAATATGTTTACTATGACGGCATTTTTTAGTTTTGTCTTGTCTTGTTTGTTTGTTCGTATATTTGTTTGTTTTTACCTAATTTCACAGTTCATGCCGACGAAACCCTGTTCGCAGGCGATGTCGCACGACTCGCCCATCCATCCCGGTCGACATTCACACGTCCCTGTCACCACGTCACAAGATGCTCCGTTCATACATCCGCAGACACCGGTACATCCATCTCCAAACCGACCTCGGTCGCAGGCCTGTTCACATTGTGCACCTTGTAATCCGGGTGGGCAGGTGCAGGTGCCGTTTACATTGTTGCAGTTGATATTTTCGGGACAGCTACAGACGTTCGCGCAGCTACGACCCCATGTACCTGACCTGCACGCTGTTTGAGAAAAGAGATGAGAGGGTTAAAAACGTAAAGTTTGTCATAAAATATGTAAAGACGTAGCCCTTTGCCATGTCTATAATAATGTTATTAAAAGTTACATGAAGTGAGGAAACCCATAAATATAAAGAGAGAGCGAGAGAGAGAGAGAGAGAGAGAAAGCGAGACACTAATCACGATGAATAATCACGTTTCATGGTGTATAAATGATCTTTTCTTTTCATAGCAGAAAATATTTTCAAGAACTGTATTGGAACGACCATCATTTGTATCGTCCCACAAAAGGAAATCCGATTTCTGTTCATATCCTCAACCGTGTTCATGAGGCATAATTATATTTTGTGTTTGTCGCTACATGACAAACACCTTTACTCTTCGAAAAGAATCCCATCCAGACGTTTTTATTTCAGCCATATATATCTTGAAGCCATCTGTGTCAACCTGTCGGTGGAGTAATTAAAAGCGTAGCTCTGATTGACTCCGTGAAAGTGCAAGGTGACCCGATGATCACTACGCACTGTGTTCAGTCGGAAAGCATCAATTGGCAACGCTAATTTGACCACGCCCATCTAGAGCATAAACAAGTTCATTAGTACATTATACCCGAGTAGTTGTTGAATGAGCTAGAGGGAACCACTAAAAGGGGGACGAATGATCGGATTTAGTTTAGCTAGAATTCTGTCGGTGAAGAGTGTAAGTCTACCCTGAGAAATTAAGTGCATTAAAGGAGGATTAAATTGAGGAAGTGTTTTCGGCGCGGAAATGTTTCTGGCAATGACATAAGGAAAATAAATGTCACGGATAGACTTCAGAAGTAATGACAATATAGCATATGAAAGATCGTCTACCATAGTAAATGCATATATTTGATCGGATTTTGCCTTCATGGTAGTTTTTTTTTCATTACTTTTTGGCTATTAAAAAAAACAAAACAGAGGGGACCATACGAAATATAGCCGTGGGCAAAAGCAGCTGTGTATCATAACAGAAGAAATAGAAGTAGAAGAAGTATTTTGGAAATTCTTGAACATGTTTAATGAGATGAGGGCAAATTTATTTCACAACGTAATAATTCAAACAAACGAGCCTTATTTCATGGTTCTTTGTCACCTGCAACTCACCAGGAATTGTTTTGGAATCTATCTATACATTCCGAAGCATTATTCATCCAGATTAAAACCCACTGACCTCAGTGTCACCCCTCGTCTGCGCTTAATACATCAGGTCTTTATAATTTGTCAGATCCATTTTCTCTGATGACACACCGATTAGGATTGACAGGAGCTTATCTATTTTGTCTTTGGTATGAACATTTTCTAAGGATAGTGTAGCGATTAGTGACCGTATTAATATCCTACCAGTAACATGATGAACCGTAGTACACTTGTTGGAGTTTAATCCATGTCTTTTTCACCTGATTGTCTACGCGGACCTGAGTCAGAAAAAACAGTATTCCTTGACCTCATCTACTCGAAAAAGAAAAAACAATAACATCATCCTGGGACCCTAGGAAAGTGCACTCTTGGCCAATTCATCAGCAATATATCGAAAGAATAATACTGACATAATTTATACTGTACTCCAGTACTACAGTTTAAACCATTAACATCACTTTAAACGCATTTTAGAGTCGTTATTGTCGTTATGTGATGGTCGGACATGGCCACAATTTAAGGTACCGGTAGCATTCCACACCCCCGTCCCCATATATTAATGGTTTAAAATGAATTAGAAACGAATTGCGAGATTTCATATGATCATTATCTTAAAGACATTCACGAAATCAAATTTAAGGCAGTTTCACTATCCTATTATACACGAATATGCCCGAGGAAATCGTGTTCGAATTATGTAATATGTCTTTGTTTTCATCATGGTCATGTTCGCACAATTCAATAGATGACCCACAAGACTTCTGATATTGTCTTAGGTCGATTTTTCGAAAGTCTTTGAGACCTTGTTTATGATTACATCCAATACCTGATGGAGGGTGAAATATGTCGATGGTCTGACAATTTCCAAGTTATTTTAAGACATGGAATCATCACCCATTTAATCTTATTGTACCAATTCTTAACATCATTTCAAACAAAAATGACCAAATCCTGCACAAGACATAGGCTATATCTTTTAAGTCGCGACCCCTGCAAAACAGTAAGACCATTGCAGCATGATGGCAATGACTGATATCAACCCAAGTAATTTTAGTCTTTGAACGTTCTCTAGAAATCAGTGATCAGATGGGATGAGATCTAAAGCTTCCTCACCGGGAAGTCACAATGTTTCCTTCATTCATGTTTCTTACCAGTCGAGAAGGAAAGCAGAATTGACGTTGCATGGCAGTAAAAGTCGTGCACTGGACCAATCATCTCGGAACATAACCTAGAAACCCAGGATCACTGCGGATTAACTTATTAAACACTCCTTAATCAGAGTTGATTGGAGGCGCCACTCCACGCGGAAGCTTTACGTCGGGATGCGGAAATAGAGGAGGGAACTGCGGGGAGGAATTTGGGGAAATGTTATGAAACATTCATATTGGGACCATTTCCAACTGAAGGTCGTATGGTTTCAATCTGGAAACGAATTGGGAAGAAGAGTGATTCAGGGAAGTATCATATCATCCTACAAGCCTTTGACTTGGAGTACCCCGCCTCGAAGTACTGGTGATGATTACAAACTCATGCATGCCTCAATTCAACATTACACAATCCTCTTTGATCAATTTGTAGCAGCATTGATAAACAGACTGAACCAAGACAATACTTAAGATCGACTTTTTATTTTTAAAAGCATTTCAATGGCTAAGAAGTATTAAACATTATATGTGCAGAAAGAAACCCTTATTCACAGCAAATATAGACTAAAGTCTGCAAGGATTTGGCCATCATTTTATCGGAAATATGTTATTTCAAATAACCATATTGGGACCTGCAGGTAAAATTAAGTATCCTAGCTCCCGACATTGTATATCGGATGTTTGTCTGCGAAAGTTTGACAGTACCTTCAAAAGACCAAGGGGCTGATGAGGACTTCGCTAGAAAAGGGGTACACGGAAGCACCCCTTCGCCACTGGGCGCCATCTTCGCCTTGCACTTGCCGGAATAGACGAAGAGATTATCAACGATTTGGGTTAATGAATGGTTGACAAGTATAAGGATTCTCTAACAGAAACCATACACCATGTTTTCGACGAGAAGCAATTTATTTTAGAGATAGGGAATCCCATCGAGTGCAGGGGAAGTACCTATTAATTAGTTCTTCCCATCATGTTCATTAATGGTGTCAATGTGCTACATCCTTATTCTCAGACTTCTGCTAATCTACCGATATGGATGGAGTGCTAAACTCTTCACTGACTGCTCAACTGTTCAATATTAAGATTTATATCAATATTTAGACAGTATTTGAAAATGGGAATATTGATGACTTTATATTACCTAAATGTTTAAAAGTAAGTACTTGTAGGTATAGCAACCAGGGGACGGGCGGCTCCAAGTCCTATCCGAAGAACTTGATAGTAAGAGTATTGCCTTACCAAAGGGCACTTGGTCATAAAATTGGTTTCGAACCGGGGACCTCCCGGTTACGACACGACTGCTCTACCACTGAGCCTTTATGCCTCCTGTATAATTTAATTCGAAAGCGTCCATTATTGACGAAAACCGTTAAAACCGCCTTCCCGGTATAGGGACTCATATCATGACGATATCATGACGTAACATTAACACCAACATTGTTATTATCACTTTGTAACATGACAAAGGCAATATTTTGAAGTTATTTGTAAACATGCCCAACAATAATACCAAAATATAACGGAAAACCTTTAATGACCATTGATTACAAACCACAAAGTAATATTAGATGTAATCCAGAGTCAACATCTGAAAAACACTTTGAGGGAAATGCTATTTCCATGACAAAGGTTTAACATAATTATGAGATGATTGACGTAAAGAGATAGCATGCTTCCTGCCAGAATATTTTGACCACGAAGAAAGAAATCAAAGGCAATAACCTTGAGGGGAAAATAACAAAATGTTGTCATACAACCAACAACGATTGAGCGCAAGGATCAAAACTTCAACAACTTGTAGAAATGTTATGCTACACAATATAACATCGCAATATAAGGACTATTGTGTGAAATGTATCCCGTCTGACAAAGTACTTAATCAAAGAGTTAGAAATCTCTTTGATATAACAAATTTGACCGATAGGTTGTTTTAGTATCATTACCATTAGTAAATGGCTAATCAGCAGATAGCAGTAACATTAGGTGCCTATAACAATTTAGCTAATTCTGTTATTTTAAACGTTTGAAGTTTTGCATCTTTTTCAGAAAATATTGATTGTTAAATTATCTGAAACTTCAAGTTATACTTTTTAAGATCAAAATCAACTCCGCTTTAATGATGTGTAGACCTCTTACATTTATGGCGTCGGTTTCTTGCGGTCATCCATACGCAAATGCGTGCGATCACGTGATTCGGGAAGTCTGACCGTATCTCGGACATCTAGCGCCACACTCATTAAGATGTAAGGCCACATCTGAGCACATCATGGCCACATTCCCGCCTTCCTTGAAACATGTTCTAATCTTATCTGAACGGTCGGCGGGGATGAGAGGAAGGAGAATACTCTGGCCCATTAGCAACATGTTTCTTATCAACTACTTTTTTTCAAGTGAGATTAGGTTAACTCCATGCAAAGACTTTCAAAATCAACCAAAGGCAATTTTAAGAGCTTTGCGTAACACTTATTGCAATGAACGATTATTGCAAGGACACATCATGTACTATAATCCCAACATGATTTCAATGGGCAATGGAATAGTTAGGTTGGTTTCATTATTTTTTGTGATCGTGTTGGGTGTATACTATTCAGACAAGACATACGTACTTTCGACTTCACATCCATGGTCATTTTGGGTGCTGAACGACCTTTCATCATGATAAATATGATTGAATTATTCATAGTGGACTTAAGCAACATGAAATGCCCAAGGACTACTTGCAAATACTTGGCTAGATAGTATTGAACAAGATCTCTTCAGTGGTCCAGCAAAGATCTGAAAGCTTTCTTCTGATAAAGGCGGGAAACCGAAAAGGAAAGTACCGCTCTGGTGTGCATCAATGAAACCCGTTATTTCAAGAATGCAGATAAGGGCAGATCAATGAGATTACCATTCTGCAATGCCATATGCTATGACTGCAAAACCCTATGACAGTTTACTTCACAACATCGTCTGGACCAAAATAATCACGCGAACGAGATTTTAATACATCCAATGCCTGATGATTATGGAACGATATAACATTGAGTAGTGAGACAAAAACTAATGGTCATTCTCACTGACAGCACATCAATATAGCCACGTCAGCCCTACGAATATTAAGGTTGACTGATGAGCAGCTAAAGAAGAAAAAAAAACAACTTGTAAATATTAAAATGATAATGATGCCGAAAATGATACAATGGCATGAGAACTTTAAAACTCGCCCTATAAAACAACAATCTTTCGAAAAATAATTATTGTCCCTTTATTTAATAAATAAAAAGACAACACAAATTAATGCAAGTATATGGTATACAGATCCACAAGTTACCCTGAACACAACATCTGGGTTTTCATTTACTTTCTGAAGTATGTCAAACTTACAGAAGGTTAAGAGAAGCACAATCTGTAATTGGCGTCATTAATCATTATCAGTAATCGATTGCTTCTGCGTGCCCACGATATGACTTCTTATATCAGGAAAGAGATTTCATCTTTAATTGTTTCTCATTAAACTATCAAATATCAATTATGCCACTAACTAATATGGCAGATGGTGGTTTAAGTTGCTAGAGTAAGAGTCAGAATTATTCAGAAGGAATGCGGCTTGACACATTTCAAAGGGATGACTTTCTTTCAATTGGGAGTTAGCAGGTGATGGTTGATGTCTTCTTCTCGCTAAATGCTTTCTTAGCAGTCAGGTAAAAAAAAAAACAAACAAACAAACTAAATGTATTATCTTAACGAGGATAGGAAGGGAACACCACTGTGAATTGGGAGATTCAACATGGACTAAACCAGAGTAAGAAAGTTTGCTTGGATGAAAGGAAGTAGTAAGAGAATATGAAAAAAGATAGATGAATATTTGTAAAAAATAATAATGATTAGAAACAATCTCACGTAATAGTATGAATAAAAAATAGACTTACGTTCTGGGCATTCATTGCCTAACTGTCTCCATCCCGGGCAGCAATCTAGAACTACCTCACTTTGTCCTGTTGAACTCTCCTGCCTGTAAAATCATTAAAATAAAAGGTTCAAATGTTTAAACTTCGGAATATAACAATCATGGCTCTCCTTCTGTTTTTATACATTAATTGTCAGTACTAAACATCTCACTGTTTTCCCCTTTTAACTGGATATTATACTCTTTATAATTTTGTTGTTGTTGTTTTAATATCCAAACCTTAATCAAAATTGTTTTTAAAGCGGCAAAGTAGTTTGTGTAACACGAAACTAAAATAGCTTATGAAAATGATAAAGAAAATCTATGATAGAAAGTTAAACATGTGATCCATTATTCAACGTTAAGAAAAAATAAAATTGTCGAATAATTTTCTTTTGCAGTATTTAGAATAATTCAATCCCAATAAAACCTCAAGCAGGAAAAACTGCTCTTTTCATAATATAAATCTCATTATTGTTTTTCCATTACTTCCTCTTTCTAATTGATATTGTATTCAATAGATAAAATAATGATGATCATAGCATTAAATGAAAATACAAGAATAGGTATCGGAATGCTTTTATCAAGCACATTGATGCTAATTAGGCTTCATCGCTGTATCATTCTACAGTCCCGATGCAATAATCAAGGTAACACCTCAATGACCCCTGACATTTAGACGAGATGAAACCTATCTAAATACATTTTTTGAGGTTGTTTTTTAGTCATGGATTTAGATCAAGGAAGCCTGTCATTTGAATTATGACTTGTATGTCATGAGTTTGGTTATCATCATACAAGCAAGTGTAAAGGAAACCACGGAACAGACACAATTCAGGTAGACAGAACTTTTTTTGCCCAGGTCAATCCGATTGCGGTGTTCATTTTAGTGGAAGTTGATTTAAATTGACCATGAACTCACATTTCAAAACGAAAGCACAACTATAACCCTTTTGTTCTTTCAGGCTTTTGGTGTATTTTATTTAATTGTTTATTATGGATTAAACTAATAGTTTGGTTTAATCGCAACTTTACTTACAGCTTTGGTTAAGCTAAGAAAGGGATTCCTTTGAATTTTAGTTGATAAATCACGATATTAGTCATGGTCTTTCTTAGTTTTCCGGGATGTTCCCCCTTATCATGTCGATCTCTCTTTCTTTTCTTTCTTTCTCAATCTCTCCGAAATTAGACTGATAGGCAAATGAAAGGTGAAATATTTGAATTTCCTAAGTTACCTCTTGCTTTCTTTAGCTTTTGTATTGATTATATACATTGTATTTCCACAGTGGATGTATATAACGACTTTTAGGGATTAATCTAAATCCAGAAAAATTATCTATGACAGTGATTACATTTTATTGTACTACTCGCCGTTTACTGCATTAACTGGGACCTTTTAACTATTACAAAGGAAATGTCATGTTTCATGGCAAATATCTCAAACAAATTGGATAATCATGCTTATTCTCGGTTTAATCTAGCCTAAATCGCATTCCATATAAAGGTGTGGTATAGTTTCTAATTTCCTTGACAAACTTCAACACCACTCTATTGTTATAAGTGGAATATGATACACGCTTTGATAGGTATAATCGGATGATTCAGTGCCAACGAGGTAGACCAAACTCGGCCTAGGACCGGCTATTTTTATCGGACATCTCTCCCGCTAAGTGGGTCTTCCTCTGTCAATAAATTCGGAGGCCTATTTTATCGTCTGTACGTATTTTTGTAAATCTGAATAAATGGTTTTCCTGCTCCAATCCCTGACTGGGTTTCACGTCAGAATCAAGGGCAAGCTAATCGCAAAAGACGGTCAATAGCAGGAAACTGGTATTCAAACCACGAAGGATAGGCCGACAATACAAGTCGAGAATGTCACTTAATTTCTTTGAAGGTGGTATTTGCCACAATACAAGTCTAATCTCATACTGTAAAATAGAAAATAGGTGAAACAATTTTCAAAATTCTTATACTCATTCATCAAATTACGTTCATACAGGTTTAAAAAAGGGTGTATTTAATGCATAATCAAGGCTGTAGGTATATGTTGTAATGCTCTTATTACATATTGTTCACTTTGACCCACAGTAATGATGACTAATGGTGATAAATCGAGGGAAAATGGTAATCCATATATTTGTTAAAGTTGATTATTTTTTTTCAATTTCTTTTTACAAGGGACTTTTGATGTGGTCGGACAATCGTATGACCTTATCGGGTTGAATATTTTCGGCTGCAGTTCACACAGACAGTCATTTGGTAGGCTTTTCTTTGTTGTGTTGCACAAAACGTGTGTTGTATTCCAATAACGCGGAGCAATTTGCGAACAAAAGCGTGATATTGGATAAATAACTGCATTTTTTGACGTACAATCATTCGTTGTCCCTCGACGATGTTCACTCGTAGATGACTAATAACAAAAATAAAAAAATCAAGAGGAAAGATTATCATGATTATAATGAGAACGGGAAAAGGGGTGAGTAAGAGCTAGAGAGAGAGAGAGAGAGATGGGGAGGAAGGAGGTGAACCAAAAAAAAAAAACGAATATAGGAAAACCTAGTACGTAGAGCGCAAATGAGGGTATGATGGAGGAAAGTTAAAATTAATCTAGAGCGTAACATTACTGTTGGAAGAAGAAGCTCATGAGAATGGGAGGAGGAGAGAGAGAGAGAGGGTGAGAAGGAGAAGGAAAAAAAGGGTAACAAAAAACAGGAGGGAGATAGAAAGAGAGACAGAGACAGGCAGACAGAGACAGAGAGACAGAAAAAGAATTCTGGGCAACAAACTAGGATGAAGTCAAGATTCTGGATCATCATAATCATGAAATTAAAGTTACCACCTAGAGACGTCAAAATCATTTAATTACCCATGAAATATCAAGGAAGGAAACCAGTGTGGGTTCTGAAAGTTAGCATTCCAGACTTAGCGGTGTAAATGACCTTCTTACTCCCACGTCCTGTATTAGCCATTTTAGAAAACATACCTGAATTTGAAAGTTTGTCTTGGAATGCTATCAGAGTTGTATTTCCTAATAATCAAAACGTTTACTATCAAAGTCAAGCACTTTGATTTTACCTATTGAGCTTGCTCAAATCATTATATCATGGCCGCCAGGCGGATAGAAAGAGGGTTTATGTGTCAGCTTATTTCATTTTTTTACATAGATGCCAACTGGTTTGAAATGAAACTTTGATTTCACTGCCCTATACGCTATTCCATTTCAATTTGATAACTTTTAATAAACTTGGAAAAAATGAGCTTATCATGATCATAGCGAAAGACACATAATCTCATTCTTATTATCAGCGCTTCCGACATATCCATGTTATTGTCCGAGGCCGATTTTTTTTTTCTTCATCGTGCTTTGTTAATGTTGTCAGTGGGATAAATAAAAAGAATATAACTACAATGGCATTAACCTGTTACAATAACATTGCAAATTCCCTATCACAGTTGGTCTTAAACTGATGTCTAAATATCATATAGTTTGCACTTGCCGATTATGATTGTGATGATCATGATGATGGCATACATGAGTATAGCCGTGACAAGTTAATTCCAGTAGTTTAAAAGTTCATAAAATGGTTTTGTTCCAGCATATCTAGAGAATGTGCGAAGGTGTGAGAAACAGGAAATATTGTTCAATCGGAAAGAACAATATTGTTCATCAACCCTATATTATATTTATTTACCAAATTGAAGTAATTAACAATTGCATGAAATCAATACGAAATCAATGGACCAGCAAAATTCACCCCAAATTCCCTTGTAACACTGTCAACAAAACATGCACACAGACAAAAAGACGTTGCATTATTTTTTGACATGACCACAAAAAGCTCGTTGTACCATTGCCAAACAATATCTGCTCATCCGCGAATTGGCACTGTATCATCGTCATATTTATGCTAATATGCTTAGGGAACCTGGTTTGGGGATAAACAAGTGTATCGGTGATCAAACACTGCTAATAAACCTACTTAGGCCGCATGTAAAGTAGAACCAGAAATACTTCCTAGTCTCATGATCGTTTCCTCTGTTGAAGAGTCATTGGTTCCGTTTGTTCAAAACAAGAATTTCCCCTTATCATTCACTGTCTATCGCTCAGTTTTATCAATAATATTGATACAGTGGAAGTTGACGAGGACATCAGAGATAGCTGTCGTAAATGTCATTAAAAAAATTATGTTTATTTGTTTTACTTTTATCTGATTATGTCTAACCGTCAGTTGAGTAAAGGAGCAAAACTTTCATTTGGGGGAAGAATTTTTTTCTTTCAAATGAGACTTCATGGACGATGTTGTGTTAAGCACGCAATATTGACATTATTATTTGCATAAAATTCAGACAGATTGCATGTCGTAACAAGTTTTCCCTCAAAACTTATGTTTGTGACAAAACAATGCTTTCAGGTCTGCTGAAACGCTTTAGACTTCAGGAAGAAGGAAAAAAACTTCAAACTATTCAAAGAAATTTCACAACACCTACATATTCAAATAAGGTTTACATGAGCATGACTTAAACCATTCGTATCATGCTAACCGTTTCTTTAACCTGTCACATGTTGTTGGCACCATATCATTGGCACATGACTTCTCACCCCTTTTCTACTACATGACCAAGGGTGGAAACCACTGATGCGTTTCGCAGCTCTCGGTCGACCACCGACGCGCTTCCAACGATTAGAACAAAAACATCGGAGTTTTACGGATTGCTAGAACATGACTGGCGTGCGTGCAGTATGAAAATTATGAAAGCCTGACTCAGATTGAAACGAGGGTGATGAGCAGCCTCGGGAATGCTGATAGATTGGGGGTGGAGGGGTGTTAAATTAATGAAGGCCCATGGAACAAAAACATATTATATAGGACTCTTGTACGTGTAGGTCTGTATTTTTATTTTTCCATATGACATGTATGGGCGTCGCGATGATAATAACACTAACATCAAAACAAATATATGTAATACAACATCACCTTGAAATTGACCGATTCATTTAACCAGAGACACGGGGATGGTCGGATGAAACAGAGTGAGAGAGAGAAAGAGAGAGAGAGAGAGAGAGAGAGAGATGAGATTAGTACAAAATGAACAAATTGATAATTTAATCGTATGCCCGTGTCTGTAAGTCATTGTACTTGTGTGTGTTTGTATGTGTGTGTGTGTGTGTGTGTGTGTGTGGGGGGGGCGTTCCGCGTCCAATTTGGAGCAAAGACCTTCGGTAGCACAACCATATTGAAGGCCCTAATGTAAAAAAAGCAAGTTACTGGTATTTCGATAGGCAACTAAACGACCCTCCAACAACTAACAAAGAACCTCGCTGTTTTGGCCACAACATTTGGAGAACTCATTTTCATCTAGGATTCGATGTGCATTCCCGATGAAAGATGATTCTCACAAAAAAGACCCTTCTAAGTAGAAGTCCACGGTCATGATGATGTAGAATGTTGATGCGATCTATCATAAGTGATAGCCGAGATCTACGCCCCAAGCAAAGGTCGCGTGGTCATCTCATTTTGTGGACAAAAAGTGCGCGGGTTAAAGATACTATGTCCCTTTTGCAGCAACATCAAATTCTGACGAACTTTGTATGAATCATGAATATGTCATGTATGTCCTATCTGTGAAATTTAAACGTTAGCAATGTCCTAATATTCAAATTATGCAAGGAAACCCGTTTACTTGCTAGACTTCACTGTCAGACACTATTGAGTGACTAACTGGCTTTTTTTCCATCTTTGGTAATAACATACATAAAATGAGCTGTAAAGGGTACATGAGCATTTGTCTACATCAATAACCCACTTCTTGCAATGGCCAAAATTAAACTGATTGAATATTTGCGCAGCACAAAACGTATGACCATTCGGTACAATGGTCTGAAAAATCAGACTATTACTTACTGGCTCTATAGCTCCTAAGTCGATTCGACAACTAATAGTCGTTATTTTCCCACTTAAAGGCATTTTCAAGCCTCCTATTTTTTTAGGGAAGTTCTAAATTAGTATTGTCTTTCAAATGCCGTTGGAATTTAACCTTTTCATTTTATTGGCCTGCAAATGGGACATAGTACCTTTAAATGTTAATGCCAAATGCACTAAAAGCTTGACTTTTCTAATCATGATAACTGGCATGTAGGTCTTCTTCTCTCTTCTTCTCCTTTTCCCTTCTTTTTATTCTTCTTCTTCTTCTTCTTCTTCTTCTTCTTCTTCTTCTTCTTCTTCTTCATGTTACTTCTTTGTGTTATTGATTCTTCTGCCCCCCTCTCTCTCTCTCTCCTGAAAGCGAGCGAATCATTAAAAACATAGTTACCCGGAGAAAAGGTAGTAGCAGAAGGTTATAATAATCAGGGTCTGATCAGGGACTGATCAGGGACTGATCAGGGACCACAATGCTTTCATCCGAATATCTTGAATCCCTACAATTCCTAAACGTATTATTGTAATTTGTATCCGTTTTCGCACCATTAATTCAAAATAACATTTTGTTAAGTTGATATTCCCTGACATTCTGTCAACATTGGGCTGACAAATTAACACTACTTTCTTTACTTTGTGGATAGTTTAACCTTTTTATGAAAAATATGTTTAAATTATATCAAGAGGAGCAAGATGATGACGTCATTACTGCTTAACTATGGGAGTGGCTTTGGCGCAACAATTTGCAGACTGCAATAGGCAAAGTGCGTATTATTGTTTAATTATGCTGATAACTTCTTCTTTCAATGGTGTCTTTAACCCTTGTCCGAATTACACATATCTAAACACTAGTTTTTCACGAGGCAGCAAATATTACCATCTTTTCCTATTTTTCAGAAAGAAATTTTCACCGCACCGGTGTGACGACCATGAACGGAGGTTTAGTTTCATGTGGCTTGTCGGTGATACCTTATCCAGCGTGTGGCAAAGAAAATGGCCGCCAGGCGGATAGAAAGAGGGATTATATGTCGGTTATTTCATCTTTACAGAGATGATTGCATGCCAAACTGGTTTGACATGAAACATGCAAACTTAAATCCATGTTTATAACATGTCCAGGTAAGGATTTGTTAGATAAAGTAAGCAGTTTTCCGCACAATCCGTTTGACTTTATACCCTGACTTTGAGAGGATGCAGGATCGAGATGGAAGAATATTCATCCTTTGGATTCATGCTCTTTTGTAGAAAGTATTAGTTTAAACTGCTCTCGAAAAAAAACATTATTGTGATCCGTTTATTTTGTCTTCCAACCTATGACGCTAGCACTTCTTATCATACGTTTGGATATTTTGTAATAAAGGTTACTGGAAAAAAAATCATGTTTTTACTCAAACAGTAACAAAAAAACCCACTAACGTTGAATAATTTCTTTGTTACAATTCGATTTGATATAATCTGATGTAAATTTACTTGTAAACTAATTATGCATTTAAACTATAAGTCATTTATAAACAATAAAATGATATATCTTTACAGAGCAGCTGTTTTGTTCAAAAATTGATCTAATATTGGAAAGATTTAAAATCTGTGCTAGGTACTTTAAATCCTGGTATTCTTACAGCGTGGATTCTAGATTTGTCTCATTATCTCATAATTCCAATTTAAAGTGTGAATAAATATGACATGACGTCAATTTTAAGGGATGTAATCCCCGTAACCTCTCCTTGTGAGGCTTTGATTAATCTTGCCAGTCCAGTTTATAACACGCCAACAATATTGAAGGCAATGGACCGCCTCCCGACGAGCGAAGGAAAAAACACAAAATATGTTTATTTCTTCTTCTTCTTCTTCTTCTCCTTCAAGTACAACATTCGGGAGGCATAATAATGTTGTTCTATCTAGATATTTAAATAAATCTTAAACTAATTACCTTAAAATTGAAAAAAATTTGAAAAATTATTACTCTTTCAATCACAGAACAACATGCGATGATCTCCAAAATGCTGACAAATTGCTACAAAATCATCATCAAAATTCCCGTCAGAATCAACGCGAAATACATCCTTGGTTTGAATATAGTATATATCAATAAAGAAAACATGCCTCTTATACGATCGCGTGTCATTATTTCCAATTCCCCTGTGAAAATGAATAAAGTGAACATAAACAGCCTAAAAAATACAATTTCAAGAACCTGGCAAATTTACGTTTTGTATCTGACAGCACGACTTTTGCCATTTCGAAGGAAATTACATAAATTATGTAATATGTGTTAAGAGGGAAACATATTACATCTATGTTTTCAAATATCATTTCACACGTCCACCATGTCTACCAAATATTAAATATTAAGTTGTGCAAGATCTTTCCAATCCACTTCTTTGTTATTTTGTTTTTGTTTTTTTGTTATGTACATTCTTCTTAAATACGTAACATTTTCTGTCAGTAAACATATATGCATAATAATTTTAATGTCTTTCAAGTCGAAAATGAATTACCTTGATCAATTTTATTCAGGTCAGTGTGCAAGCATTTCCACATAATTATCATCTGATCAATGTATATCGTGCCTTACTCATTCTCTCTATCTCTCTCTCTCTCTCTCTTTCTCTCTCTCTCTCTCTCTCTCTCTTGTATCATATAAGATATTCCATTTCTCTTCTGTCAATGTCAAATGTAATTTCCGTACATCTTTCCTTTGGCATTGATTCCACAAAACGGATGGATTCTTTAATTATCCATTAATCCCAAGGTCAATAGTTCCTTTCATGGATTAAGAAGATTTCCTCAAAATATCTCGATGAGGATCATGCCAAACTAAAATGACAAAATATGGGTCAGAACGTTTTCACAGACAGATTTTGGAGATAACAAAAATATTGAATGACATTCAATACATTTTCGAAAGTTATCTCTCCTTCGATCTTGTCTCACAAGACTCTTTCTTTCTTATTCATTATACTTATTTCACAACGTGTGATAATTGACTTGTTGACATGTTTGATCTTCACGTCGATTTCTACTTTAGCATTGTCTATAATTATTACAAATATTTCAGACACAATCTAGTCAAGTTTGTATTCATGGAACACAGTTGAACCATACATGCATGACATCAAAGTAAATACTAACTGTAGGTTATCAATATTGCGCAACGGAAGAGGCAATGTTGACTAATTATTGGTAATTGCATCAAATTAATATCTACATAAGTGCTTAAAAAATTATGTCTATATACTGAAATAGTCCATTATAGAATTAGAAGTCTAGTTTGTGTTATTTTGAGAGGGAAAATTCAATTATTATGCATACTCTGTAATAACCTCTAATGCAGTAGGCATGTTATGAAATGTATGCAGATTCTGTAAAGTTGTTTAATATTTCATAATTTTAGTGTGAGATACTAGTTGAATATAAGTTTGTTGATCGTTAACAATTAACTTTCATGTATTCATCAATACTTTTCGTTTTTTGATGAATTAAATTAATTTCCATTGAAACACAATTTGGAAGTACATTGCACGTAAAAGTTATGTTCAAAATGTAGGCCTACGCATTAATCCGTAGAAGTATCGATCTAATCCATGCAATCATATTGAAAGTAATACGGAGGGCATGCTCTAGCTTGACTTGCTAGTATGACAATCACAAGACTATAATATCAGGGGAAAATAAAATTTTGTAAGGAATGAAAACAAATAATTGTTTGACAAGCCCTAGGATAGATGAAGATATATTAATAATTTTTTTAAGGTGTGATATGTCAAGCCTCAAAATGACAAGTGCTGAGTCAAGTAAAATGGGCTTTTATGCGGACTATGGAATTTTTATATACGAAATGAATCGGCGTACCACAACAATGGAAAGGAATTTGTTCATACCCGTGTGCCTCTGTTAACTTGTAAAGGAGCGAAACAAAAATAATTCAGGTCAGAAAAAAGGTTTAACGAGTCTAATATATTATGTTCCCAATAAGTTACCATGATGACGCACAAAGGCTGTAAGGTAGCACAGATTGTACAATAAATCATCAATTTACGAGGAAAAAAATGAAAAGTGAAATCAATTAACTCGAGTAAATGAAAATGATGATCTGGGTATCAAAAGATCATCAAATTGAGAATAAAGAAATAAACCAGTCGAAATTAGACACCAGACTTGACAATTATCCATTAGTAACAGGTCATTACTTTCAATATGTTCAACAATCCCACACCTTCATAGTGATTCAGACTGACCCAATATCTTACAGAACAAAGATGAAATACCTCGATATGGTATGCGTTCACACAACACGTTCCCAAATTAAAAAGTACGGCCTGTGAAACCAATCAAAAGATTTAATTAATTTGTCGGAGAAGCCCCCCACACACACACACCCAAGCCCACTTTCCACACTAAGCGCATTCGGCCTGATGCTACAATACAAATTCAAATGGAAATATGAATTGCCTTGAAGGTTGGATTAGGTCAATGACGTAGCGATAAAATGATAAAGGGCTGTTTTCATTGCCGCAGCGTAATGCCCATTGCACACGAGTTGTCACGTCGATTGCGTTATACATGCGCTAATCAAGCCTATGTGTGAAGGCAAGTAGCCTGTACGCCAGAAATTCAACGCAATATTTACACTGTTATTTTTCTAAGTATGCACTCTTTTTGAATACCATATCACTCATACGTACGGCGCGTCGAAGACCGCGCCATTAGCTGACGCAGTCTTGCGTCAGCAAAATGATGCCCCGTGTCCAACAGGCACAAAGAACACAAGCATTTCATTTTGGAAGAAAATGGGGTTATAAGCTACCCCTCTCTAATAATTATTTGAGCGCAGAGAAACAGTCCTTACATGAGAAATTTATCAGAACTTATGTCTATCGGCCATGTCAAATTGTGGGGTGTGAATATAAATATATAATTATGTGGAATGGGCACGGCGACAGCGGTTAAGTTACCATATTTAAAACAGGAGATACACAATGACATGAGTGAATGCATTTAGAATAATCACACACTACTTGGGGAAATTGAATGTAGGATGTCGTCAAGAAGCCGACCACAGACCACAGGTGTAGTTAGTTTTGACTTATAGAAAGCAAGAGTGTTGCGCAAATCATAGTCTGCGGTTAATGACCGCGGCTTGAAATCCATTTCACGTGGGTGACAAAAATGTAATTTGTGATTTAAAACACTGTTGATTTATATGTTGTCATTGAAATGGGTGTGATATGTTATGAGCTGCTGTTATATGGCTATTTCAGGGGGGTTTTTTAATCGAGGAAAAAATATTTAGATGGAGTAGAATGGAAATCCACTATATCTTAGGAATCATAATCTATGTGACGTCGCAATTCATTCTGAAATACTTATTTGTTTTAATCCGGTTTCAAAAATTATTCAACCATCAATATCAAGCCTTACCGCTCACGATGGCGGTCTCCTGCGTTCATTGATTGGATTATATATTATATTATATGTATTATATTATATTATATTATATGTGAGAGTATAGGTGTATGTGTGTATGTATATGTATGTATGCATGTACTATGTATATGTATATATATACGTATATGTATGTATATGTATATATATGTATATATATCTATAAAAAAAGTTTAAGCTCACTTCCTTATTTTGTATTCATTATGTATCATGACTATATTGTTTATCTTATGAATTGTTTTGTATATTATCTTTGTAAACACATTTTATATTATGTATTGTATTATTTTGAACGCAGAAATAAAAGCAAACAAACAAAAACAAAACAAAAACTTCACTATTCTGGAGTGGATTATTCTATGTTTCTTGTGTGGAACCAACTCTTAAAAACGAAGTAGTCTACAAAAGATTCCTGCAAGGGTGCGGGAAGGGGCACATCATCTTGTGTTCATACTCTTGACTTTTCCCTCTCCCTTTCTCTCTCTTTTCCTTTTCCGCTCATCTGCATTGCGAGGGTACGTAAAATTACACGTAAACGACCGTTTAAAAAAAAATCATAGAGAGTATATTTGACTTGATTTGACTGGTATAGAACGGGTCATTTTATTGTACCAGAAGGAGCGCTGGTCTGACTGTTTGCATATCCCCTGCTGGTGATCAAAGACGGTCTGAATTATCTTTTATGGTTTGTATGAACAAGATATCAAGTAGGAAGTCGTCTGCATTTCCGTTATAGGGTCGAACCCCCAAGACGTTTATTTGCGTGTATCTATAACGGTAATAACCCCCGATCCTAATCCTGCATACTGATTTCATATGGGTCACTTTTAATATAGGCACAGCATCCCCCAATTAGACCTATCCTACTAGTAGGACCATGGAGCTGTATAGCTCCATGCAGGGAGGTGTAAAATTCCACCTCCCTGCTCCATGGTAGGACCTACCTACAACTACTATGTGGACATTTCAAATTCAGAATCTACTTTCATAGCTTCGGTAAGATTCAAACTTATCGTTTTATAATTACAAAAGTGCTTTCAAATACTCAAAATAACGCAGATTACGTTGTTTCTGAAATTGTTTACTACAAACATGCATTACATTTTTCGTAACATAACGCTATAAGAAATACATTTTCAGACCATTAGTGACTTCTACAGCTACTGATTTTTAAGAACAGTAAAGTTTCTTCTAAATGTTATGAATAGTTGCTTTTGTATCATCTTTGTGACGAGGAAAAACAAACTGTGATCATAGCTTTACACTTTCATTACAGTGATACTCTTGATCATCTTGATGATTTCAAACGCTTTCAAACCCTCCTCGCAGAGAAAAGTTGTATGGAAAACTGACAACAATGACATTTCTTATTGTAATTGTAGTTGCCATTGGAACCATTCTTATTATTACATTTCGTACAATCAGTATAAACGGTTTGGGGGTCATCTCCAAGACAGAAATATCAATTTTTCGGCTAATCCTGGCAAGGATCACCATGGATAATCTCTCAATAGATAGAGTAGCTTTAAACGTCTTTCAGTCAATTTGATGAGGATCTATTATTTATTTCTGATCTTAAAGGGCACCCACTTTTAAACCATCAAGTTCAGTGGTGAAGCTAGCGGGTGTTTGTACGGAGTCAGGTTTCTGTCCCCCGCCCATTTTGATGACGAATATGGGAGATAATCTTCCTGATCTGTGGGGCTACCCTCCTCACTCAAGGGATAACAAGGTCTAGCACGGACATGAGTAGGCTTAAAATATGCCGGGTTACTTGTTCAAATCTTAGCGAAATAAATTATCAGGCTACTGGCGTTTTCCTCTCTTCTCTGAGGCAATGTTACTTCTGTTTTATTTCTTCGAAGTACATTTTCATCTCAGTTGTGTAATTGAGGACAGGATTTCGTAATTATGGAAAGAGATGATTAAAAAATACTACGTGTTCGACTATTAGGCTGTTGGAGCATTGCAAAGTGTGAAATTCAAGGTACTTAAAAGGCAAATGAGAAATTCAAAATAATCGTAGATCTGAGTGTCTGCACGCCCTATGGCCTAGTCTGAAATATCGTAACGAACATATTATGTGTAGATGAAAATACAGAATGCATTCATATAAGTTATCCCATTTTACCTCGTTTTCCTCGGTATTATGTACAATGACATCTTTTACTACAAAAAGTAGAGAAGGAAATACATTTTGCATCCTTGTATTAGTTCTGTACCTTCAGAAAATTCATTGAATCGGCCCAACCTCTTCATTTAAAATAGCTGAGAACAACATCCCTTGAGAACACGTGTAAATATGTGTTTTCACTTCGCACTCATTCTGAACCGCAAATCCAACAGAAATGTGGAAGAAAAGGAGTATTTGATAATCTTTTTAGACACGAAGGCGACCCACTCTTGATGGACAGCGTCATAACTCACAAAATTTCGCCGCTTACATTATGCAGAGTTGACTTCAGCGTACCCGTAGTTGAACTTGGACAGACGAGGAACACCCGAATTGAAGTCACTCAAAACGTATGAACCAGGCAAACGTTTTTAACTTTTCGTGAACTGTGTGTGTACATGTACATTGTCTCTGTCTCTGCCCCACCCTCTCTCTCTGTCTCTGTCTCTCCCTCTCTCTCTCTCTCTCTCTCTCTCACTCTCTCACTATATACCTCTAATTAAGGTGCATTTCTTGCTTGACAAAGTTTAACAATTAGTCAGAACCGGCAAATCATAAATACATAAATCCAAATTCTTCTTTTCTCACGTAACCCATATTATTAGCCTTTGGTATAAATGAATTGTCATTGTCATTGTCATTGAAATATGTCATTGACCAAAAACATTTAAACACATGTGCGATGAAAGTTTTTACTTTAGACCCCTATATTTTCAATTTAATTTCTTTTCTTGTTAATTTCGTTATAATGATAGTATTCGGTTCGATCGAACCAATACAATTATTGGTGAAGTTGTATCTCATGCAATTTGTATTACATTTTAGACGAAAATAATTTCAATGACTAATGTAATTATAGAGCCTACATGTCGGTCAAAATAATCTAGGACACTTTCAATACACTTACGTAACTCTTCATGCACACACTTCCTGTATTGAACTGTTGTGTCATTATCAATTGGGTTAGATAGCCCAGAGAGCCTGCGCTACAATAGTCCAGCACAGATTCAATCAAAGAAACACCAGACAAAGAAACTAGCGCAGTTCTGTTTCAAGAAAAATCATCAACAACAATAACAACAACAACAACAAAAACAACAAGGACTTCTTTACACTACACTCTGATAGTACAGTGAACTCGAATATGGCAAGGAATGATAAACTTCCTACATTCGTCCCTCAGGTCTGTGACCAATCTGTCATCTTGCGGTACATTGTCTTTGATCAGAGGAATGAAACATAATTGATGACATTATGCCACTCCTGGCAGGATTGAATGTCGCATTATAAATAGTCATGAACGTAATCAGTTGACACGCGATTGTTTCTCCGCAATTTTGTAGCAAACTATAGATGAAATCCGCAGAAGAAATATATCATTCATATTCATAATTATTAACGAGTTATAGAACTTAGTTTTATTCTGAGTCATCTGTCAATAATGGTTTTGATTTTTGAAAATTATCTCACTTTCTAATAATGCAAATGAACGCGAACAAGTACAGTCTATCATCATGAGCTTTATCATAATTTTTGCCAACTGCGAGAAATACACAATTAATTATTAATTTGTAAATTAGGGCCAGCCTCCCGGCGGATTTAAGAAGGGCATAACAGTCGAACCCCCTCCATTCGCAACCCAATCTGGCATTCTGTACACAAGGATATTTTGTGCCGTCAGAGATTGTGCCCCCTCCCTCCTTCAATTTGCTGGATTCGCCCTTGGCACACCTTATCAAGATGGCAGCATTACCTAGGTAAATTGATATTCTGCTCACAAACACATTGGCAAACGACAGTAATATACGTCCTAAATTTATTCCTACACCTGCCATTTTACCATCGTCATCATTCTCTATTTTCGATAAAATGCGGAATCGACCAATACCGCATGTAATTCCTCACCTGTTAAATATTCTTTGTCATTTCTTCATGAATCTTACCATTTTTCATGTTCAAATAAAGAACTAACCGACCAAACCACTGTGTGGCTTAGAGTGGTTAGGAATCTAGGTCCAGGGCCTTTCTTTCTATTTATATGCTTGTCACCCAGCCCTTCCTTTCTCCCTTCAAGTTGCCCCTTCCTGCTCTATCGCGTCTATGGGGGCTATATTGATAATGGCTTCCTTCCAAGAGCAGTACTGAAAGACTGTCGGATAAAGAAGTAACAAAGTGATGTAGATGGATGCTATACTAGCCCCCCAACATGGAAGCCACAGGTGATCTTCTTTTTTTCTTCGTTTTCTTTTCATGTAATCCTTATTTTGGATCCATGATGGAAGAGAACAATTACTTGCCCCCTTCTCTCTCTCTCTCTCTCTCTCTCTCTCTCTCTCTCTCTCTCTCTCTTTCTCTCTCTCCCTCTCTCTACCTCTCCATACCTCTCTCACTCTCTTTCTCACTCCCCCTCTCCCTCTCCGTAATAAACTATACCACCTCTTCATATTTCCATACATCAGGAGGGGAATACAAGATAATCAGAAAGGAATGCAAGTACAATTTTGAAAATAATTCGGACGCATGACAAAGTAATGAACACGACCAAACGACCAAACTTCAAACCTTAAATGGTTAACAAAATCTTGCATGCTGATTAAAAGAAGGTCGGAATGAATTACGATGTATCTTATATCCTAAAGTTGATTTTACTTGCCTTTTCCTTTAATCGCCAATACAAGCAGTACATTTAAATGCTTCATTGGCGTGAGGCTAAGAGAGGCACTAGATGCAATGTGTTATACGTGTCTCTTAACATGCTTAACGAGGAACTAATTAATTTCAACAGTTGCGTTTCATTAGTGATGGAAGGTTAGGGTACTTGGAAACATTTAGATAATCAGACGTCATGATTACGTCATAATCAAACCAAGTAAGGGGTGATTCAAACAACCTGTTTCTGACTTTTGATTTCTGCCTACTGCCTTTGTTCGGCTTTTTGGAAATGGCACATTATCAAACGGAGGAGTATAGTTACGTAAGAAGAAGAAAAAAAGGAAAACCACTTTCACTGCTTTGCAAAAGAAAAGAGACAGGTTTCTTCATTAGATAGGTAAAGACATACAGAAATGATGATTTGAATTGTCTTCTCGGTTGGAGATGACTAATAGATTATGAGAAGCTGAAGGGAGACACTAAAAGTTAGGCCTACATGTATTTTCAAGCGGCTATAGAAGAGAGAGCTATTTGATTAAAGATGAAATAAAATAGCAATGAATACAAAACAACCACATAGACTAGCTGATATACTGCCTGTGATGAAATATGGAATAGAATTAAAAATTGGGGAAACTGATTTGGATTATATCAATTTGTTAAAATGTGATAGTAACTTTTTATTGAAATGTAGTTTTTAAGTCATGTTGCCTACGACGTTCTTTGCATGCAGACCTAAAAGCGCGCATTGATTTCGGAATCTCTGCTAATGTCTCTCCATGTATTGTAATTGTTTTCACGCCTGTCAGAACCTTTCTCCCTCAGATAAAATAAATCCAAGTATTTTCATGTCTATTTGCACAGACTTTAGATGTCCTTGTTGCAAATACCTATCGCCCAGTCCTATATATATCGCCCATCCGATCTGCCAGACAGGGTTATTCCTTGATCAGCTGACTGGATAGCCGCTGGGGCAATCAGATTTGAACACAAGTCAAGATTGGATCTAAACTGACCACAGGATGACATATATCAATTGTCTGATTGTCGATTAGAAGCATATTCATTCGACATTTTCTAATATCTAGAAAAATAGTGCGTAAAAATACCCATTATTGAAGGTAATGATGTATCCAACCAACTTTGACCAATATTGCCTAACTCATGTAACACATAAGAGTTTGTCCAATCATGAATGTTCTGCCTATTTTCCACCACAAACTTGGAACAGAATTACCCAAACTGAGTGTGAATTACTGAAAGTTGGTCGGAAACATAATCACCCCGTGTTAGGCATTTTACCAACATTTTTTACAATGCAGGCTAAAAAGAACGTACGTTTTTTTTCTCGCAATATTCGATTAATTTGAATAAATATTTTGTTAAACTTTGTAAAACTAAACGGTAGCTATTTTTTCCTCTGTCAACTTTATAGGGTTCGCGTGACTCTTCTAAATAGCGGAGGGAAATATCAAGCCAAGGGAAACCGGTATGATTATTCTTTACAAGTAAAACACAGGTGAATTCGTCTGCAGCGGGTCACGTACAAAAAAAAGCTACAAGTTACTGAGATTGAGAAGGAGGCAAAGGCGAGGGAAATGGACTATTTCCTGTCCTCGGTTAGTATGCTAACAAACCAGATATCCTAAATATCCTTTAGCTGGATTCGAACCATTTCTATTTCCCCCGATTCGATGACATATTGAAATAATTTTAAATTCCCCTGTAGGGGGAAGTTTTAAAAGGGGGTCAATTAATAAAAACGTCCTAGGTGCGTTCTGTAATTCGTGAATTTACAAGAAATCATAATTTTAGAGCTGATATTTAGACTTTTCCAACATCGATATTCGTTAAATCTGTTCGTGAAAGAGCAAAATCAAAAAGTGTGTATATCTATATATATCGGATTAAATTGCTTCCAAGCTTACAGCACATACAAAAAGGTTTTAGGAGTACTTGTATTGAAAGATCAAACAGCCGAAATATTAATTAGGCCTTAGTATAACGAAGAATTTAGTATTCAAAGGGTTAATATAGGAGAAACAGATTGGTCGGACCGAACAGATAAAAACGACCTGCGTTGTCCTGTAGATTTGATCTTCCAACATGCAAAATAAACGACATTTGAATGTTAAATCAAATCCTTGACCCTGACCAAAATGGTTATTGCCTGTAATATCAAAATAAATCAGCGGGTCAATGAGAATATGGTGATACAGAAGAGCTTTACTTTATTCCAAAGCCAAATGCCAATAAAATTAATACGACGTATAGGAAATAAGATAGCGATAGGGAGGCAAATTCAGGCAGACAGATATACAAACTCCACCAAACAAAGTTCAAATGAAACCACAGTTTACAAGCTATCAAAATCCTACATGGCAATATTTCTGCAAGTGCCATGTGTAATCAAGTATATCTCATCCGGTTGATTAGTTGCCATGACAATGGCACATTATTCTGGATGAACTTCAAGCCAAGAAGACATCTGTCAATCATTTAACTCTAAAAAGACCAAGGCTGTGTGATAACTCTGATAGATATATTATTGGCTTGCAGCCTAGTTAATATTATTTAATTATATGCACGACTTTCTTTCACATCTTCGATATACACCTGCAATATATTATATAATAGCCGATATATATTTTATGATAGTTTTATATTTAAATTCTGAATTTGGAAGTCATGATATCCACAAGCAATAGCATAACCTATGTTATGATGACGATACATTTAAAACGATTATTATTATTTAAAAAAAAAAAAAAAAAAAAATCGTTATCCTTTTTAAAACTCTGTATCTGAAAGTGATAAATTATCCACACATAATGAGCTTAATTCCCTCATATTGTATCAACATAATACAGATCTATTTGATTGAAATATTCGTTTGTTTTATACTGTATAAATATATCGTTTATGCCATGTACTGTGATGTATATGTTTATTAACAGAGTAAATATTATCAATGATGTTTGATAGATATAATACATTCACATAATACATTTTGTAATATTCTATCAATAACTTGGTTTGCATCATAAAAAGTAAGATACAAATAATGACAAGACATGTATTGTTAATTTCATCTTTCCTCCTATAACTGTGATGAACATAATTATCATAAAATCATTGAACACAACTGAATGTTTGGAGTGGAAATGCTGATACGTCCAATACAAATTAATGGTGAATATACTGATAAAGATTTGAGGCCCGTTCTAATCTTTTAGTGGGTGGTATGACTCTTTGGAGCAGGAAGTGAGGTGCATTATAATCTCCACGTGTATATATTATTATCAAGAATTATCTGTGTCAAAATAATGCTTCCATTATCAAGAGCAACACATACACACGTATATTCAATTCAATCAGAGACATTCACTAGATATTATTGTCGGATGTGTATTGTACATGAATTTTTACGATTTGTTTACGTTACTTTCACCAGAAGGAAATGTTTATCCAATTTTGTTTGATAGTACTCTGAACACTCATGACGATATAGTATTAAAAGCAACTTGAACATATACATCAGAATAATGATGGTTATAGAATGATGTACATGACTTGTAAATGCTAGCTTGGTTTTGAATTTATCATTCATACAAAGTATAATAAAGATCTTGAATTCCTGGTTGTTTTGTTTGGAAGCTGTGAATATTTACACATTTAAAGTTAATTTCGTTCATGAAGACATTTGGAAAACAAAAACATCCCATGATAACAAGTTTTTTAAATTCTTCTTGTAAAGTATTTAATTGTTTGATTTATTTTTGATTATCTTTTTACTTTGACATCAGCATACATGAAATAGCATGGCACCAACCCGATTAAAACAACAACTTAACAAAAAATAAACAAATAAACAAACACACAAAACATAACAAAACCAATGAAACAAACCTGCTCTATTATAGTATTAAAAGAAGTTTACAAATAAAAATGATATATTTTTCCAGCCCGAGTAGTAAACTCATTTCCTTTCAACTACCCATTAAAAACTAATACTTCATTAGGTCCATGGTTGTATCAAGGAGTAATGTAAATTTTAGGGTTGTACCATGGGTCCACGGTTGTATGCATACTCACGTGTATTGACAAACATTGGTCCCTGTCGGAGAGAGAACACCATTAGATGACACTCTACACCAAAGACATGCTGCCAAAACGAGGAGAGTATTCACCGAATATAATAGTTCCATGGTTACTTCTGCTAATAGAATTCACTGGAAAACAGCACTCTAGAAACGTGCGACGATGATAAATAGCACGGTAGAGTAACTAAAACCGCTGGTTTTATGCACATTTATGCTCGCTCACGACCATCTTGGAGTAAAGTGAGATGAAGTTCAATTCCAGAGCAGTCTTTTGACCAGTCGATGTACAGAAAGTGTTCGAGAAGTGAGTGGGTAAATCCAAACAAAGAATGCCTCTGTTTGTTTGTGCGTTTACTGCAGTGGGCCTATGGTATGCAATCATAAGGAATGACCTCCACACGCGTAAAGCCGGCGAGAGAGAGAAAGAGGAACCGACACACCATACAGCGCAGCTTGCCCACGCCAGACTTTGCCCGTAGAGTTATCATCAACGAAGTGCAAAGACAGAACAGACGGGTGGTGGACTCTATGTGTGGGTTGCATCAGCGACAGTAAAGGAAGTCGCTGATTGGCTATTGATGATCAACTTGCTTCACGCGCGGGTGCTCACTGGCTGAAAGTTTCTGCGTGTACAGCGACTGTACTGTGAAGTGGTGTATTTAAGCATTCTATGGACTCGGTGAAAAGCTATGTTCGTATGCGCTGCATGCGCAAAAAGGGCGCAATCCAGGGTGTTCATTAAATCTTTAACTTCCCAGGTATACATTTCACGGTGTTGTTGAAGAATGATTATATTTATTTATTTGTTTGTTTCTGACATTTATACAGGGTAGCACATTTTTACCAATAGTGGTGGACTTCCATGAGACCGTGTTTGGTAACAACAAAATGCAAACAAAAATCATGATTATAAACTCATAGATACATAGATAGATTCATGGAAAGAAAAATGAAATTGTTGGGAGATGAAAAATGAATAAAGTAGCCCAAATGAACCGAATCAAAATACACCCAAGGTGATATTAGAATGAGAATTTGGCATAACCACAAACCCAAACATGATGTTGACTTTGTAAATGGTAACTATTGACTTGAAACAATAGCAACAGGGAAAGAGCACTAAAATGGCGTAGATTTCGAGAATCGTGTATTATATTAGGCGGTGTCACACAGAAAAATCCCGACCCATCTTGAATAAACTAGCTTTTAGAAATCTAGTTTATTCATTTACGCAGGTAGATAAGCATTGTGACATAAGGGATAATTGATGACAGACAGCCAATTAAGTGGATAAGTAAAATCTGGAATACTATTTTCCGGATGTTTGGCCTCTGTCTGACACCGCCTAGTGAGTACAAATTACGAAAAGAACGAGAGAGAAACCGATTAAGATTATTCGAAGAAGAACAAGCAGAAGAAAGACTTAAAGACGAGACAAACAATGATAAAACATGAAAACATGAGTGGTATTTTTACATTAACATTCTCTTGTTAATAAACAGTTACTGGAGAAACCAAACAATATGGATATTATTGAAAAGAAAGTCAAAAGTAAGTTAATCTTTCAGATAGAATAGTCTGGACCAAAAGTACAATATTCTTTATGTTGATGGACGAAAAAAAGAGATCTATAAATACTATGGGCATGGGCCGCATGGCAAATCTGGCATATGTTCGCCATAGGAATTGTTTGTTTTTCTATCTCCGCTCTATATCAATACAACTACAAACTCGTCTACATCGATTTATTCCATGTGAGTGAAATGTGAAAAATGTTTTTGTAGATTGCTTTTATAATGAGGGATTGAACGGGTGGCTTAATTTTACCGGTCAATTTCTACTAACATCTTGTATCTGCCATCTTTTGTATTAAACTTAACCCTGTAGGCTCAGAAGACAACTTGTTATTTCTATAAGTATAAGTGCAGCTGCGCAAGATTTTATAATATTAAGTTCTCCTAATGTAACGCCCGTTACACACGATACGTCATTTAGATTGCGTTGATACTCACGCTTATCAAACCTATGATGGAATTCATAGAGCATGCGCCAGTAATTAAACGCAGTGTTAGCACTGTTCATTTTGCATTCACTTAATATCCGACGTCACTCTGACATGGCACGTCACGTCACGTCAAAGACTGTGTCGGTCGCTGACGTAGTCCTACGTCAGCGAAATGACGCTTGGTGCCTTTTGAGCAATGGCCATTAATAAATAGAAGAGAAATGCAGTAAAAGCACTTACTATGTAGAGAACTGTTGTTTATAATGTAATATAAGGCCCAAACCACATTGATTATTTAAGTTATTGCAGGCATTTTGAATGCCAAGTTCCGCATTTCAATAAGCAGGTTGCACAACTTTTCTCTACTCAGTTTAGGTGACGGTTGATTTGCTTTTGTAGATTTCTGTTCAACAATATTTGATATAAAAACAATTCTGCTTAGTCCGTGTCTTATCAAGCATGACTAATTATACAAATCAAATATTTACATTCATATGTTCTTTCTTCACAATAAAATCAGCGTGGGGAACGCAAGTTTGATTTCTAATTTCAAATGCAGTGTTTTACCTTGGCGTAAGTGGGTTTTGTGGCAAGGTATTATTTCATATTACAGTTTTATTCAGATAACTACCATTTTTTCTATTGAATTATGTGGTGAAGTAACACTAGTGTATCATACTTGTTTTACTTTGATATGCGATGAATGTCATATGATTTCGTGTCATATCTCTGTTTATGCTGAGCGGTACATTAAACTACATTAACAGAAGGAAGATTCAGTCTGTTCCACTACACCTAACAATTTCCCTTTGTCTCGTCAGACATTGGCAGCCATGATCTTCCCCGCCCGCATCCGGAAACCTGCTTGGGGAATTATAGGGTGGGTTTGCATGGTGTAAAAATAAGGCATGAGTAATGGCTGGATGATTGTCCTATAATGTCTGCAGCATGTGTGTGAGGATGTTCCACGAATGGTGGTTACACTTTCTTTTTCATCTTCAAGGAAAGAGAATGAGTGAAAATCATTTACCCCCTTTTGGAGGCGTCGAGTATACCTCTGAATTTCTTTTGGAGGCGTCAAGTATACCTCTGAATTTGTGGGTAGGTTCAAGAAAGGCATGAACTTTAAAATCCTTGTGTCAAGCTAATCCTATATCATGTCAAATCATGAGAGGCACGGCAGGTAATTTCAGTCTATACTTTTCATTAAAGTCAGTATACTCAATAATGGTACCAACGTGATGTAAAAATGTCATTCTATTCCACTCTTGTCAGGTCTCCGAAATCTCAAGTACCATGCAGCTGCACATTCTTAAGCACCTCCATTCGTGTAGAATTACAAGTTTGTGTGCATCTAGAAATCATAATTGGTAATGGTTGAGTTAATAATAAGGTTTGACGGATTCTGTTAGGCGTGATTTCTTTTTGTTTCGTTTCGTTTTTGTTGTTGTTTGTTTGTTTTCGCGGAGTGAAATGTTAGCCTGTTGTTAACGTTACCAATCTTGATTAATTGTATGAGGAAACAACACATATATTATATAGCATGCACATGATGAATAGGAGTCACATGACTAATGCTTACATCTAAAGAAAATAACCATAACTGTTGTTTAAATTACAATGGACATTCAAATAAACATCTTGTCAACAAGATATGATTGTGATCAAAATCTGCCCTAAGACTCACTCAACACTTTTGACAAGTTGCATGAGTGTATTCGAAATCACGACGCATGCGTTTTTAACCCGGACACGTATTTGCGTCGTATCACAGGGGTGCTTGGAATATCATGGTATCACATTTCTCTACTTTAACAGCTGTCTAATTGACTTCTAATTAATAGGAGAGACATCTATCTCGTGGGGTAATCATCCCTCGCGGAATCACAGTTTAGAAATGATTGGTGCTAACTACAATTAGAACTGGAGATTTAGAGAAGAAGAAAAAAATCGTTTACTCGCAAATGTTCTTTCCTTTACTTCGAGTCCGGCGAGAAGGCAAATTACAAATCGGCCTAATGAGCAGCAATAACATGAATAATCTCCCAATTATGTGTTAATTGTATTCACATGTGAGACTTGGTTGGTTGTTTCATGTATCATAATGGGCTAATTTGCTGCTTAAAAGATCATAACAAATGGAAGACATGACGATTACAAAGGAATGTTACATACCAATTAACAAAAACGAAAACAGCAATAATGATTACAGAAACGCAAAGGTGTCATATCGTTTTGTAAAGAGGGGTCGGACTAAATGTTTAAAGTTTGCTTTAAGTTTTCTAACAAAAGTAATTTTAAAATACATTTTTTTTTAAAGTGAAAGGTCATCACAATATGAATTGGGTTCAAGCATATATACCTCATAATTCAAATTTGCTGTCGGGGCTTAGGATTTACAAAAGAATACATTGAAGCAAGCGGCATCAAAACAATCAAAATTAGAGTTAATTTAAACAATGGGGAAGTCAAATTTCAGATTGTCGAGAAAAGAAAATTAAAACAATATTTTTTTCCCGGATAGAAAAAACAAGTATGAAAGGGGTTTCACCCCCCCCCCTCTTGTTGCATGTCACGTAATGAGTGATGACTAGTTTATGTTATGCTGCTGGATAGGAAGCTATACGATGACAAAGCAGAACATGACCTTGATCACTAACCATATTCTTTACCGTCTCTTACCTCTTTCTTGTATCTCATTTTATTCCCTTTAGGAACACTCTGTATCGATCGGATACATTTAGAAAGTTCCAGGGTCCCTTGTCATCTGTTTGAATCCCTCAGACGAAATTTTTTTTTATCCTCAGCCTCTGTCTTTGGCTGACTTTTCCTTCGTTTCTCCACCTCTCTTCTCCTTTTTCATCTGTCTTTGTCAGTCGCGCATTCTGTGTCATCTCTGTCTTTACCTCTCACCCACCCTCTCTCTCTCTCCATCTCTATTTTCTTTTCCTCCTGTCTCTGTTTGTTTCACTCTGTCTCTCTCTCTCGTCTCTGTCTTTCCCATCCTTTCTTTCTCTCAGTCTTTGTCTGTCGCTCCATCATTTTCTTCTCTGAATTTATTCTCGCTTCTCTTTCACCTCCCTGTCCTCCATTCCCCCTCCCCCCTCTCTCTCTCTCTCTCTCTCTCCTTCCCTTTCATTCTTCTCACCCTCTCTTTCTCTCTTTCTTTCGATCATTCACTTTTTTCCATCATCGAATTGTCTCTGTCTCAAAGCAAGTAAGCATCCATGCAGGGAAGTTTTAGAAAGGTGCATACGTCTTTCTTATTCTGTCTGATTTTCAGTATTCATTGTTATTTTTATTTATTTATATATTTATTTATTTATTTATTTATTTGTATTATCATTATTATTATTATTATTATTATAATTATTATTATTTTTTTTTTTTTGGGGGGGGGGGGCAATAAACAAAAAAGCCCTTCAGTTCATTTTGCTTCTTTCTTCTTCTTCAATTTCTTTCCGAGGAGGCGAAGCTGGTCACCTTCATCTAGAATATACGGAGCATCTAAACGCCAGCACAGCGAAACAATAATTTTGGAAGAAGGGATTCCCACATCGTTTTCCAAAGTTCGGGTCCATGTATGGGGAAGTGTTAATCCATTAAAGTGGCTTGTCAGAACCTGACGTAATGTTTCAGAATATGTGATCTCTTTTAAGCTGGAAATTGTGAATTATTTCAATAGGCCTTTTGCCAATGGTATGTCTAAGCCAAGTGCCCTACACCCATCAATAGAACAAGTAAGGGCAATTGTCTCAAGAACATTCTTTAGCCAAAGAAGTAACAACTTAGCCGATTTTTTTTAACCAAAGACATGAAGAAATATATTAAAAAGGCCTTCAGATTTTCAGATTTGGTGACAAAGTTTTAAAAACACGAAGAGAATTAAAATAGTAATTATCATTAAAGGTCATCAAACTTCACGAATTGGCCCTGTTTATCTTTCTTTTCTAATTGTATATGCACAAAGCAATGCACCTGCAGCAAAACTGAGTCAGTGCGATTGAATGAAAAGTCTCTCGAATTAAAAGTAATACAAATGGTAATTTTTATGGCACAGATACAACATTTGATATGATTGATTATAGAGAGAAAAAGAACTTCTGAACTTATTCGTCATAGCACGGAAAACCCCCTTTGTACATTGGCAGTGGGGGCAGTGTGGTATATTCAAATTGGCACACCTCCAGTTGTCTCACTTCCTGCATTGCATCTACACCTGGCGCAACCAACACGAAACCTTGGGTCCATGACGAAACAAATAACATGACAACAATTCTATGAAGTTTACGTAACATAAGCTAGGTTCACACGGTAGTCCATACAAATTTAAAATTGGCTCTTCTAGGTTCATCTTGCAGTTAAGGACAATGGGGACTCACTCGGGATTTCGGTAACTTAAAGGTACTATGTCCCATTTGCAGGCCAAAAAAATGAAAAGGTTAAATTCCAACGGCATTTGAAAGACAATACTAATTTAGAACTTCCCTAAAAAAGAGGGGCTTGAAAATGTCTTTAAGTGGGAAAATAACGACTATTAGTTGTCGAATCGACTTAGGAGCTATAGAGCCAGTAAGTAATAGTCTGATTTTTCAGACCATTGTACCGAATGGTCGTACGTTTTATGCTGCGCAAAGATTCAATCAGTTTAATTTTGGCCATTACAAGAAGTGGGTTATTGATGTAGACAAATGCTCATGTACCCTTTACAGCTCATTTTATGTATGTTATTACCAAAGATGAAAAAGCCAGTCAGTCACTCAATAGTGTCTGACAGTGAAGTCTAGCAAGTAAACGGGTTTCCTTGCATAATTTGAATATTAGGACACTGCTAACGTTTAAATTTCACAGATAGGACATACATGACATATTCATAATTCCTGCAAAGTTCTACAGAATTTGATGTTGGCTGCAAAAGACACATAGTATCTTTAAAGGGACTTGGTAACATTGTTTAGATGAGAGAAAAGGGTGCTAATTAAGGTAGTGACTTCAATGCTAGATATACAATTAAAGATAATCTGAAAGTTTGAGTGAAAATAGACCATTATTAATGATAAAATTGGGAAAAATTGATTTGATCGATTCCTTAATTCTTCCAACTATATTATTATTCAATTTAAGGTGAATGTAAATTGTCACAAAGCAATCGATTGGCTGTATATACCATTCCAAACATAATAAGTGTTGACAGATTTTTGAGAGAATTTACTATTAGAGGGTGTTGCACAGTGCCTTCAAAGAAAACCATTAATATCTTTGTGGTTTGAGAGTATTTTCAGGGATTGCATGTTTGAGGGTAAGTACAGTAGAAGAAATATAATAAGTAACATTTCATTCAAAATTTACGCAGTTTTTTCATCAACCTTCAACAATGTTACCCGTTCACTTTGAAGTTTACTCGAAGTTTTAAACCACGAGTGAAAACAACTCGAAGTTGTGTACTGTGCAAACCTATATCATTAATTTCAAGCTTTCGTGAGCTTGTAGTTAAAATGACTACTTGATCGGATTGTAGTTTAAAACTTCTAGCGCTCGTTGTTTCGTGCCGTGTGAACCCGCGTCCGTCGAACATAGCTAAATAGTACAGGCGTAATTAAATGGGTTAATGTAGCCTTGCTTGGGGCATTGCACTATTAAGATAATCATTCAACAGGTGTTTAACTGATTTTCTCTCCATTTTCTTTACCTTTTCTCTAATTATCGACTGCTTGATTTCACCCGTCACCATACATTGTGTAACAAATTATTTGTTTGCCATGATACGCCTACAGTGCGGCGGAAGAGTTTAGATGTTTGGGGCAGCACGTACAGCCCACGAGACCTACATTTTTCTATATTCCATTATCATTTCTTTATTTTTTCGGTCTCAAGGACTGTAGACCTCGTAAGCCTCTAGCCTCCTGATTCGTTTGGAACCTTTTTTTTTAGTGTTACGAATCTTAATGAGTATTCATATGAAAACTAAATGTTAATGTTGAAGCGCGCACAGAGAAGAAGTCTGATCAGAATCTGATCTGGAGTTCAGCACATAAAACAGTCACGCTCCTTTTTTAGAAATATTTTATTTATTAAGCATTCGACGTGTGAGAGAATGGTCATTCGACCATTTAAAATCATGTTGTTATGATATAATTTTTCCATTCCTCGGTGTCTTTGGCAGTCGGTCTAGTAAATCTGGTGTTAAGGTCGGTCTCATGGGCTGTTGGCTGTTGTCTTGGACACATTGAAAACAAAGGCAATTACATATTCGAGTTATACTTGCATACATCCACTTGCCTTGTGCATGCTTATTATTATTTGCGTATCATCATCAAAATTAATTCACTTAGGTAGAGATGTGAACGAGTATATACATGTATTTTGTTTTAGAGTTCTTTAATAAATTTACTCATAGTAGTCATAGTAGTACTGCTAACTTTAACCCCCCCCCCCAAATGTATATACAAAGTATTCTGAATGAATGTGATGACCATTAGAAGGTTGAATGGAGTTTGTGTAGATATGAGAGCGAATGAGTTGCTAGTTGTTTGGGGAGAAACATTCAGTCGTATAAATGGCGAAAACAATCCCGAATTTCAGCGTCCGTTGTCAACGGTCATCACAAGATGGCGTTCGTCATATCTATCGCTTCCCCTATTTTTAGGGACTCGGCCGAAATTAGCGGGGAAAAAAAACGGTTTCAAGAGGATATTTCCAATGACTGATTATTACAAGCCCGTTAAATATACCGTATTGAGAAGTGCATAAAGGGTATTTACTATTTGTGAGTGTGTGGGGATTTACAAAATAATTTATCCTGGAATAAATATCACTGAATTCTTGTATGGCTAAATCACGTGATCTGAATGGGCGAATGAACTTGTAGAAATAGAACACTTTTCGAATTATTAGATATTGTTTTTTTTACTCATACCGAAGTCTTTTCTCAGTTTAAAAGCAACGCGATAACAAAAACTTAACCAAAAGAAATTTCAGAAAACTCTATTCAGTCTGTTGTATTGCCTACAGTATATCGGGTTCAGATTATTAAGAATATCATTGTAATGAAAAGGTGACGCACAAGGCTAATGAAATCGCTTCTGGTTGATTTTTGAAAGTCTTTGCGATCGTGTAGTATTTTAACTGTTTAAAATCTACATATTTCACTATGCAAGTTATCACATTTTGATTCATACTAACTCTTACATTCGATCACCACTAAATTAGTAATTTTCAATACGGCTTTCCATGAGCATCAGACAAGAAATGTTGGAACAACACTGAATACATTTTTATTTCACTTTATTTAAAATGCAATATGTATATTTCTAAAATACAAGTTTTACAATTCATAACATAAGAAGATTCTTATCTCCTAAAATGGTATTCCGAAAACGCAACACTGCATCACGTTCACAAATTAAAAAAAATCTTGTGACTTTTATCCATCAAAAAGACAGTGGTCACAGTTATCCCAGGGTTTTGTTTTTGTCTATGAACCGTCAACGAATATGTTTCATGTACATTGAACATTCTGATGGTATTCACACACATTTCACGTTCATTTGCTAGGCAGCATCAAAGGAAATAAGTCACTTTGCGTACATGATAAACAGACTCATGGTCCGGGCGTACGCCTCCCCCCCCCGAAAGAAAAAAAAATGTAAACAAAATGAATAAATAAATAATTCATTAATCATAAATACAGCATTTGCATAAATAAAAGCTTCGCGTCATGAGTGATATATAATGATATTTGATTTAATTGATTATGCATTTCAGATTTGAATGTTCACCTAGCTGTAATTGTATTTGGCATGTGTCATTCTGACTGTTCCACTGTCAAAATGATTAAATACAGCGAAAACATAATCTTTTCGTTTTTTAGGAAAATAAAAGATGGAAATTACGTTGAATTATTCATGGAGAACTAGCTCTTGAACACAACATTTTTTCCTTTAATTATGTTTATGGCATCTATTTTTCTTGATTTTTTAATGCTATTATGCCTATTATACTTAAACTGCCAATAATTCTCATTGTAATGCTTATCATACTACTTTTAATGAATATCCGAGAAATATTCACCTCAGTCATCCACTATATTATATTTACCTCAATCTTCTTCCTCTTCGTCGTCGCGATAATTTTCTTATTTTTTGTTCATCCTTCTTTGTAATGGCGTAGCAATTCACATTTCACTATGAGGGAAGCTAACAACTCTTGCTCGAATACCAAGTCTCCATTTTTTCATATTGCGAGCTAACAATTTTTAAAAAATTATTTCTTCATTTAAATAACGAGATAAGACGATATTAGAAACAAACATCCTCGGGAGGGGGGTACTGCACCCCTATCCTCCATCTCGTACACCTATTTGTTATCATTATTAATTTCGACGTCTCTTTCGTCGTCTTCTGCTTCTTCTTAAAATGATGTTTATTTTTCAGGTTGATCATTATAATAATATCATCCCCACTATTGTTTTCATCAATGATTATTGTTCATTTTCAGCAGTCTCAATCCAAAGAACTTACTGTCAGTAATAACTGATGTATTGCTTAATTGCACATTGTTTTTTATTCATGTCTATTCGGTGAGTAAACATCATGTCTCTTCTCTAGACGTAGTTGGAGTATTTTGGAGCGGTGTATAAGATGACGATGACTGCCTATCACCTACATTCAGCATCGTGTATCTTGAGTTAGTTTCACCCTCTGGTAGACTTACTTCATAAAGACCACCTATAGGCTCCTGACATGTCTGGGGTTGAATGTTCTTGTAACGAAATGCCCTCGATTTGAAAATGGGAAAGTTTTGGTAGATGTGCTCCTCTGGCGGAACTATCGTCGAGGGCGCTAAAGCTGCTTGTACTTGTTGGTTTGCCCCGTCTGTTTTCGGAAGGACTTCGTACTGAAAAGCGCCCGCCTCGCAGGCTTCTGGCCTCTCATCCGCTGTAACAGAAATTTAATAAAACAAACATCATAATAAGAAAAAATGAACATACAACGGATTTCTTTATTTATATTCATTCTACCTTCATGGGATGCTAAGACAAAATAAAGTGTGTAAAACATTCTAGTCAATCGAAGGAAAATGTAAGTGCCTACTTCATAGAACTCTAGCGAACTGGATCGGATTTGAACCCGAGACCTTCCGGTTCCGGAAGATCTCAAGCCGTTGCACTTTTTTTAGTCATAGCAAAACATGTTAGAAAATCAATTTGCTACATAGAGTCACTAAACGCAAATCTTCCGCACCGTTTTAAGGTAGTCGCTTATGATTATATAGGTACTTTTTTTCGAGAGCTAGTGATATTCATGACCATTACCGAAACAAAACCTACTGGTCCTCCTGCCACGTCATCTCCCAAAAAAAATGCACATTTGTCACATACCCTTATAAAGCTGTATCAGTGCTGTATGATTCCTCATCAATCTACAAGGGAAGAGAGAAACAGCATATGGTGAACATTCTGCATAAATTAACAAACAAACAAACGAACTAGGCGTTGTGGCGTGCGCCTGTAATCCAGCTAACAGTGGAAGTTACAAACTGATTCAGCCGAGGACGCAGGTTCGAAACTGAGTCACGTCTTTCGGATGGCGACGTTAAAGGTCGGTCCCCAGACGTAAGTAATCATATTTGATTGATACACGTCTGTAAAAACCCAATACACACACACACGAACAACACAAATGGGGGCAACATGGTTTGCATGCGGCGGCCGTATTCTGCTGCATGGGTGATCATGATGTCTAATCTCAGAAGAAAATGGCAACCATTTTATTATTCACAAGTCATAACGAAAGTGTCTAATATTGCGCAGTATTGTAATAAAATAAAATACAAAAAAAAAACAATAGTGGTCCACATAACCTAGCGAATTAAATAACTTTAGACTGTCTTGACAAAAAAAAAATCAATTCTGTAACCCAAAGCCATAGGTCCCTTTTTAAAATAAATGTTACCATATGCTGGTCTTATTAGTTCATGTTCAAAATCGGGTTAACAAAGGAAGCTAGTCTGAGGTCTATGCGATTTCCTATCTTAGACTCAGGGACGGGTTTCACTGAATTAGTAGAATACAGACCTCAGTGTTTAGGGACTTCTCATACATGTTTTGACAGCAAGCGTGTTTATTTGGTCGAAATAATAAATGCATAGCCATATGGAAGATATTAGGAAAGACTAGATGAACCGTGAGTCACAATGCAAATACGAGCAGGAAACTTGCATAGAACTCGAACCTGGGAGCTAGCTAGGGCATCCATTATTCAATGTTTGTGTTTTCTAAATGCCCAGGCATGATTCCCCAGACAATTTATTGAAGATGAACGGTTCTCACATGTAGATGACACGGGCCAAGTCGAATACTTTTCTTGTTTTTGTTTTTAATTGAAGGCCTGTCTTATTCTTTCTTGTTTACTTTTGCTATTCGTCATATACGACTGCATACGAGACAAAAGAGTTGATACTGAAATGAACAGAGGGTCACAAGCACATAATGGTTTGGCCAATCAAAACAAAAATCATGGATAGGGCAAGAGTAAGAGTTTAAGCCACTTACTCATTTTTATTAGTCTTTAGAACCTGTCTACTCAAATTTCTCCCATGCTTTGACATTGCTTTAAGATGGCGCTATACACCCTGATTGTCTTGGCTAAAAATAATCGAGCTATTCACAGGAATCGTCAACATTATTTTCAACGGTCAGTTAGAAAGGTCATGAAAACGTATGAACCTTTTCCTAAAATGACAGTAGTAATGATAATAATTACAATTATAATAATTACAATAATTATAATAATGATACTACTACTACTACTACTACTACTACTACTACTACTACTACTACTACTACGACTACTACTACTACTAATAATAATGATGATAATAATGATGATAATAATAATAATAACTATAATATTAATAATAACAACAACAATAATAATAATAATAATAATAATAATAATAATAATAATAATAACAATAATAATGATAATAATAATAATAATGATAATGATGATGATGATAATAATTTATTGTACAGCGCTCTTGTCGTCGTCAGACTCGACACTCCTGGCGCATCAAAATTATTACCCCGGTTAGAGCGTGGCTGCCATTATGGCCCTCTCGAACATTTCAAGAAATTAATTTCTGTCAGATACCCCTTTACTTCACCTGGGTCGAGTATGACAAAATGTAGATTTATGTCTTCTTAAAGGACATTAGTGTCTGTGCGGGACTCGAACCGCGAACTATTCATTAGACTACTACACCTCCCCCATTTTTGTCCTCATTAACAATACATAGATTCAACACATGATTCAACAGGAAATATATTTTTTTAATGGGAAACCAAGGTGCAGCCCTTATATCTTGATTGAATGTGTTTGGGCTTTTTTTTTTGGGGGGGGGGCTATAGCCAACGAAATCGACATCTCACAAGACCGACAAAACCGACGCGACGGCCCATGATACAGAAAGCTCACAAGACTGACAGATCGGACTCCTTGGCCTTCTGACATCCTTTCTCAGGGTCCATCTGACTGTCGGTCTGGAGGGCTGTCGGTCTACTTGGAAGTGCCCTTAGAGATTCAGGGGTGGGGTACACTCGTTAAATCTAGTTTTCCCTACTCCTCTCACATTGATGAGTGACATCACCTTTTCTTATACATTGTCCAGCCGACCAGTATGACGACGACGACGATCCCAAGCATACCCACGATGGCTGACATCCCGACTGGGTGAGAGGTTGCCCAAGCATCAGAACGAGACTTCTTGATGACGTAGACGTCCCCTCCGTGTGATGAGTCTCCACTCGGTAACCTCGGCTCATGGTAGATTGGTTTGGTTCCTGATGAAGTACCAGCCTGCTGGTCCTTACCGCTGCCATGGCCTAGGTGTGACTTTCCTCCACCAGATGATCCTACAGGTACAGTGCCAAAATAAAACAATATTCATTTGATGAAGTATTTGATCTGTTTATGGATTCTACGGACCTGGTGGAACCATCAGTAAGATAACTACACATCTAGACCAGTGATTGTGCTAGATCCTTAAACGCCGCATTGGCCCAGGTAAGACTTTCCAATATCAGAGGGTCCTACAAGTCATGTTCAGTGTCAAAACAATAATACAATACGATATTAATGTATTGAAGTATATTATGGATTCTACGGACTTGGTGGAACCATCAGCAAGATGACTAGACGCGTGATCCTACTTGATCCTTAACACAGCCTTGGCCGAGATGGAACTTTCCGTTACTAGGTGATCCTGAAAGTACAGTGCCAAGAGAAAACGATGTTTTATATTTAATGAAGTATTTTGTGGAATCTATACGGACTTGGTGAAACCATCAGCAAGATGACTAGACCCGTGGACCTACTTGATCCTTAACATCGCCTTCGCCGAGATGGAACTTTCCATTACTAGGTGATCCTGAAAGTATAGTGCCAACAGAAAACGAAATTGATTTATTGAAGTACTTTATGGATTCTACAGACTTGGTGGATCATCAGTAAGATGATTAAAAACTGTGATTGTGCCTCATCCTCACCGCTGCCTTGGCCCGGTGGGACTTTCCACTACCGGGTGCTCCTTCAAGTACAATGTCAAACTGAAACCATGTTCACAAATTTTGCCTGAATCGAGGTTGATCGATTTGAGTGATGTCCCCTCTTTCTTCCTCTTCTTCACTACTTCCATCTCTTTTTTATGAATTCTTATTTCTCTTATTTATTCATTGATCTACTCCTCTCTCCTATTATTTCAGCATCTCTTTTTTCTCTTCCTTTCTTCCTTTCTCAGCTTTAATGCTCTTCTTCCTCCTTCTCCCTCCTCCTCCTCTGCCTACTCTTCTCGACTACCTCCGTTTAGTCATTCTTTTCATCAGGTTCGTCATTCCCCTCCTTCCTCGAGGTAGGATAATCAGATAATTTTGTATGAAAGCGCTTCAAGAAAATTTAGTGAAAATACAGAATTAACTTAAAGTATAGAATGGTGCAGGTTAATGTAGAAGATTGTAAAGTGTGCAGGTGATCATAACCCTACCACCCCCTTTTTTCTGGGGGACGCTTTTGTGAAAACATTCTAACATTCTGAATATTCGTTGGCATGTACACAATCTTCGTTCTCGTTTTTGTCAGTGTATTATGAATGAACAACCCCTCTCTAACATGGCAAAAAAACTGGCTTCGCCTGTGACAGAGGAAACAACGTGCTTATGGGGTGTTTCTCTGACACTGCTGAAGTTCACAGGCAATCATTCTACGAGTGGGCACATACAATATTGGAACTCTGCCCCTGAATGAGTTGTACGTGACACCTTTGCTACGGGTCCAATCCACAAAACATAGATTTTGAAGGTCGAGCCATGTCTTGGCAAGCTTACAGTGATTGTTGAAAAACTGTAACTTAATGTAATGTGATGAGCAGCCACTTGGGAGTTGTAGGGTATGGGGTTAAGTTGGCCATTCATGGGGTGTTTAAGATACCCACGGTGAAGTAATTCAATAAGGGTTGGTTTGGCGTCTTGAAGATAAATTGATGTCAGTGAACTTCCATGACATGAATACAATGATCATTGACAACAATAAACAATGAAAGAAGGAAACAACAATAGGTTAAGAGGAGGTAAACTGCCAATCTTAAAGAACAAGATCTTACATTCACTGGATATTGCAGAATCAAGAGCTAGAGGACAGTGGGGAAAAGCTAAAAATTATTGCTAGTGGCGGTCCAACAGAGGAGGGGGCATAGAGGGAAAGATCCCCCCGGTCGAACCAAATCCGCCATAACTTCAATACACATCAGAGTAAAACGTTACCCGATTACTCTTAACAATTTTTCTTTTGTTGTTGCTTGTTAAACATTTTGAAGACAAACGCCCACCCCCCACACACACACACTATCACACACATAAAGTCCTGGATCCCCCACTGACTGTTAAGACATAATCGGGCAAGTAAAACGTATTTTGTCGTCTTGTGTCCCATACGTTACCAAGTGTCACGGAACAATGAACAAAGCAGTATCGGCGTATCATTTCCTTGATATTTGATCTGATCCCAGGAATAGTATGGCTATAATAAAAAATATAATAAGTTATGTCGTCGATAATCTTTGGGACGAAATACCCTGGACTTGCCATGTTGCTTAGAGTTTTGTTGATTTCATAAACACATCGAAGACTCCTTAAAGACAGTATCTGATGAGGTTCATGCGTCTGCCTGATGAGCCCCTTAGAACATTGGTGTGCTTTGTGAATTACTTTGTGGTCTACCGGTCTGGAATGGGAACAGGGTTGACCCGTCTCGACCGATCAAGTGTTCTACAGTGTTCTACCCCCGATAAAGCCAAATCAAAATCTGATGTTTTCGGAAACGTGGCTTCCCCCTCCGACCACTTCGCCACATATTGCAAAGATCATATAAATCTATAAATAAGTGTCTAGATGTCCACATCACAACTTTCCTTCAAAATCATGTTCTTACCTTGTTCTACAGTGTCCGTTGAGGTTCCTGTATCACCTTGATGAGCCCCTGAGAACCTTGGTTCACCCTGTGGTCCTCCAGGCAGAAATGGGACCAGGGTTGCCTCGGCTCGACCATCTAACAGTTGAAGGAAGGTATTCATAATGATAAATATAACAAACAATATTTGTTGTTTACACAGGGAACCCCATCAGCATCAATGATACTTTTTTCTGAGGGCCGTGTGATTATTATTACGCCATAAATTATTGCTTAATACCCATTTACACTTTGGTGGAGAGTGGCAAATACGGAAAAATGTCACACCAAAGGACGTTTAATAGTGCAGAGATGGGATTCGAACCCTCAATCCTTGGATTGAGAGTCAAGTGAATGAACCAACAATACTACGACCTGCTTATATTCATTGAATATTGTATACTAGGTGCATAATGAATGATTGATTATACTGCATATAAACAAGACGTAGCGAAGCTACGGGCAGCATGGGGCACGTGTCCTTCTTCTTCTGTTTTGACACAATGGCAATTAGTCAGTTGTGTCTATTGTCGTTTTTTAAATTGAATTAAATTAAATTATTTTTAAATTAAATTTTATATTTATCTATCTTTTTGGATAATTTCGAAAAATAGTATCGAAACAGTTTTGTGCAACTCACCCAAAATGAATGGTGAGAAATAAAAGAAAATAGAAAAAGAAAACAGGAAAGAGCAAAATAGATGAGGAAAGACGGACGCAAAAAGAAAATCAAAGGACCCCTGCCACAGCCTCCCCTTATCGATTGCCCTCTCTATTCACATTTTATCAACCTAGTGAAACCGGTGCTCCTCCCCCATGATGTCAGTGCCCTCTCTGGACCGACGCTACGCCTCATTTAGAATTAGTGTAAGAGAATATATCATAATTAGGCGTGAATATTTTATAGAAAATAATTTTATCAGCATGAAGAAGAGAGAGATACGTGGGAAAAGTAGGCAATTTAATTTTTCATATGTACAGCAGAATCTTTTGTATTCCTACATTTCTCTTCTAAAATCCATTCATCTGTTAGCAATTTTAACAATTTTAACAATGCAATATCCAATGCCCTAGTTGATGAGTAACCTCCGCTTATTCCACTCACCCTTACGATCATAATTTTCTCACATTACCAGCTGCTCACTTTTCACCTTAAACAAAATATAATGTTATCTAGCCTTGAACCAAGATGGGAAAATAATCTCCATCCAGATACATGACTTTTGTTTTTCAAATTTCGCGGTTTCTTTACATCGATCAGAGCTGTGTGCAGACTTACGCGGTGATCAGTCTCTTCATAAACGAGATCTTGGGGGCAATCCCCTCCACCCGAATTAAAAAGTTCAAAATGTTCAGTCTTTTGGACCAGAGGAAATGTGCTTAGTTATTTCATTTCAGTGTTTATACATTTCCAATGTCCATGATTTCTGATGAAGATATAAATCTACTGATATAATTACGTCATGTTCGAGTCATCTTTACCGGTATATTAGTGACTAACTCAAAGCTGATGACCTTCACAATGTATATCGATCCCTAAATAATGCCCCCTAACTCTAATTCTGTGTTATGACTCAGATAAAATGAATGACAAAGAAGCCCAATCATGGAGCAGGAAATAACGGACGGCAGGTGTAACAATCGACCTGCTTATTTCGAGAAAATATATTTCTCGTTGTACTCATCTGTACTCACTTTGCATTGTTCAAGCGCTTTAAAGATCAAAGTTTGCGACACTATAAGCACGAGACGGGCAAATTTTTCTCAATAGGTTTATGACATCTATTTCGGGAGTTCACAAGACTGATATTGTCGGCTAAAGGTATCATTGGCCGTCCGTCTACTCGGATATTCAATATAGTTGTTTTATTTAGAACATACTGATATGCCTGAAAGGTGTATGCAAGCAACATGTCAGAGGCTTGAGTGCGCGAACTTAGATGATGTAAACAGCATAATAACTCAACTAGTGGTTTTGTTATAATTGCCCTACGTCCCATTGGTCCTATGTTCATTTGGTCCAACCGTCCTCTATCCAATTGGTCCTATATGGCTCTATTGTGCTACGTCCAAGTTGTCCTATGTTCAATCGGTACTATCCAATTCGTCCTGCGACCCACTGCCCTGTACGTCACAGCTGGCCTTCAATCCACTATCCTATGTCCCAGTTGTCCTATATTTACCTCCCACTGACCATGTGTCCCACGGTACTCAGTCCGAAGGTACTTTTAATAGGTAGGAAGACTAAAAAGGGGCTTAAATCGGTGTGATAGGACCTGTGGGAGAGGTGAATGTAGGCCCCCATATCAACCCCATCTCAACGTGTCAGTGTGACCCCGTGTACCTACCTGGTATGGAAGCAGGTACGCAGTGCCCTTCTTGAGGTCTCCACCCTCGACAACATCCCAAATCTATCTTGTACATCGTCCGTAGCGCGTTGCGATAAGCAGTACGATAAACCATTCTAACCGTAAAGAAAAACATTATTTTGTGAATCATCTTTTACAACAAAATGATACTCATGTACTTATTCTCATTACAAACAGAATGAGGTAATAATAAATAAATATTGGTATCAAATTTGGATGATTATTTAACAACAGAATTAACAGTTCAAATCTCGTCCCTCCACTACCCTAATACTAAACATTCAGATCAACTTTTCTGATTTCGATTCTTCCATTATACCACGATGAGTTATGATTCTTCCTTTTTGGTATTAACTGAATGTCTAGATCGATGCTGTTTGAAAACAAATAACAAATACAGAAATATCCTGCGAAGTCATTCGCACGAGAGCTCTGATTTCCTCAAACAAAGTCACTGTCCAAATATATGGAATGACCTAGAATTTGATTACTCTTGCATAATGTGGGGCTACAGGTTTGTATCAGGACAACTCTCCAGTTTACCGTGTGTAGCCTATTAATAAACATGCACTCACAAGTCGTTTAATTAGGATGCTTGGTTAGATAATTGACTTTATTTGTGTCAATTACTAAGGGAAAGAAGATGATGCTTGGCAATATTTCATACCTATTTAAGGATATTGTCAGGATTATTTATGCCATTTGACTCTCGATTCTATTTTGTTGCAAGGTTTGTCTCTCAAAATCTGCAGTTCGGTGCGAGCTGATTTAAATTCATATTTTCTATTATATCATATACGAGAGCTCTACATATAATTATAAATCAACGGCTAAGCGTTATTGTAGGCAATCGGTTTCCACAGTTACACTTTATACCTGTATGAAGAACATTTTGACGTGCAGAACCAATCACAGCAAGTCGCTGTCCGTTTCGTCTTCGATTCCGCAAACGTCTCACGTACGGTGATCAGAGCACTACATCAAAACAAAACAAACAAACAAAACGAATCATTAGTGAAACGTGCTTTGCAGCATCTGGATAAATCATCTGTATATAGAATGACTACCTGTGTATAAATACCACAATTTTTGTTTTCCGTGAATAATGTTTCTGATTGAAACATGTACTAAAATAACGTTTGGCATTAAGACCACTTTTATTGTTTGTTTGTTTGTTTGATTTTATTTCTGCATTTTCCAACATAATAAAAAAAAGTAATATACAAACTAGGTACGTTATATATTAAAGTTAAAATACAATATATAATCATATAATAAATAGAAATCAGTCAAATAATTATTATACCTTTAAAAAAACACATAGTTGGCAAATCATTTCAAAATATAATAAAGGAGGAGACTCCCTTGTCTCCATTAGCGGTCTTTATATACAGGTTGCATGAAGCTAACATAAGACATATCATTGAACGGCCTTGCTAACGTGTAGCTTTAAGAGTGTCTTTGAGCGTGAAGATGACCATGACCCATTAAGCTAGGAATCAAGGAAAACGAAATATTCTTGCAAGCATGCGCATCTAGAAACCTTATTAAACCGATTAACCTGCTTAATCTTTCTGCTTCCATTATGGGTCAAATCTTGTAGAAGTTGTAGTACATGTTGTAAAGGCCAATATACTGACATGACTGAAAAGCTAATTTAACCAATATACGGACTTCGAGTTGAACCCTCCATATCATTTATTAATAAATCATGTATTGACATGTACATGTATAAGTATCATTTTAATGATTATAAATATCATGAATATAATATAATATGTAATTACACAAAAATGTTTTCATCATCCATGGCACTTGGCCTAATAATGCCACATAAACATACCATAAATTGAACAAGAATGATGTAATAAGTAGTACGCAAAATAATATGTACCATAACATTTAGATGCAGTATGCCATTGAGTCATGATTGCATTAGACACTTTTCAACGGAGGGGTGAAAATTACATCATATAGGTTTATGTGGTATGAAATCATTCTTTTATAAAAGATCATCCAAGTTTAATGGTTCAACTTAAGACTTACTTTATAGATTTTGAAGCAGTGTGAATTATATGCGAATTACAAGCATAATTAGAATTTTATGCGGAAACCTTTACGTACTTATCAAATAATATAAAACTTCTTGAATTCCGTTACCCTACCCCAAACGCTCACCTGTCTCCTTATCTTTGTACAACAGCTGTAAACTGACTTCCGATTTTGATTCTATTTTTACTTCTCTTTCGGGAAATTGTATCTAGACTTCAACAGAGGAAGAGATCTATTTCATAGAGCAAAATAATTACATCTATGTGGCGTTTATTATCCCTTCCATTTTATATTTGTCAAATTTCAATTCTGACAGACAAAACATGTCATATGTTTATACTGATTCGTTTGAACAGCACCCTGATCATTAGGGGTGGATCCAGGAAATTTTGTTGAAAAAATAATAAATTGAAGAAAAAAACAACAAAACAAAACAACGACGGGATGGGGGGCATATGCACAACCGGCCGCCCAGTGGCTTTATCTACCGATTTATTGTGATGAAAAAGTAGTGGGGATATAAATTTTGTTTAAATTGAAAATAAAACAAAATCTGTATTTACCTGATGGTATTCCAGCAGCGTCCGGGCCCATGCGATAGCGCATGTGACGTCATCAATCTCGACATGACGAGCATAAAACACCAACATGCGAGTAGATGGAACTCCATTATGTCTTTTCTTGTTTCACGACTCCCTCCGTTTTAAGGTGTCTCAGGGATCCATTTTAAAGTTCCTGTCATGAAACCAGGTGAAAATATAAAAATTGAATTAAAATCATCAGCGAAATAAAAAAATGGGTCATTACCATCTGATGCCCGTTGCACACGAGGCGTCATTTCAGTTGCGTCATTACACACGCTAATCAAGCCCGTGAAGCCAATTAACCCATGCGTCAGTAAGTGAAAGCAAATTTACGCTGTTCATTTTATATTCACTATATATCACTGAATCATGGCGCGTTATTCGTTGACGCAGCCCTGCGTCAGCAAAACGACACATCGCGTGCAACCGCCGTAACTTAATTGACGTAGTTCGGACAACTCGATTGTCCCATTACTAAAAATGTACCTCTTCAAACAAGAAGAAAGAAAATGGCGGCCAAGATGTGCGTCTTCAGTCTGTGTCGAGCTGTTAATGAGCTCGTATTTTACTTCCCAGTATAACGGTCTAATCTGAACACCTTGATTTGCTCATGTCAGGGGTAGCAAGTAGCTTGTGGTATGGTCCCCATCAAGGCACGGTAGCGTTACTACTTTACACGCTCTAATTAATACTCCTTATCCCGTACCTTGTACTCCATGCAGGTATGGGTCATGTTACCCAGTTAATCCATGGATGGAGTAGATATCATCTTCACGAGTTAATGATAGGATAGGGGTGGATTAACACGAAGCAACTAAGATGATAGCGGGTGTTACTCTACCACTTTCGATTGGACGTAGCTAATACATACATTCCTGTTCATTGTAGCTCGAAAATCACAAGTGTAAGTCCATAACTGCAACGAATGATAAAGGAAGCTACTTCTTTCATTGGAAGAGTTTAAACTAGCGATAATATTTCAAGAGATATATTACTCATGGGTAATATATAAGCTAAGATTCTTGTGTCTAATCCTACGTTCTAAGAAAGCAATTGAAATCAAATTTTAGTAATGAGTAATTGTAGCTCAGTTGCTATGAAGAAATAGTATTTTAAAATTATACATTAATTTGTGTTACCTTTTAGTCTTCATGAACTAAAAATACTTTTTAAAAAGCTATTTTTAAAAATGAAGATAATGATACTGGTCAAGAGATATGCCAAAGAAACCTACCTGAATATGAGGGGGTAGTTGCCCAAATATGATGATTTCCAAATTCTCGGGGGGAGACTGCAGCACCACCCCCCCCCCTCCCCTGCCTCGTACAATGATGACAATTATTTACGTACACGTACATACACGTACACACCTGTTACATTGTTAACATTATCGCAGTCGTATACGGTCAGCTGAAGGTAACAGGTTAGGACAGGGTAATGGCTCATTTTGAAAAATAATTATTGAATTTCAACTTGAAATTATTATTTTTTTTTCTTCAAAAAATCAACATTTTACATGATTGTCAGAGGTTTTTATACGACATGTGTCAGTCTTATCATAGAATTATGATGATCCATCACAAATCCCCAAACCAAAGCTCAAAACCATGGACTGCCCCTCTTCCGAAGACTTTAGTCTAACGAGGTCAGATAACTCGGAAGTTAGGGTGGTTTTAGAGGGGATATGGTGCTTTATGATAACTTAATGATGCGTAATGAGCTCTTCCCTGTAACAGCATTATCATGTCAATATATCGCTTTGCAAGTCAAATAACGGTATTATCGGCCACAGCCGTTATGAATCGAGTAAAGACTTTGAATGACATGATGAAATTGACTGAATCTATGATTTAAATTTCTTTCTTTAATATCCGAATGTTTATACTGGTTCATAAATTGATTTTTTAAATAAATTTGCTCTCTTAACAGTTTAAGGTCATCATGAAACTTAAGTTTGGCTGATCGGGAGTAGGGTGTGGGGGGGGGGGGGCTTTCATTCTGAAAGTTCATGAACAACATAATTAATAATGGTTTCATTACTACTTTCAATTATGACCAAACTTTTATAAAAAAAAGCTTAGCAAAAGCATATTCGAATTAGAAGAATTACAATAGTGTCCAAATTTAGGGATATATATTGATTATTCAAGTTGAAGATTAATCTAAATGTTAAAAGTTATTGTTTCACACATTGTCGAATGTTACACTTTGAGATAACATGGGGAAAACATTACACTGATATAGGCACGCATGACACGTGCATCTTAACTTCTCACAAGAATATCTATAATTTAATGTCTATTACTAATAAAGAAGTTAATAAATTATATGATTGGTTCTGTTGCAACAAACTTTCATTGAATTTTGATAAAACAAAGTTTATAATTTTCAGAACAAGGAACAGGAGGGTCCCGAATGACATTAATGATTTTACTATTGGTGGTCATGATATATCACGTGTGGATAATGTTCAATTTTTAGGTATTACAGTCAATGAATTTCTCTCTTGGAAACCACATATTAGTAGTATTTGTTCGAAAGTATCAAGATGTATAGGTATCATATCAAGGCTCAAATTTATATTACCACAAAACATACTCATCACTTTGTATCATAGCTTAATCTTGCCTCACCTTACATACTGTAATTCAGTGTGGGGGCATACCTTTAAAGATACTATGTCCCTTTTGCAGCCAACATCAAATTCTGTAGAACTTTGCAGGAATTATGAATAGGTCATGTATGTCCTATCTGTGAAATTTAAACGTTTGCAGTGTCCTAATATTCAAATTATGCAAGGAAACCCGTTTACTTGCTAGACTTCACTGTCAGACACTATTGAGTGACTGACTGGCTTTTTCATCTTTGGTAATAACATACATAAAATGAGCTGTAAAGGGTACATGAGCATTTGTCTACATCAATAACCCACTTCTTGTAATGGCCAAAATTAAACTGATTGAATCTTTGCGCAGCATAAAACGTACGACCATTCGGTACAATGGTCTGAAAAATCAGACTATTACTTACTGGCTCTATAGCTCCTAAGTCGATTCGACAACTAATAGTCGTTATTTTCCCACTTAAAGACATTTTCAAGCCCCCTTTTTTAGGGAAGTTCTAAATTAGTATTGTCTTTCAAATGCCGTTGGAATCTAACCTTTTCATTTTTTTTGGCCTGCAAATGGGACATAGTACCTTTAAAAGCCATCTTTCTAGATTAATAATACTTCAGAAAAAAGCAATTAGAATTATTTCGTCGTCCCCATATAACTGTCCAAGTATGCCATTATTTAAACAAATTAATATTTTACCAATATTTGAATTAATTTCTATGAACTCTCTCATATTTATGTATAAATACCAACTTGGGCTCTTACCAAAAATATTTGATAATATGTTCACCCATAATTCGTCTGTACATAAGTACAACACTCGTCAATGTAAATTATTTCATCAACCTAAGGTTTCCACTTCCATGGCCTCAATTTCATTTCGTGTAAAATATATCAAATTGTGGAACAGCCTAGATCAAAGTACTCAGCAAAGCTCAAATCTTTCAAAATTCAAATTCTCTATAAAAAGATTGTATCTTACCAATATTAATGCATGCTAAGTAGATAAATAAAATGTATTAATTAATTCTTATTTTCTTCTCATATATTATGAGCTCTCTCCCCTCCTACAATGCTCTCTCTCTTTTCTTTTCACCATCAGAATTTATTTCTCCACCATGCTGACTCATTCTAATTATTTTCCTCTACCATACTGATTCCCCACTCTCTCTCTCACTCTCTTTCTCTCTGTGTATTCTCTCCCTTGATATCTTTTTTTCTCTATCTAATCTTTCTTCTTTCTCTTAACTGTATGCATATGGTTATGTGTGTGTGTGTGTGTTTGTGTGTAGCCGTTAAGGTAATCATAATTTCCTGATTAATATACATGTATAATTTTGCTGTTTTTATAATTATCTCAATTGTTAAGAAATTTCTCTAACAAAGTTGTAAATTTTATATTGTATACCGGGGCCCTGCCTACAAGCAACTTGCTTATTAAGGGTATCCCTCCATTTTTATGTTTATATTGTTATTTTAATACAATGTGTCAATATTATGTTATATTTGTTCTGTTTTTAAAGATGGAAAAATAAATTGAATTGAATTGAAATGATAAACATGGGTTACATGTTTTCTAAATTCATGTTTTTTAGGATAATACAGTATCTTCCGTTGTCATGGAATTTGACCTCGACTGCTCACAATTTCAGGGATTATCTCATGATCCAACCTTTGGATAAATCCTAAATCATGAGCTAACAGAGCCAAGAAAATGGAAACCGCGTTTCCATACTTCAATCTGTTAACACATCCACTAATAACGCCTCCAAATGTCACAAACAAGTGAGTTAACGTCATGGAATGAGGCCATATAGTTTACTCATCATTAGTCTGATAGAGACTTTGATCAGCTTGGAAAATCTAATAGCAATTATATCAAAGTCTCAGTGCAGTATTGCCAGACATGTTTGAGCATTTTATGTTTCTTATATAGTGACGACAAAGTGACGAAAAGGTTATATTCATTTTAATTTAGATTGGGATATAAATGTAAATTATATTCGTAAATTAATCAACGAAGAGGGAGAATACATTCAAATAATATAATAAACCTATTTATCCTATATAGCATTCAAGTATTCACTATTAAAAGTAACATGATTTTCAGTTAAAAAGAAAATGTGCTCCTGTATCATGTATATTAGAATACTGAATGATATTTAAGCATTGTGTACTCAACTACAATACCTGCATTAATAGACTATGAAGAAAAATAAAACATAATCTAAACATTTGGAGAGTGGATAGTGGCATGAGGAGAGGTGAATGAAAGATGGGGTAGGGGAGGGGAAGGGAGGGAGGTTGTATGAAACTGTTAAATGGGGTGGAGTTGAGGATGAGGCAGGGGTCTGGGTGTAAATGTGATTTTGGAAGAGGGGTGAGGATGTGGGGAGCATGTAGAAGGGAGAGGTACGGAGGGGGTTATTCAAGGAAGGAAAGTGATTAGTTTCATGTGAAGAAGAGTTATAGGGCTATGAGAGGGACGAGGATGGGGCGCCGATGGGGCAGGGGAGGAGGGTTATAGAGATGGTGTAAATGTGATATGGGAGAGGGTAGCCAGGGAGGGTAGGGGAAGAGTTGGGCAAGAAAGGATTATGAATATTTAATTGAGAAGATGTTTATGTGTTATATGAAGAAGATAGGAGAGGGGCAAGGATAGGGCAGGGAAGGAAATGGAGGGAGCATGTTAAGTTTGTACGTGGTGTACGTAAAGTGTATTTTGCAAGCTAATGGGCTGCAAACTTCCTCTAGCGATACGTCCTCTTTGCGAAAATTACATTATCAAGATTGCATCTAGCGACAGTACCAGGGCGTCGAGCCATGGGGGGGGTGCAAATGCGTTAGTTTCGCAGTACAAACATTATTCTTAAATCATTAGGGGTGGCAATGAATAACCGAAGAATAGGATTTAATAATTAACACAACGAATCTGTTGGAATGGTTTTTATCATGGCGGAATGGACTACCACATTTGTGATTATCTCCTGTCGTTTACATGTACGCACCTCACTGTCTATTTCAATTTGGACGACACTTCCAGCATGAGCCCCCCAAAAAAGAAACGCACGAGTTTGTGGGTCAAGTTTGAAATCCTTGATCCCTATTAATCTTATGAGTCATCAAAACGGCTACTTTGTCCTATTGCTACCCTATCACTCACGATCCCTATGATCCGGAACCTATATATGATAACCACACATCTTATTATTCTTTGGGGGTAGTTACAAGATGGGTAGCCAATGGTTACAGACTCACTCGAGAACGTTTAAATGAAATCAATTGACTGGGATGCGTCAGAGAGAACTTATGATCTGGTTTGGTCTCTCTAGATCGCGTTGACGGGGGAATTCAGTGTGGTGGGTTGCTAGCAGGTGCAACTGTATATTTTAAAAATCTCTCTCATTTTCTCTCCAAGTTTATTGTCATTGTCATCAAAAGATACAACAGAAATTGTCATCTTTTACAGTAATCATAAAATATAATACGTAGACTTTTTTGACGTGATAACATTAATCTGTTTAGGGATTTCACTTTGTATACGACGCAAGCTTCGGCAACAATTGCTCCGCGGTCAATATTCTACATTAACCGAATTCGTAACTTCAACTTTTGAACATGATAACACTGTACCTTACTTTAACTCTTAACCCTAAACCTGCACTAATACCAAACTGCAAGAATAGTTCCAACCCTATATATCTTTGACTTTCGCCGTACACAATAAAAGATATTACCTGACATTTAGCTCTTGATATATTACTGCTGCATACAAAGTTAGTTCTTCAAACCTTGAACCGGCCACAACAAGGAAGAAAATCAATTACTGAGTAACCCTTTTCCCTAAGAAATGCCCTATAAGTAAGTTTCCTCGTCTATTTTCCTAAGTGATTGCTAGTGACTCTTGTTCCGATGTATCTGGGTGAGATGATCGTGGAATGAGAAGTGACTAATCGACACGCTTGTGACGAATCTACCAGGATTGAGAAAAGGGTTAGAAAATGTTACAAAATAGATTCTATTACAATAAATCCGATTTGATTACCCTTTAATAGCTCAATTACTTTCAAAAGGGGCGATGTCATTCTAACAGTAAGTGCATTACACATGGTTGGTAATAATGCTTGTTCGGGATAATTCCATGGAAAATAACAGTCAATATTCATTGAGGCCTGCTGCGAACTGTTTTGTGTTCGAGACATGTTGGCTGCTGATTCTATCGTCCACCCCCTCCAAAAATCGCTGCCCCATCACCTGGCCCGACGACGCTACGTCTTAGCTATATTTAGAGGGGGAATCCGGCCGTAGATCATGTTGACCTGCAAACGAATCCCTGTTATTGTTTGATATTAAATGGGATTAGAATAAACGAGTCCAGAAACGAATACACATGAATGGATTTACAAGGCAGTAGCCCAGTTTCTTCATTAGCAAATGCGGTAATTAGTTTGTGGGTAGATTTCTACCATCTGCATCATATTTTGAGGACCGTACTTTATAGGTCAATGTATTTCATCTGTCTAATGCATGGAATTCATTAATTAAAACGCTTATCTTTTGTTTAAAGACATGTGATTTGTCAAAAGTGAATTCTATTGCGCATGCGTATGCCCCAATCTTGCCCAATAATCCAGATTGCATAGTCTCGTAATCGTCATACTCCTACCACTCATTGTTTAAGATTTTCAAACCACTAGACTATGGCCACTGTATGTGTATCTGTATTCAGCATTGTTATTTGGTAAAATCCTTAATTACATTGAAAACTGAGAGAAAAATACTTATAATTCTTGAGACTACAGTAGATGTATGAAGCATTGATTTATACATTATGTATAGAGAGAATAAATAACAAAATAAAAGGGCGTCTCAGTGCGTGTATACGATAATAATTTTTGCTGGCATTATTTAATTACGCCTACACAAAATTTGAAGAAAAATAGAAAATTTTCACTACATTAGTAATAGGTCACCTGAAACTGACAATACACAGAACGGCTCAACAAGTAATATGGGGACTCTGATAGGCTCCCTATACTTCGGTCGCCATATTTCTACAAAGCTACGAATTTGGTTGACTTTCTCATTTTATCCTCGTCATCTTGGCATGTTGCCTTTTTTTATGTTTTTCGTTTCATGGGGATGAGCTGTGAACTAAAACAGTTAAGAGATTATACACTAACAGTAGCTATGAGTCAGCATTACGTTACCTTGCAGCATTAATGTACTGCACTTTAGTTCCGAGGGCTCTTTTGATTTATGGTTTTTTCGTCAAAATCTCTCTTTACCTAAATAATGTACCCAAGAGTGAATTGACGATCAAATAGGGATAACATTATAGTAGTGCGATCTAAACATTAGTAACGATGCGCTGACAGTGTCGGCTAAATACTAACCTCAACCAGTTCTGCAAATAGATGTGGTTGTAAATAAAGGGGATGGCTATAGTATTGAACTTGCATGATCTTGATTAATTCACGATTTAAACCGTGAAATAAAAGCCATTAAGACGGACAATAAAGAAGAAAAAGTTCCATTTTTGCTTTGACTGTTACCCTTATCTTTATTTAGCAATGTCACAAAACAAGGAAATATTTTGTTGCAAGATCGAATGAGACTGCAGAGAATGATAATAATTGAAGGGGGGGTGGTGCCCCGCCTTCCCATTCCCCAATTCAACTTGTTTAATATATAACCACACGACTTGTGCAATAGAAGATTTTGGCGGCTAATGGTATTGGTTTTAAAAAAGTATGAAATTTGCAAATATCGATTCCTTGACAATCGTAATTAGGATATTCATAAAATGTTATTACTTATCAACTATAATGATTTGTTTTTCTACTCATATTGCCCTACCCCTCCTCTCCCCGGCTCTTTGACTGCTCAGTGATTTATCTAGCATTGAGAGGGTTTCCCCCGACCCCATCCTCGGAGCGAGGCTATGAGTTGGCAAATGGCCACAACTTTCTCATTGTCTTGTCATGCTTACCCACTGTTGTTTCACCTCGAAACAGAGATGAATCCTCAGTTTTTGTTATTCTAAAATCAGATTATTCATAAACTTATACACTCTGTTTGAGAAGGGGCGAGCTACAAGGGACACGGAGGTCATAATATACCCCCTCCACCGAGAGGTATAACATAACAGATATAGAAAAGCAATAAAAGAGATAAAGGAAAAGAGGAAGGGGAGGAGGATGACGAGAAAAGAAGACACATGGAACACGTCTCGCACCCCCTCCCCTAATTAGTAGCCTTCTAAATTCGCATTTCACTTTCCGGGCAAGACCCCCCCGTTGTACCAGTGCTACCTCAATGGGTTGACTCACACTATGCTACTGTGCCGCATAATACACACATAAAAACCTTTGTATTAATCATTTTTATGTTGCTAGGTACCGTCTACCCGAAGCGTGAACTTTTTAGAGATTTTGCCCTCAGTATGTGTCTTGAGTTAGGGCCCTCTACACCTTTACACATCTTGAATTTGTTAGAGATGCTCTCTGGGTTCCTAGTCATCTAGAATCGGTTTCATCATGGTCTATTAATACTAAAAATTCAAATCACAATGGAAATGCTCTTTTAAGGTACCCTTCAAAGAATTTCGGGCTAAGACGTAATATCAATCTACATGTTAACTGTTAAGTATGACAAAAATATACATAATAGTTCCAATACCAGTGAAATATTAGTTTTTGAAGAGTTGTAAGTCATTTTCGTTAAGTACACTAAAAAAATTATATCTTGTTTATTTACACTTTATTGGAAGAAATTTGTAATGGAAACTACATATTATTTTACTTCTCGTTCGTTTTAAAGACATTCTCACTTTATAATATACTACTTTTTAAAGAACAATTTCAAGAGTGCATTTTTACTTCATGTAAAACGGTACCATTGATAATGGGGGGAGGGGGTGGGGGTGGAATTATAATTAGAGTTAACTTTATTCAAACATAATTATACGCACATCGTGTGATGGAAAAAATGGGTCGCAAAGTTAACAACCTGCATTATGGAAATATATACATGTGAATAGTTTTGAAAATAGAGCAAATGGGTTCAGGCAACAGGCAATGTAAACAAGCAAACTGAACTCGACATTTTGATTTGTTTCGTCGATTGTATAAAAAGATTAATGCCTGCACCTAATCAAGGCGTTGGTCCTCTGGGCATCAGGGGGCTCCCTCAATAATTACGGAGTAAACTGCATGTACATGTCCCACACAGACTATGATTCCCATCAATGTATTTGCCACCCCAAACCCCATTTCTCCCCCAAATTGATAATGGCACAACACCCCTGCGTCATTCTGCTCTATAGTATGGTACATGCAATGGGCAAACAAATAGATGGAGTTGAACAAAGGAATATAGTTAAATTCATAGACGAACGAAGCGGGGAACATTAGGGGCTGCAGCCCCCTCCGCTCGAATCTCAAAGTTCCTAATATTCGGGCAACCGCCACCCCACATTCCAGCATAGAGGCAGTCATTATGTTGTTACTGTATATAGTATAGTATTTTTGTTTTGTTGACGAGATTACATTTCACTCTCATGAAGTGTCAACGTATTTGTTTTGCTCGTTTAGCTCCCTCACAACATTTTGAAAAATGAAATTTCATACTTAGACAAGAGACGTCAGCCCCCTCTGCAAAATTGTGCCTTTACATCTAGTTTTACATTAGTGTTTTAAATGTTAAATAATTTCATTGATTTTGAAGAAAATAAACGTCTTGTGTTTGTTATCAAAAATATATATTATATGTAATATTTCCTACTCAACATTTGCTAGTCCGCCCTTTTTTGTTTTGTCTAAAAACCATGACAATGGTTTGGTTTATGTGCAGGATACAAACGTTCGTGCGGGTAAAAGGAAGGGATCTTGACACAACATTGGCACCTTTAACCAAGCGAAATCTATCTTGTTTACTTTCCTGTCTGTGTGTATTACTGTCAACTGGTCATACAGGCCACAAGTTCAATCTATCGGGAAAGTACAGTAAAAGTAGAAAAAATAGATTTACGACATCTTTATGGATATTTCGTTTTTCTTCCTTTAATTTTTTTACAAAACATAAATCTCATAAATGTCTAAGGTTCACATCTGATTAGGTCTCCTTATTATGCATACCACTGTAGCTCAGTCACTATAGTAGATTTAAAAAAAAAAAAATAAAATAAAATCCACCTTTCTGCGACTGTATTTTTGTTTAAACTTTAAACGACAGGTCCGAATTGCAAAACAATGACTGCCCCAGGGAGCGTGGTTTCGAGAGAACAGAATAAAAGAATTGATGAAATTCATAGCATTCACTAACCAATGCCTTGAAACAGGATAGTCAGTATATGTAACTCTTCTAACGCACCTTCAAACAATGCTCCACAAAACTACTCCGTTCCGTGGCGTGTTTCCTCTTTACCATGGCAACGGTATATAATAGTTTCCTTACTTGTTTCTTGATCATAAGGATAGGCCTATCGATCGATGACAGAAGAACATTATATGCGTTATTTTTCATGTGATGCAATGTAGATTTACCAATGACCAAAGGGGGTTCAACGAACAGTATGATGACATGTCAACCAAATCGTAACTGCATGCTACGTTTGGGGCACCGGGGGCACGTGCCCGTCCCCCTCTAATTGAATGGCCAAACTGAAAAAAAACAACAGAGGAGATGATACAATACATTTCCACCCCTCCCCTATCGATGACCCTGAACCTGTTCTCTTAATTTTTGCAACCTAGTAATAGTTTAACCGGTGTCCCATCCCCATTTACACCAGTACGCGCTCTTTGATATCATCCCTCCTCTAACAAAAAAATGGGTTAAACAAAACATACAAAAGTTATTCAGATCTAGGGAGAAAGGAATGAAGAGAGAGATGACAACAATACACTGCTATGATAGAATCATCCCGAAAAATGATTGATTAAAAAACGAGTCACTAATCTCACGATTCATGTTTTGTCAGCATCTTATTTGAAGCTTATTAAGGAAAGAAAATAATCCTTCTTATCTTCAGACAATTAAAGATATTTGTTTGCCTGTTCAAAGATGAGAATAATAACGACTAAATAATATATCAACAAATTGGTTACTTGAACAGACCGCCAACAGCGGAGAAGCTGTTACGAGGGGGGGGGGAGAGGGCACGTGTCCCCATCGAGTGAAGACAACCCCACCCCAAAAAGTGACAGGAAGAGAGCGAGGGTAGACCCACACTAAACCTATGACTACCACCCCATGAGTAGTAACAAAGGAATGGAGGGTCTTCAACATGTTCAATGCAATGCCTTTAATTTTATTTTAGGGTATCGACAGATCGTATCAATTAGTGCTCAAGTTGTCTTGTTTCCTGAGATGACATCGTCGTGGCTAATTTTGGTCTTGACGGAGAGAAGCCAGATTAGGATACCATTAGGCATGCTGGCATTCTAAATGTGATCCTTTTTCGAATTTAAATTTAGCCTGACTTGTTTCCTTGAATGTGAAGTGACTAATATAGTAATAGACTAGCCTGAAACAAGTTAGAATTTGCGTCCGATTTGAAGAAAATTGCTAAGACTTTAGAAATAGCGGAGAGACTGGTGTTTGAGTACATTGTGTGCTACGTGAATTTTTTTCTTTGGTGTTATTTCTTTGTGTTGAATAACCATCGGATCGCTGCTCGGTAAAGCGGGCAAATGAGACTCGTTAATTGGTTCATTCTGCATTAATCGAGATCTAAAAATAGGTCAACATTATATTCATGAGGCAATAATATTGTCCATTAAATTTGTGGAGGGGGATGTTTGGTATTCACCGATAAACAGTCCCAAAATGCAGTTTATAGACCACCGAAACACGCAAAAACATTCTGAAAACCTGATTCCCGCCTCTCGCGTGACAAATCATAAAAATAGATGCGAGGGGCAACGGCAAGTAATCCATTCACTAATCCACAAGAAAGACCTCATAACTTTAGAGAAAACTCAAATAAAATGGAAATAAAACACGTTGAAGAGAACATGGACATGATAAACAGCTGTATCTTGTACTAATTGAGAGCAAATAATAACTCCCATGATTAGGCACAGATTGGGTTGACCTAAATACCAGAAGTAGAACCAGATGTATCGTGGGTTAGGGATCGAGGAACTCGTTCATTTAATAATACATTGCCATGATGATAGACTGGCACAGTACATTACTAAAAACGATCATTAGAAAGAAATTTGCTTGGTTCAGCATTAACATTAACGTGTGAGCCTAGGAAATTGTATAGTTATTATCTTATAACGAATTAAACAAATTACATCAATGGCAATAGAATATTGGATAATTTCCGATTATATTGCATACTGCAAACTAAAATTCAGTTCGTTCCTGAAAAACTCTCTCGAGACCGACAGCCCATAAATAGATAGCCCACGAGACCGGGAATGTCGGTCTAGTGAGCCCCGAGAAATTATGTCAGACGTCTCGTGGACTGCAGCTTCCTAAATCAAGCATGGTGCCATTAGAATGTGTATCCTTCCTGAATAGCGTTCCCTCTCTACAACTTTTTCATCTTATGCCTGAAAAAAGAAAACACCACCTTTAATTGGCACGTAGTAACGATGAAATTGTTACTTCCACTTGTTAAGTCCTGTGTACTTTTAGAGGAGTTATTGGATTTGTGGTCGGGAAGTGCCTCATGTCACAAAAGAACATTTGATACCTCTTGAATGTCACGAATATCACTTTAAGAAGTAATGGTAAGAAATAAGTGTTTATCTTGTGTTGATATTTAGTGTATGAGTAACACTTAGAAGATATGGCGCCGATGTTTTTCTTCACAGGTATTGAAGCAATTCAGAAGTATATTAGATGGCTATAAAGGAGACTTACCGAGAACATTCGTTGCAGTAGACGAAGTGTAATGATCATGATAAGAAACAACAAGGAAGGAGGTGACAAAATAAATAATGATAATAACACAGGACAATAGAGGCATAATTAAAATGTAAATAAAGGAGTCGTACAAGAAGGGTATAAATTTCAATGAGAGTGTCGAAGCATCAAAGCAAGGCAAGCAAGATGAGGAAGAAAAATAAAATGCAATATAATGTCCAGAATATAAGAGAGCAATATGAAATATTAAAGTATTCGATTAAAAAAAAAAATCATTAAAAACACCTTGTAATGTGATAACAGCTACCAACAATGTATCCAAAAGTTGGATTAAAAAATATCAAACAAACAAACGTCCGACTGATGCAGGAAACAAAATATAGACGACTGAGTACAATTCATAGAACGTTAACCTTGAGAACATGGAGTGACCTTGAACATACATGGTGAAAGAAGGTCAATGAAATATTGGAGCTCAGAAGTAGAGCCTTGGACCCTTGGTAACTTACTCTTTCTGCCGACAGTTCCTGGGCGCCAGTATAAGTTAAAATCCAATTTCGCCTTTTTCAATAGTTCTTCACATGTATCCCGTTGTTCAAAGATGCATTAATGTATTTCTTCCTTTCATTTATCGCACGACGTCTGACTTTATTGGCAGTTCAGGAGTCTGGTGATTCCCTTTCCTCTCATTCAAACAGTCTGGTATGCATGGCAGGTCGCTTAGCCTACCGGAATGCGATTGTTGGCGAAGTTTGCCTCGATCATGTGTGGATGACGACTGCCAAGCTTGCCAACAAACTTGTTAAGAACGCCGTTAGGTATTAGGGCAGAAGCTTGACATCCGACACAAACAAGTTAGTGCTGCAATACATGGAGGTACTAACAGGTCGATTTGCTGTTGAATACGAGGTAGTGCAGTCTGAAAAGCGAAACGAGCTCAAGAAATCATTCAATGTTGAACGATTTCCTCTTCAGCATAATCCCACGAGTACAATGCGAGTAAAGATTGCGGAGTAAATTGTTCGAATCTGAAGCTGTTGTCGAATGTACTATGGCGCAGATCCCGAATCAGAATGATGCCGGGTAGCAAATGACTACTTTGCCGACTGTCTCGGTGATGACTCAATGCTCTATTGATTCAAATCAGTCTGTGTTTGAAAACTGTGCGTAAACGTTGCCAGCAAGGTTATTATTTGAAAAAAGTTGTGCAAGAAAACTTAATTCTGGGTAAAGAGAAGAAAAAAACAAAAACGAAAGAGAGAAGCAACGGCATATGGAACTTTAGTTAGAAATTTTGCAATGCACTAGGATATCCTGGTTCCATTTTCTCTTCAAGTTCAACGACGTCAAAAGATGTGAGTTGTTAAGTAACATAAAACGTCAAACAGAATATCAATTCATTACAAATTTCTTGTTGATGGTATGGGCGGCTTCAAACTGAATAATTCGAATTAACCTTTACTCAGGAGTTAAGTCATTGAGGATCCTTCCATCATCCGAGATCTATGAATTATGTTGTCGAATGGAAAATGAGTCTGAACTTGAGCTCAGAGCATAATGTCACTCTCATCAGGGGCGGATCTAGGGTTTTGTAGGGGGGGGGGGCGCAAAATTTTGAAATGTACACAACAACCAAGGGGGCAGTTTTTTGTATTGGGTACTTTGAGGTATGCCATTTGGGTTTAAAAGAGGGGATAGGGCAACGGGCTATTTCTCCCCCCCCCCCTCCTGAAATTCACCACTGACTCGTATTGACTGGCTTGGATGACTAGCTTAAATTGTTGATTTTGTCGTAATCTTCAAACCAGCTAATATTGCCCTATAAACCATTTCCCAACACATTACGTAGGAATGAGAAGTTTGCGCTTCATCTATAGGTTATAGACCTACTACTGCCGTATCATGATTCTCGTGTTGACCTTTATTAGCGTGATCAGTCATTATACAGTTTCCCTTCCAAGTTCACCTCATTGTGAATCCCTTACCAGCTGTCGAGAAGCCGGTATATCCAGCTTTGATCTCTGAACAGCATAATCATCGATGTGATTTTATGAACAAAGATCATCATCCGTTACCATAAACATGATAAAGAGACTAGCTCAGATATCGTCTGCTAAGAACCAGAAGGGCATTCATGTAAAACCCTATAAAGTATGTTTAATGGTTTTACAGTTAATGTCCTTCTTGCTCTCAGTAATCGACATCAGATGTATTTGTTATCTACCAAGGGAATAATGCTCTGTTCATGAGTTGTTGATGAATTTCTCTACCTTCTTTCACCTAATAAAATTAGAATCGTTGAGAATAATAATGGCGTTTCATTTTGTTACATTGTATTATCAACGTGATTCAGGGGCATCACTAGAGCTTACCATTTAAAAGGTCTGTCGGAAAATCCGTTTATGATATTAGCATTTGTAATTTGGGGGACCTTGTTTTGTGCTTTACTGTCGGCAAAAATAAACTTGATTTTACCCCTTCTTTACCCAATTATTCTTAAGAACAGGTTTTCAGCAGATTTGATGCGACCCCCTCACCCCCATGAAACAACATATTCTAGCGAAGTCTCTGCCTAAGTTGTTTCAAATGACAACCAATGCTCAATTTGTACATATTGACATATTAATGTATCTTTCCACTCCGAGAAAATTACATGAAATATGATACTCTTTATAATATATCAATAATGTGCTGTCTAGACATTACTCAACTCTTTAAATCTGTAGATTTACTTTAATGTTTAGAAATAGCAAGGAGGCCATGGCGAGGACGATGTTTGAAAGTATACATGTTTAGTCATAATACGTATGCTGAGAGCCAGAATGGCGATAAGTCCAATACTTGTACACAGAGTTAACGCCCTTCTTGTACTCGTCGGACGGGTATTGAGCCGTGTGTTCTGGGAGTGATCTTCCTGTCTCTCAATGTGATGTAAGGTTCATGTTCGTTTGCTCACCCTGGTATCCTTCCGCGTTCACAGTCAAAAGGTTTATTTTTAAGATGGAAACCATGGATGTATGGATCTCTCTTCATCGGTGCAAGGTTACTCTTCATGAGGTTCATATGCTGTTCAAATAACATACATGCAAATAACTGCTCTCATGTTGTACCCATCAATAATCAAACAACACAGGCTGTATGTCTTAGTCACAAACATGTACACTTTATTGTATAAATGTATTTCAATGTTAACATTTGCGTTGAACAAAACATATTATTATATACATTCTTTGACTCTTATTATTACTTGATAGAAAATAAAACGAGGCAGGATCCACAAAGAAAGTTATTTCAAAATAGGTTTCATGTGACTTTTGTTACCATGATCATAACATCAAAACAGGATTTTACGCCACTATCTCCGTATCATCTTGTTGAGGATTATTGTCATTATTCCACAAAACTTGAAGTACATGTACATATAATCTTTGAAATCGCTGATTAGAAAACAAATATCAATATAACGAATTTATCTACATTATATACACTGCAATCGAAGACCGGCCTGACTGCGATTTCACCAATTATTATGCAAATTGCTGAAGTTAAACATAAATAAAAGTACTCGATGTATAGTGGAGAGAGATTGTGTTCGAACATGAGTAGATTGAACGGATTTCATACACAGACAGACAGACATACAGACAGATATACATATAGACAGACATATAGACTATAGATAGATACCTGTAGATAGAAAGATCGATAAAGAAAGATAGACAGATACCATGTTCCCTTTTTAAAGTTTTTATATCACCTTTGTCTGAATGAAAGGGCAAATGATTCCTTTTAAAGATACAATGCAATAATGATATCAAATTCATTAAACAGTTGCTCCATGATACCAAGCCAAGTGGACTGAACGGACTATCGTTTTGCGGTATTGCAAAAAGAAAGAATTCTATTAACATATCAAACTTGCAATTCAAAAAATACATGACATATACCACGTCAAAATGTTATATTCACATCTTTACAAAGACAAAATTTATATATTTCGTAAGGAGAATCGTATAAAATGAAAAAAATATTTGTAGACTTATAATTGAATTCAAAATATTTATTGCTATTATTTTCTCTTCAAATATATATTTTTTAAAACAGAAAAGGCTCGTTTTCCACGTTATTAAAACACATGTTGAAAGAACATAAAGTAAGCAGAGAACGCTCAACGAAGTTATCAGCACTTGAGACCGAAGTCTAAAGGCATCCATTCAAATATCATGGAGGCTTGAAGCAATGAGTAAAGGCTGAACTGGAGACTACACGTAGCTGCCTCTGTAGAACAGAAAAGATAGAGAAATTCAAAGTCATTAACATTTTTTTTCTTCATTTTTGTATCCAACTCCTGGAGCAGATAATATGGCAGAGGGATTTTTGGAATAGATTTTTGCTAATAATATCGGGTATCTTCAAAAGCATTCATTCGGTGTGTGGTTTTTATGGTGCAGATCTATTTTTGTTATTGTTCCTAACATTCTTCCTGATCGTCTTTCATAATTCTGTCGCAGAATAAAGTTATCAAATACATACAATGTATTTATTAATAATAAAGGAATTCATCAAGTATTTTTGCAACTAGATCACATGTTATGAAAACGATACTATGATAAAGCAATAATTCATTAACAAACACAGTACTTGCTTGTCAAGAAAATTGATTAAGGGATATCTCATGACAGGAAATTGCTCAAAAACTAATTTCCTACATAAACACATAATACAAGAAAGCTTGTGCCAAGGAGATTATATTCATTATCTAAACATTATTCATGGGATATACAATGTTCTTGTCCCAAATCATAAACTACGCCATCTTTCGACGAGAGCGAAGCAAACGCACTTTTGAAAAGCGAAATGTTCAAGACCTTTATATCCAGTCAAAATGTAACACATTTGGATTCCTAACTAAATTTGTTTCATTTTGTATTTTAATCTCATGTGTTTATTTCATAGAAATTGAAATGTCTTGTGTAATTAAACGCTCTAAAGTATCGTGCAAGCAGCTTTTACATGTAACCTATATTGCCAATAAATTCACGCATACTACTTCGTAAATATGGCTAAATTTTTACTTACTTTTTGCAACATTTGCAGATGTACAACAGACAGGCCCCGATACAACACCCAGTGAAGAGGATGAGGAGAATGATGATGACGGCTGTGACGATCTTCTGAATCTTGTCATCAATCATCATCCAGTAGTCGTCTGGTACATCGGTGGTCGTCATCATCGGTGTTGTGGTTGGAGTGGGAGTCGTGGGCGGCGTCGTGGGCGGAGGGGTTGTTCTTCCACCTAAGTGCATGTGTTTTGAATGATAGATACTTCTTAGTAATATGTCTTATCGTCATAGGTAGAAGCAAAATGATCCAAGACATCAACCCAAGGGCAATTTCAATACCATATTCCACAGATATCATGAAGTTCTTTGCGATTGTGTTAAACTATTCTGAAGGCATGTTTTAGATTAAAGGCTCACCAGGACCAATATACCTATATTTCAATACATGAAGTCTATCACTTCTTCACGGTAAAAATATTGGGTTTAAAGAAAAATCGCCCAACAGGGGCATGATGAGAGTACATTGTAATTATGCGTCCAACTAACTGTTGGGCAAATATATGCTAAACTCCGGGTGGTTTCTGCTTAGTAGTAAAAGATGATCTTGATTGGGGAAAAAACATTATGAATGAAATTGTACTTTTGTTTATTGAAACCCTACTTTGTATATGTAAAACTGTCACGATTCAGCCATCCAGCTGCGAAGATATGTTTCAATAAATCTCGACAAACACATAGGCTATGCTATTTTCTGGTCCAATTATCATCCTTTAGCATATAGTTTGATTCTGTAATATTTCTTTACTTCTGTGAAGACATATTTTGTACAGAATGTCATATTGTTTCTGTTATTGGTGAATAAATAAACCAATCTATCAAAAAATTACTTAAAGTTGATCAGACACGTAGTTACCTTCGTCTTGGAATTTTTTTTGCAACATATTTCTTTACTGAGTTCATGATGAAATCAAGGTGAATTTTAAAACAATAATGATGAATCGATGTCTAAAGGATTTCATTTTACTCGACTAAATACTAACCTATTGGTTCACAAACACCATTGATCTCCATGAAGCCTGGGCAACACTTCCTCACGATAGCATACTGGACTCGAGTGGCCTGACGGTACACAGTCTCATATTCTAGTCTAGAATAGAGACACATCAAGAATTAAGTTTGCATGGTTAAAAAGAAGTAAAACAAATCAACATTGAGGAATAAGAACTAAAACAAATAAACAATTTAGTTATATTTAATGTTTGGTTCAGTTGACATTATTGAGTTATTGACACTATTGAAGATACAACGAACTTTGTTATGCTTACTGGGCTAACTAGGCTAATCATAATATTGCTGGCAAAGTCTTACTGACGCCTGATGTAAGTAATATTTGAGATTTAAATTGAAATTTTTAACAAATATATGCAAATTAAACATACCATCATTTACAAAGTAACGAATTTTGATTAAGTATTGCTTGTTTGTAAGCATACTTGATACAGTATAGAATAAACTAGTTTATTGTAATATCGCGTACTTTAATCATGTAAGGAACAGATTCTTGTAAAGCTCTATGTCTGTCATGCCTGTTCTCATACAAGAGAGGGCGCTGATGTGATTTGATAATTCAAGAGATCTGTACACCTGTGTTTATATTCAAGAGGTTTTCACAGAGTAGAGTTTGTTTAATAAGACGAGTAGACGATTGTTCTAAATTTTAATGTCATTATTGTCTTTCTAGCTCAAATTGCGTTTTTATTTTTTTCCCCCATCAAAATGTCTGACAAAAGTGTGACCTTCTTCAACAATGTCATGAAACCACATGTTTGTAAGTCTAGCAATGATTCATTTGTATCAGCAATGTTAGTTTGCCTTTTAAAATTGCAATCACATACTATATACACACATGAGACCCCACTTTTCAAATGCTTTAATATCTTTGCAACGTGACTTAAGATTATTCAGAATTTATTCTACCCAGTATTAAAATTTAAATTAAGTTTTAACATATGAAATAGGTATGTCTGTGGTAAAACAAATTAAATTATATATCCTGAAGAAAGAATGAGACTATAATTTTTTTTCGATTTAGCAATGCTTACTTGTAGACTTTGCACTTTGCGAGATGAAGCCATCCACATCTGATGATTTTCGGCACTTTTCTTGACTGCTGGAAAGACTGGGCGAATGTGACTGTAACACTGTAGAGAATATGGAAAATTGAATTGAGAAGTAATTCAACAAGCACTTTAGTAATGGAATGGATGTTGAAACTAGTATTAAAATTTTCATCGTATATGCTATGGGCTTACTCTGTACATTCTACATCGAAAACTCTACACCGTAAAAATGAGCTATGTAAAATACTTGTTGCTTATCAATTCATTCACATGATTCGATTCCATTTCAATTCAATTTGCGATTCCATTTCGTCACGGCGATGAAAGAGAATTGAATCAAATTAAAATTAATATGATCATACTATGAACACAAACAATAATAATAATTGTAAAAAGAAAACTCGATCACAATTTACCTTACAAGTTTAGAACATCTTCCTGGCTCTAGGGTTGTCATTGTATTATTTTCCTCCGTCCCATTGATGATGTCACGACGATGACGATATTTGACATCGTACTGACCGTGCTCACTTTGATGTCGTTGGGACCCTGTGCTATGGGGGTTATCATGCCCATGACCGTGGCCGTTCCGATGGTGATCATGTCCGTGGTCGTGGTGGTGATCGTGGTGATCTCGTGATCGTCCTCCTGGTCCCCCTCCACCTCCGGGTTTGCCATGTTTCCCTTTCTTCCCCGAAGCATCGGCGTAGGCGACGAGGAGGACGAGAGCGAGGACGAGCAAAAAGACAGATGAAGCCTTCATTGTTACCCAAGTTGTTCTAGATAAGTAAACAATTTATATTTATTTTTTTAAATCGTAGAATTCAACTGACTGGACAAATTTGGGAAAAGATAAATCTCCTTTTTATCAATACGTATCTCACTGGAGCTTAAAATTGATGACCTGTATGATATAATTGGTGCAATATTTGTATGACTACTTTTATTAGCATAAACAAGGAAAAGATAATTTTATAGAAGAAAATTATGAAATGATAGATATAAAATAGAATGAAACGACATTCTCATGATATACATACATTTCCTTACATTGGGTAACTGTCTAATTGTGTATTTAAAATACCCAAAATAAACTTGTCTATGATTCGTTGATATTAATTTTCGTTCATTCACAGATTTGCGTTAGCTGTTGCCAGTGTCCATATACAAACCTATTCAATGCACTATTTACATTTAGGTTTTAACTTTGCAACACTGGCGTATGATTACGTTAACAGATGTTATTAAAGGTAATAACTTGATTAATTTCAATGAATCAATCAGATTTCGGCGTTATGCCTCCGTGCTTACCTGTACTAGTAGGACTTGATGTGCAAACTAAGAAGACGCCACTAAGATGCCAAAGTTAGCGTAAGGTTGAGGAAGGATCTGCCCCAAGAATACCCTGCAGCTTTAGAGACTACCAGTTTATGTTCCCTTTCTCTCCAGCTCATAAGACCACCACAACCAGAGTACACTCTATTTTATCCCTTTTCTGGCTGACATTGGGCCCTATATCAGACGCGAGTGAAAGTGGTCTGCCAAAACCGGACGTGACATCGCTACCAAAAGCCCAAATCGGAACTACACCCCCTCAAACTGTTATGATGCTGAAGCTAGTTATATATTCTTATTATAACTATTAAGTACACAATAACAACATAACAATCGATTCATATTGAATGTGTAGACTCATTATTGTTTTGGTTGGGTGGGATCACTTTGTCACCGTGACAACCAGTTATCATTGTCTGGATTTTTAAATAAACTTTTGATATATTTTTATACTTTTGTTGACATAGTGTATTCATCTCAAAAGCTCTGTGCTGCAAGTCATCTCCAAATTACAGGAAAATGACTGTATTCATAATCATGATAAAGGGGAACATTGAACATTGGTATTTCCCTTCATAACATAATAATCTATGCAATTATTCATTATTCTCCCAGTGTTTCTACGCCCCCCCCCCCTTCATATTTTTTTCCGCACTTCGAGCATCATGAAAAAATATAAAAAGTGCATGTTTTGAAAGAGTCCTCTCCGGTGGAAAAGAGGCATTGTAGGATCACTATGCTATAGCTATTAATTCATACGGCTCTCAGTCGAAAGGTCCAGGGTTCAATCTCTATGAACTGCTTTTTTTTTACAAACCATTTTGTCTGCAGCTGTCTCTCTCGATCCAGGTGTTCATTGAGTACCTGGCAGGATTTATTCCCGAAATGCATTGATTGCATCCTTAGAAAGCAACATTTATTCAATAAAACGTTGTCAATTAACCCCCCAAATCACGTACTTTCAGCTATTTTAAAGTTTGTCACAATCACTAGCTACGGAGGAGTCTCTTTTATGATTGTTTGAAAAGCGCTTGAAATTTTAAGAGATTTATTATTCAGATGATTAATTATAATAAAGTGAGGGTATTCAGATCTGGGTAAAAGAAATAGTGGCGTATAGTCCTTGTCGAGGCCGGGGGAGGTGACAGCCGAGTCGATCATCAGCGATGTATTTAAACAATTACATTTCCATTTATACCAGGTTAGATGGGAGTCTTTTCCTAGAGTAGGAGAAAGCATCATCGACAATGCTCGTTCAGAGAAACATAATTAATAGGGACACCCAAATCAAATTTGCTAGAAATTCATGACAAAGTGTAGGCCTATAGTTTCTTCATCCAATCTCTTCGTCTTTAAGTGATTTGATTTAGGCCTAAGACAGATTGAACACAAAAGATATATATATTATTTGTACTTTCATCTGCAGACGCAACAAATTCGCAGTGAAATTTCTTTAGTAATGATTGGTTGAAACATTTTGGTGCGTTTTGGGAAGTAAAGGGAGATGAATATAATATAATTGTAGTAACCCTTGATTTGATTCCATCTGCATGTCTTTTGTTTTTGTATTGTTCTCTAAATAGAGCGATGTAAGAAGATCAAGAGGTACATTTTTATTAACTTGCTATAGTAAAAGATACATGTACTGTATGTTCGAACATTTTGACACTTCTGACATCACAAAAGTAATTATCATTCCCTCTACCGACGTACTTTCTGCGATGTTAACGGCTCCAAGAACAAGAGTTTATGAACTTTTTAAAAGTGTGACGTAGCAACATCTTATACGGGAAAGAATTGCTTATCCGGAGTTTCAAGTTGACCTGGATTATGTCTTCTGTTGACCAGATATGCAAAAAGACGTCGATTCATCGAGAAGATATTGTTTTTTGAAGGATTCGTTACAAGGATCAATTCCGTACTTTTAAAACTCGAACGGACATCCTTAGCCTGTATGGATAATACTTCCTCCATTAAACCCTGAACAAACATGCGTGACTATTGGGCTACTGTTCAAACGCTTTTGATGTTTTCATTATGATCTACAAGAAATTGACGATCCAATATTTAAATGTTTAATACTCCATGTTTAAACATTATGGAAAATCATGTATGGTAAGAAGCTTTCAATAAAACAATGTCTTTTTATGACATAATTTCACATAAATTTCTGGCTTTCACTGAGAAGTAAACAACTTTAACAATGTAAAGATATAAAGAAGGAAAAAAAATCATCTTTATAAAGTTTATAGTTGACTTTTCTCGAGATTTAATTATCTGAAATTTAGGGGGAAAATTAAACTAATTAATTCACTTTCAATATGAAGCATAATTAAGAGAGAGACCAACAGACATAAGGGTACGAGGCGGAAGGGGGGGGGGCTAGTATTTGTTAAGTTTCGATATTCGGGCAGCAATGTACCTGAATATTATGATTTTCATATCTTATCTAATGTATTTTGATGGATAAATAATAATTATATAATAAATAATAAAGTGTTTCTATTTGGCAATCGCTTCACTCGCTCGCAAAATAATATTTTGTCTCGATCTTCATAATAAGAAATGGCAGATATTTTGTTTAGTAATTTTTGTTGATGAGTTACCTAGTACACTATATTTTACTATATATTCTTTGTCTATGCGAACATGTTATTATTATGTATGAGAATTGTTTCAATAAATACTTTTAAAAATATATATATTTTGAAGCCATCCTGTTTCTATATTATAGAAACAGGATGGCTTCGGGCAGTGAGATGCTGAAATATCCTCATATTCGAGCAGCTAAGTGTCCGGATATCATGATTCTTATATCTTATCTTGTGTATTTAAATGATGAAATTACGTCTTATACTTACGTCCACCCTGACATTGGTTGGTTTTAGTAGAAGCAGAAAATGAGAGAAACAAATAAGTGAAAGTTTGAGCAAAATCCGATGAAAATAAGAAAGTTATGAATTTTTGAAGTTGCCATAAATCAAACACAAATTGGCAACTCCGTGACGGATCTTGCAAGCTCTTCTCCAATTTGCTCTGTACAGAAAATTTCATAAACTTTTTATTTTCTTAGTTATTGATGACGGAATAGATTTGTTTCATACAGGGGTTGTATAACAATTTTTTTGCGATAATTATATCTAGGGTGAATGTATATTTGAACATTTTCTTAAGGGAAAATATGAAGTTTTGAATTTTTTTGTACAGGGCAAATGGAAGGGGAGCTCGCAAGATACGTCACAAAGTTGCAAATTTGTGTTTGATGGATCGCACCTTCAAAAATGTATAACTTTCTTGTTTTTAATCGTTTTTGTTTTTTTGCTCAAACTTTCACTGACCTGTTTCTATCATTTTTCTACTTCTATTAAAACCAACTCAATATCAGAGTGGACTTCCCCTTTAATTGTCTTCTTTTCTTTTTGCGAGCGAGCGAGGTGGGCGAGCAATATTTAAATACAGGGTGATTCGGGAGAGGCGATGCCCGAATATCCTCACTTTTTGTATCTTATCTAGTTTATTTTGGTGATGAAATCAACATTTTTGATACAACAAAATTGTCAATTTCTTTTTACTCGCTCGTTTGCAAGCGAGCCATAATATGCTTTAGAAATGTTTTGAGACGGAATGGTTGATATTGGGTTAAGAGGCCATAATTTCCTCTCGAAAATGTGTCCGTAGGTCTATGCCAACAGATGAATAGTGCATCCATGTGACATTGTTTCCCTTAATTTATCCGGAAACTTTGACTTTTCTTAATTCATCAGAAAAAGAAAATCCGTATGGATAGCAAACAAATTAAAAGCCTGACTCAATCTCATTGATTCAATCTCACTGGTGTCCAATGTCCAAGCCACATCCCTTAGTTTTATTCCCTATTTTCCCATAACTCATACCCAACTTTTACCCCAAGTTTCATTATAATGCTATTAATCACAATAATGATAATAATAATTAAAAGAATAATAATAATATTAATAATGATGATGATGATGATAATAATAATACCAATGATGATAATAATAACAACAACAATAATAACGATAATAATAATAGTGGTGAAGGGGGTACCAATAATAATGATATTAATAATAATAATAATAAGAATTATAATGATAACAATAATAATGATAATAATAATAATGATAATAATAATAATGATAATAATAATAATGATAATAATAATAGTAAATAATTGATTGGTCTGTAGTCAAACAACAAATCAATTGGTCGATTATTATATAAACAGTTCGTGAATCACTCACTCCTTGATATAATTCAGATTTCAGGTTGACTTTGTTGCGATACTCGTCTTAATGACGTTGAGTGACGAGATGATAAGAAAACAATTGGTTTGTAACCAGCACTGCTTCGAGGAAATTGATTTAAGGATTATTATCAAAACAAGCTCTTGAGCACATCGAAACTGGGATAATGGAGCAACAATCAAATTATGTGATATTACCATACTCTCAACTATTCAATATTTCCATCAGTCAATCACTCACTCACTCACTCAATCAATCAATCAATTAATCAATCAATCAATCAATCAATTAATCAATCAATCAATCATTCAATCAATAAATCAATCAATCCGTTTACCAAACAACATGCTAACCAACAGATCCACTAATAATTTATTCACTCAATCAAGTAATAAGTTAATTTCCAACAATTCAATCGATTGATCATCCATCCATCCATCCATTGATAAATTAATCCATAAAATCGATCAATAGAATAGCTAACAGATAAATAAACCAGTCCACCAAATAATCAATCAATTACATGATTACTTCTCTGTGCGTTAGTTATTTCATCCATTCATTCAACGCGCTAATCTATTGTTGATCATCAACTCACCCACTTGATCTGTAAAGTAATCAATCAATCAGTCACTCTCTCCCTCACTCACTCTTTCACTCAATCTCTCATTCACTTACTCACTCAATCAATCAAACAACCAATCAATCAACCAATCAATCACTCTCTCCCTCACTCACTATTTCACTCAATCTCTCATTCGCTCACTCACTCAATCAATCAAACAACCAATCAATCAATCAATCAATCAATCAATCAATCACTTTCTCCCTCACTCACTCTTTCACTCAATCTCTCATTCACTCACTCAACCAATCAATCAAACAACCAATCAATCAACTAATCAATCACTCTCTCCCTCACTCACTCTTTCACTCAATCTCTCATTCACTCACTCACTCAACCAATCAATCAAACAACCAATCAATCAACCAATCAATCTATCGATCAATCAATCTATTTATCAATCAAATTAATCCTTAACACGTTCTATATCTATGTCTGAAAATTATTTATTTCATAAAAGCAAATTTCAGTTTCAGTACATCTAGTTACATAAGGGATAATGCAGCAATGAGTAACCAGTTGAAAAGATCTGAAATATAATCTTCTATTTTATTCAGAATCATCAGAGATAATACAGCATATAAGTCCAATAGACAAGTACATTTAATTAAAGCCTTCACATCATTATTATATTCTGAGTTAGAATAAAAATTAATACATTTTCATATGATTTTGTGTGAGTAGACATGACAGTGATCTGCTGGACGTAGTTACTTCGATCTCCATGCTAAACCACTGAATCCTACAATGGTCGTCGACACTAGAAAGAAAATGCTTTTTAGAATTCTCTATTTACACAGGTAAGAGTCTTCTAACACCTCCTCTCAGAGATGTCTGGTCTTGGTAGGCACAGGCTCAGATTCATAGACCTCTATGTACCCGGCTTGGCTTTCACAGCTCTTTGCTTGGACACCATTCCCTGGAAGAGCGACCTTTGGTCGGACGTGGATGTCCGTACCGATGTTAGCATACTCGTCAGCGTATGGTGGTGCGGTGGGTTGGGATGCCTTATTGACATGGTTATGGTTGTAACCATGGGCGTGATCTTGGACATGGCCGTGGTCGTGGCCATGGGTGTGAACGTGGGAGTGGTCATGGGCGTGGTCGTGACCATTGGGATGGTAGGCTACTCCGACCTTAGATGTGGTTGGTTTGTTACAGCTCTCGTAGCGAGGCGGCTTGTCATCCTTTGATGTCTCGGTGCTTGTTTTACCTGAAATACGGGTCGAAGAAAAGGGGCATATTGGATGGATATGTATAATGCACTAGTAAAGGTATTGTTATTATGTCGCTTATGATTATTTCATATACTTCTAACATTATTCAGGTTTTAAAAAAGGTTATTGTAACTCTTGATTCACCAACACGGATAAATATTTGAGAGCTAAATTGAAAAAGCAGCAAATATAAACTTGTAGTAAAATTTCTTCTGACATGTAATCGAGGAAATGTTACGGAGACTGCGTTTCATGTTGCACACTTTCACAGCAATAGTGACGATGATATAAACTTACCGTTTTGATGTTTAGTTGTCTCCTTCCTCGTCTTTCTGTTGAATCTCCTCGTTGATATTCTGTAGATAAAAATACAAATAATGCTTGTATGACCTTCTTAAATGAACACAAGTAACGACAACTCTAATACTGATGTTTGCAATGCCAGCCACTAAAATGTGATTCTTCTTTATTCATTATCACATGTTTTTCACAGGCTTGATGTTGTAATCATTTCTTTATTTCAAAGAAAAGAAATATAGAAGAAAATGCAAAATTGTACATCCAAGCATGCATTTAAAATGGAAGATATTCATTGATAGGTTATATAAATGATAATATTTTATAAGAATCTGAAGACCCTTTTGTTGCGATTGTTTTCAAGGTTTATGTACGTTGAGGTAAAATGTTCTAACTACACCTCTGGTCATTCTTATTATACCTCCTCACGACCTCCTTTCGTCCTCCACACAGGTGCACGATGATGGCTCCGATGACGATACCAATGGTGAGGATAGCGACGAGGACGATGACGAAGAAGACGAATTTCTGCAGGGAATTATCAATCATCTTCATCTCGTCATCGGGCATCCTGTCATCTCTGTGTGTGGTGGGGGCTGGTGGGGCGGTGATGATGGTGGTCGGTGGGGGTAAGGTCCGTCCTCCTATTTTCCAAATGACACAAAATGAACTTAGTGTATATTATGACTATATTCATATGAAATGAAATAGAAAAAGCTCGTAGTGACATTAATGTTTGCTAAAGATATAGAAATCACAATAATTATAATAGGGAGGAACATAAATAATGCGCACATAACAATATCGATGAGAATGGATAATACAATGTCCTATTATCTATATTATCACCCAGGCTAAATAACTAAGTTTCTCTAGCGCCCTGAGAATCTTAAATTCGTTCAAAGAATTCCTTTTCACCATGCACCCTGTCACTGCACCTTTGTTAAGAATGGGAAATGTAGATTAAAATCTTGTCAAATGACATCAAAATGAAATTTGTGCACTTTGGAACAACTCTTAAACCACTTCTTTCCGTTTTGAACGGTTCGAGGATAAACAAAACTGTGACATAATTCTAACGTTTAACAACGATTAAGCGCAATTTACATTTTGTTATGATGTACATGGGTTATAATAAACTATAATTAAGATATGAGCAATAATGAAATAATAGAAATTAGATCATTTATTTCACCTTGGGGTTCACAAACACCGTTCACCTCCATGAAGCCGACACAACATTTATGAACATGTACGTAAACAAGTTTGGTCGCCTGCCTGTACGCCACGTGAGGAGTCATCCTATATGTCGGGAGATAACAATATTATCACATGATTGACTAATTTTATATGAAACTGTAAGAATCAGGAAAGGGTATTAGCTTGGCTGAAGAGCAATGAAAGTCGAAATAATGTGGTGAATGATGAGCAGGGAGAGGAATGCTTGATACATAATTGTGTAATCAAATATAACTTCTAATTAACTTTACCAGGTATACCACCTAAAGAATAATTTTAACTATTTCAAAAACAGTGTATGATTAGATTTAGTGGAAAGGCATGGATGCAACCGTTGATGGGGTACTCTGGTGTCATGGGAAGGGGGGGGGCAATAATATGGATGTAAGAAGAGAACACAGGGTCATCGAGTAAGGGGAAGGGGTTAGTGGGGTCGCATCATCTTCTGTCGTCGTTAACTCCCCCATCTCCATCTCTTTCGCTCTCCCTTCTCCCTTTCTTGTCATCCGATGGGGGGTGGGCTCCTCATCTTGAAGCCCCTGTAGCTCCACCATTGGGTAGAATAATTATATAATATTGACTGGCCTTGAGGGGTATATAAGAAATATTGACCAAGCTAAGATCATATTGCCCCGAGTCGAAAGACGAGGGCAATATGGTCTTAGCGCGGTCAATATTTCTTATATCCCCCGAAAGTAAAGCCAGTCAATATTTTTATTGTCATCCAAATCAGACATCTAGAGCAAGTACAGAAATCCACAGTGACCATGACAATCTCAAAGAACTGAACAAACTTTGTCAAACCAGCACTGTGCATCCAGTGCTTGACGAAATTTTCGATGCACTGCAATTAAACAGTGTGCCTTTGGTGTGATTATTACGTCACAATAGAGTGCGCGCAAAGTGCGCAGGTTCTCGTACGCATAATAGATGCGCAATGAAAATGACAAAATACGGCGCGGTCAATATGAGACTATATTTTCACTCGTCTCTGCACGCAAAGTCTATACGGGCAGGGAGATCAAGGAAAATACAAAGAATATACCCTTCCGTTCACCACTGCTAATGAAAACTAGGGCAATACGGTTTAGTAAATGACCAGCTCAGATGTCTGATACGGGTGATAATCCCGAATATTGACTGTTTGTTTACCTGTATTTTCTGCAGTGTGCTAGATGAAGCCAGCCACATCTTGTCTTGGTTGCTACTCTTCTCTGAGTCTGGAAGGATTGCATCACTGTGATGGTAGCACTGTTAATAAAATAGTTTAAACAATGTCTCATTTAATGCGAAAATGAAAGTAACTTATTTATCGACTACCTGAATGACTGAGAGAGAGAGAGAGAGAGAGGAAAAAACTTGCGCTGCTAATACTTACTATTCTTCCTACTACTACTACTACTACTACTACTACTACTACTACTACTACTACTACTACTATACCTACTACTACTACTACTACTACTACTACTACTACTACTACTACTACTACTACTACTACTACTACTATTACTTATACTACTACTACTACTACTACTACTACTACTACTACTACTACTACTACTACTACTACTACTACTACTACTACTACTACCATACTACTACTATTACTACACTACTACTACTACTACTACTACTACTACTACTACTACTACTACTACTACATCTAATGATCCATGTTATTCATTTGATCAGAACAGTACATCAAACAATCACGTTGAATGAAAACAATTGTTCGTACATTGAATCTAAATTATTACTATTATGGTAATACTAAATACAAGACATGAGCTCATTACCTGACAATCTTAGAGCACCTTCCCGGCTCAAGGGAAGCCATCTCATTGGCATCGGTTGCATGACCGTGATCAGTCCCAAGATCATGCCCACCTGGTCCATGATCATGCCCAGGCCCGTGGTCATGTCCTGGTCCTGGTCCGTGGTCATGTCCACCTGGTCCGTGATCATGGCCTCCTGGTCCATGCTTTCCCCCTGGGGCTGCGCCGACTATGGATGCCACGATCAGAAGGGTCATAGCTACGATGACGGTAATATTTAGCTTCATCGTGTTGAGTTTTGTTGTTAGTCAATATCTGAAACAGGAAAAATAACGGTTCAAGTTTAAAAAGATAACCAATAACATGTTTAAAAATAGATAAAACCAGATACGGAGATTCGTTTTATACTGCATGTCTGATAATCTTTTCAAAGCACATAATTTGAGATGAATACAAACTGTTTAAAAACTTTTTTTCTGCAATTTTATTTCGTAGATAGTCACTAATCTTCAGTTCTTTTTTAATGGAAATGAAGAATGGCAAACCTTGAAGAAGAAAAGATATTAGAAATAGAATAGAAAATATTTTTATAAATCTAGGATCTAATTTTTCTTCACTAAAAATAGAAGTTGGAAGAAACATTTATAAGCTTACCTTCTTCGGTGTTCAAATATTCGTCTTTTCTCTCTCTCTAACAGATTTGAAGTAGGACCAGATCGATGATGCCTTCCTCGGAGCTTTGTTACTGGTATTCAAATAACAGCTCCTATTTATCCTCTCCTCTGGGTCCAACAATCAGACATATCCACCAGTTTGAAGCGTCTGGGATAACAAGTTCATCGGATATGATGGCCCAGAAAAAAAAACGTCATAAAAGGAAATATCCTCCCACTCATAACGCGTAAACGATATCCAAATATAATTTGACGAGTCACTCTCTAATAATTCCGTCGGTGAATAATTTCAATTTTTGAAATTGCTCATACCTCCAAAATATAATTGATTTCCCACCCAACCCATAATACTTGATATAACCAAATCTGATCATTCTACATTTTAAAAGTTCACTATTTCAGCATGTTCAGTGTGAAACAGGGCAATTCGATTATTCTTAAAAATGGCGAGCTGGGACGAGGAGGGGGTGGAGCAACATGTGCAGAAGACACAATTTTAGTACATAATTGGAGAGACTATAATCTGGTCACGTTTAATTAAGATCTTTCTTTGTATTTTGGTGAACAGTACTTTTTGATATAGATTTGTATAATTTAAAGCCCCACTGCACTACTTGCAGCTACTTGCTCCCTCTATATATAGAAAACAATGCCTAAGCGGTGCCCGTTGGTCCCCATGATCCTCTTTTTCTTATGTTAATTGAGAGCCGAGTTGATGAGATAACCACCTGTCAGTGACCATGCTGGGAGGTCTAATCCCTCCTGGCCAAACTAGTGCAGACGGGCTTTAAACATCTTTAAATATCGTAAATTAAACGTACATGACGTACATGGAGAGAAACTGAGCGCCAAATATGGATCAACATGATTGATCAGATATGATTATTTACACCTAGGGACCAATCTTTAATATAAATCTAATAATATATATTGATTTATGTAGCGCTTATTACGGAATGCCGTCTCTAAGCGCTTTACAGATATTATCACTATCACGGTCATCGGATTCACACACTCACACAGATACAAAACTTTCACTCCCTGGGGAGTATTCCTACCATAATGGTCACCGTGAGGTCATATGGCAATGTCTATCACAAAGTTTTTCGTCATCCTACCAGATCCCCATTTCTCTCCTGGGTATGGAGTGACAAATATAGATTAATGTCTTGCCAAAGGACGTTTGTGCCGTGTCGGGATCGCACCTGAAACCTTTGCTATTCCACTCAAGTGCTTCAACCACTCGACTTCGACACCTCTTTAGCGTCATCATTCGAAAGATGCGACTCGGTTTCGAACCTTGGTCAGAGTCAGAAGTCAGAGAGCCGACTTTATCGCTAGACCAACTCACAAGAGCAGATTCAAGGAAATATATCATCGTTAAAGAGGGGCTTACGAGACAATATATATTAGGAATTGTGAATCACAGTATAAAGAATATCACTCTCTAGCATTCATATGTATATTGTGTCATTGTCAGAAAATTTAACATTAAAAAAATTAAGTGGATGTAGGTGGATGTCCCCTCCCTAAAAACAAAGACGTTTTTGATAGGGCACTTTTCACCACCAGGAATCGTAGTATAAAACAGTATAAAACACCAGCTGCTATTATAAAAAAATTAGAAAGTTGGATCAAAGAATACACTACACATACTAAAAGAGGGGAATTTTTTTCATAGATGAGGGGCACATTTTTATGATGGAGGGGCACTTTGTCATCGAGAGATGGGCAAATTTAATGAATTAGAAAAATCTTCCCATGGCATGAATATTAAAAAACAGTGACGGGGTTCCTTAGAAAACAATAACTTCAAGTCTTACCAACATTGTTTGCTTTTTTATTTCTGCGTTGTTAGGGTGGCGATGCAAACTTTGAAACATTTTGCATGTCTCATGTTTACACAATTTTAGTACAGTGAATTGACAACCGTGAAATCCTTCCTTTTGGGATCATTGGCATTTAAATATGATAATAAAGAAAAATGCATTGAACTTTTACGGTGCTTGCTTTCAGACCGACTAATTTTCAGTGTCACCGACCAACCGCTGTGACTCTTCTTTTAACCCCCTCCGATTAGGATCGTGTTCTCTCTCTCAAGTTCATTACTCGAAAATTCATTTTGGGTTTGTTTTCGGGGTAAGCGGAAAATGATGTTGGGATAATTATGTAAGCATGTATGAACTCTACGACGGCATGGTTCTTGGTTGTTTTAGAATGAGAGGGACATCTTTAAAATCAATTTGGCAATTGGGTCAAGTCTAATGTATACATGACTCTTAAAATGACATGTTTTGATAGTAGATAAAGAGAAGAGATTATTCATGAATAGAAAATGTGTATCGACAGCTTGTTTCATGATGTCTGAGATAAATGTCTTAAAACACTTTTTAATTTCATATTAATTTTTGTTTGTATTTGTCATTAGCGTATCATATACAGTACTTTTTTTATAAGATTAAGTAAAATATGTTGCAGCGAGAGAAAGCTATTTCAATAGCGTATTTTTCTCAGAATACCATCCCCTCCCTTCCCCTACCAACTCTCGTCTCTCTCGTTTCTCTCTCTTTGTCTCCCTCCCCTCCACCTTTCTCTCTCTCTCTCTCTCTCTCTCTTGTTTCTCTCTGAGTCTCTGTCTGTCTGTCTATCTCCGTGTCTATGTCTGTCTGTCTGTCTGTCTCCCTTCTCTCGTTTCTCTGTCTGTCTCTGCCCCCCCCTCTCTCTCTAGCTGTCACCCTTTCTTCTAATATCTCCTGAACTCGACTTTCTTCTCTCTTTCTCTGTGACTGATATACTATAGAAGTACAACATGTACATACAATATGAATTGATCTGTCCTTAGTTTGAATGATAAGAGACTAGACAATGATACAATTATTTTTAAATTACTTCTTTCTTTGTCGATTATCAGAATATAGCATTTACATAAGCAATAGGTTTCTTTAAGTCAGCAAATTTTAAAGGACAACAAATTCATATAAGAATATGACGAAAACACGAGAGTATTGTTGAATGAAATGTAAATGATTATGTAGAAACTTGTATTTCATATTTACACAAATACAATAACAAAATTTACGCCGTGGCAGTGTAATACTCTAATACCATGATATAAAATAACGTTACAGTTTTCTTTCCATTTTCCTAAAATTCTTTCAGTTTATCAATCCGAAGAATAAAAATGTACATGTTAATGTAATCATTATCTATTTACTTGTATCTTTGATACTTGATTGATATTTTCTATCAATTAATGGATGGGATAATTATGCAGATTTATAAGTAGGTTTGTTTAGAAATGATGTTACTATAAAGGTGGTTTTATCGTTTCCTCTCATCTTTACAGTCATGTAATTGCACAATCAAGCGTTTGCTTATCATATTTCAGCGATTAGAAAACACATAATTGAGGCTTTATGCTAAGCAAAATAGATCACAATACAAACTTTGTTTGACTTACGTAGACTTATATTTTTAAAACTTGCTTGATGAGGAAACAGGTCTGGTTAAGTGATGGTACCCATGCAAGATAAGTATGAAAGAAGTATAGAGCAACTAGCACTGAGCTTAGTTGGTACATGGTTAAACCAAGGAGTTATTATGCTCAAGTAAAAACTCACTGGTCAAACATGTCAAACATGCTAAACATCTACGACATGGATGTGTCGTGGAGGTTTAAATGTGCGCAATTTCGTTTATTATGGGCTTACAGGAGCATTTATTTGTGGCGCCTGTCGTCTCTTGCCCTTTTATAGGTTTTCCGATTTTGCAATTTTGGAAAGAGCAAAGCAAGCCATTTGTGGTCATTTACAGTGCCTTCTACCTGTAGTAAATCGTGCATCTTTATCTTCATATTTTAATAAAATTCGTAAGTAGAATTATAGAAGAAGCATGCTAGGTATGAATAATGCTGAGGGACCAGCTCGCTGACCAAATTTAAAATGACGCAGGCTCGGTAACGGGTATTTTGAAAATTCTCTTTTCTTCCTTAACATTACCATGATTATGTTTTCCTTCCTTATGACAAACCATTTCCATCTATATAATCATTACTTTGAATGCTTTATATAGACATCTACTTTTATTATCCTCTTGGCTAACAATTCTTTCCTCTGAGGGAATAAACTGAGGTTCCAGTTAAGTTAAGTACTGACAAATTAGTACAATTCACATAAACCAATTTCAGCGACCTCTATATCGAATATGCAGTAATTTATTTCAGTACTGCTACATATGTCGAATATGATTTAAACCACAGCTATGCGTTTCTAGCAATTTGACAATCATAATTAATTTATGCAAGAAATGAAAAACATTTCAGAATAAGTCAAGCAATTCAGAATTCATAAACAAACTGTATGGAATATATGCACGTCAGCTTTTGACTCCTTCGTCAAATGACAATTTTTCTTTGTGAGATTATGATTCTATTCTCACTTGAGATTCCATTGATTTTTAGTAATGATAGTTTGGTACTCCGGAGGTGGCGACCTACTTTCATTAAGGTGAAGATATCCGTTACTATCAATCTTGTTCGACGTCACAGGACCTGGCGTTGGTGCGTTATTAGATGGCGCTAGTACAGGTGGAGCTTGGTAATAATTGACTTCACATTGAGGTGTTCTTGTGCTTGATGATGTCGATGGCTTGTCGAGTTCGTCGAGCATCGGAATCTCATATCCACCATTGATATCGACTATTTCGGCGTAATCGCTTTCTTCCTTCCCCCCGTTGCATTCTTCATATTGACCTGCGATGTATCGGTATAAGAAACACAAAACAAAATCAGAATTTGATACAATCACTATCTATTAACTGTCCAATGTCAATGTCATGGTAATTTTTCAGGATTACCCTTATTCTGGAATACAATTTAAAAATTTGATATTACTTTCCTTTATCATCACCGCAATAAGTATTAAATCTATTATCTAAGTCATATCATTCTTGGTCCTATCAACTGTTTTTTGTCCTTCCTCAAAAGAAAATGTTATATGCATCATGATCATATACCCCAATCTAATACACTCGCTTCAAGGGATAACACAATTGACACAGGAAGTAAAGGCAGAGGACACCTTCCCCATCCTTCTTATCTTCTAGGCTTACTTCTTCTTTGGAATTATTTCTAATACGAGCGACTATTTTTATTGATGGTATTGTAAGCTTATAGTTAACTTACGAGTGAGTTTCACGACTCCCTCTGCTCGGACAGTCGATTTTCGGCGACACCTGGAAATAAACAAGGAAAATACCTGAGATGAAATTACTAGAAATGCATTATGTTCACACCAATTTTTAACATAGACTTTTAAAAAGAAACTGAGATAATATACCGAAATACACTTTAAACGTATCACCTTGTTTATTGGCGACAAATTCAGGGGACAGTGTGATTATTTTGGTCCTTCTGTAAAAGAATCAAGAAACATGTTACTCTCGATACCGTCGTCCATTAGGGCTTACAAAATGATCACTACCTTTTGATAATCAGCAGCTTTCCTATGTTATAATGAACATGAAATAATCAAAAGTCCACAAAGAAATCACGTGTCTCCGAATATGCACAATGCTATCTTTGGGTTACCGTTGTAGTAAATTTTGTTTCAAGACTTTGAGAAGAAAAAAAGGACGTTTGATTACAACCAGCATCAACAACTTCCTTAATCCGCATGAGTATTATTACTATGAAATTTGGCCATGTTCCCAAGACAATTCATTTGACTTACGGGTGTTTTAATGCGATCACGACTAAGAGACCGACGACGAGAGCAAGAAGGATACAGACGATGAGTGGTATAATGAACGATGTCATGGGCGGTGAGCCTTTATCGCTGGGTACGGCATATGATTTGGATACCAGCGTGGAAGGCATTGCCATAGTAGTCACTGCAGCTGGATGCACACCTGTCATAAAAGTCGTGGTAGGAGAAGGTGCGCCCTGGCCTGTGGACATACACAAAAAATATTGATAATAATGTCAGTAAATACTATTCGCATAATATTTTATTCTAATACCCGTCACATCAAGACACCTGTCGCTCCAACAGTTTCATGATATAATCTCTGCTCAAGTTGTTGGGGGAATTTCTCGGTTTCTTTTTGCCATATCCAGTAACTCCACCTGGGTCGAGAGAGGTCTTCAATAAACGTGGCCATGAGTCCCAGTGTTAGGAGTAAAGCTCTTGACCCCCTAATGGAGCGTTAACTGGAAAAGGGTATTCCTACAGGAATATCAAAATAGCGATGCGAATAAAAGTGTAGACATTGAAAATCATGATTTTTCTTAAGATTTTGGAAGCGAAAGTCTTACCTGGACATTCCCCTGTGTATAGATCACACGCTGACTGGTCAAGGCAGTTACATGGCTGGCTACATGATAGGTTCCAGAAGTTTAATGGGCAGTGCTCGGTACATCTAGTGGGAGAGGCAGAATAGAACGATTATAAAAAATGATTTTATAAAGATTACTTTATATAGCGCATAACTAACTAGAGTCTCTCTATGCGCTTAACGGTTTGAAGGTACGTACAACAATACAACAATACATATTACCCGTTTCAAACAGACATCTCACTGTTTTATTCCTTTTCTTTTGAGGGGAGCCTCTTTATCTTTTTTCCTCTCTTTTTCTAAATTTTTGCAAATCAATTTGGCTGCCCCATACCTCCCTCCTTTCCAAGCTACGCTTCCAATCTTGAAGAATATCTTCTTCAAAAAAGTGAAATGCTTCACTGGGATTCTACACCTTGCATCTGTATCATATCACCATTGTGGACTTTATGAGAAGAATTATGAATATGATATTATTTATCGTACTTAATCAACTTGTAAAATGCTGAAAATATCAGAGAAAATAGAATTTTCCTTGAACTTGATTTTTTTTCCGTCTTACCTCGGTCCATTATACCCGACGGGACACGTGAGACATGAGCCCTCTACGGCGTCACACCCTCCAACCATAGGGCAGTTACATCTGAGATCACAGTCCTGTCCGTAGAAACCTTCCTCGCAGGGATTCTCACAGAACATCCCAGAGTAGCCCGGCTGACAGAGACAAGAACCATCCTCCCAGCTACAGAGGCCATCATTTTCACACTGACACACCTCGTCACAGAAGGTCCCGTGTTTGTTGGATGAACAGGGCTCGGTGCAGTAACGACCTTGCCATCCTGGTGCGCAAAAGCAATGTCCTGGACATCCAATTCCAAGAGGTAATCAAGAACGTAAAGAAATGTATCGTTAAATGCGTCACTAATGTCATCATTGTACACAGTTGGTTTAAGATACGCACAGTATTGTTAACTTCATTTTGCTGCATTTATAAAATGTTACTAGCGTAGCCGGGGTGAGGGCTGTAGCCCCCATTTTTGCTTTGAATTTAGGATGTATGTTGATACATGAAAGTTTGTTAGAAACCAATCATCTTTACAGTCTGATCAAGGAGTAGCATCCACTTTACATACATACCCATCTTTCAACTACGAGACTATTCAACATGTTCAACTCTTCGAGACTTGCCCAAATGCCACAAGTTGTACCAGTTTGCGGCGTTAATGCTGACTGATGATTGCGTCATCGGCTGGCGCGGTTCTAAAAGGGCCATGAAAGAGTGACAACAATTGAATGCAAAATGAACAGTGCCAACATTAATTACTGTCATTTGCATGACTGGCGCAGGTGATAACGCAATCAAAATGAACCCGCGTATGCCACGGGCATTGCGGCAATTAGATGGCTTCAATGACAGTGGAAACTGTGCTGTGATCACACCTCAGGAATCTGATTGAAGCAGTAACCAAGGTTTGCGGAGCTTACCTGTAGGATCATAAGTGGCGCCGTTGCTGCAAGAATCGCTTTCCATGTAACACCTCTGTCCCACGCAACTGATGCTGCATGAGTCACCCTCCCATCCGTATTCACACAAGCAATGCCCGTTGGAGGGATGACACACTCCGCCATTATCACACACAGCCAGGCATGGAAGAGAACAGTTTGAACTGTACGTGGCAGTGGTACACCTGTATATGAAGAATGTCATGGGAGAGGGTTATACTGCGTGCTACCAAAAGCTAATATCATTGACTATGAAATTCATCATAAGGGTTGATTCCTTTGGAAGAGTTTAAATGCTCGACACGGAATTACTGCCAGATCAGTTTTTAATCTTAAACTCTCATGTTTGCACCTAAAATGAAATTGATGGCTTATCTACTCAGAAAATGCTTACATAATAATCATTCATTTCAATTTCGCTCATTACATAGTGCAGTTCAAGTAATAGGAAAAATAAAGGGCTTGATAAAATGTTTTGTTTTTTCACCTTTGTTTATGATTATTGAAATCACAATCATATATCTACAATGTAACGGTAAAATTGAAGCATTTTTTGTTGACTATGTCACGTCTCGATATTCCTCGCTTCTTTTGTTGAAATCAGATATCAACAGCGAGCTCAGGAAGTAATTTCAAGGTCAAAAAGAGAGAAAATAATGAAACATTTGATTTATTAAATCAAGGTCATGTTCGGGTAACCTTTAAAATATAACAGCAGTAAAATTTATATTGTTAAACGAATTTTAGAATAGATACAACACCTTTCTTCACAGTGATTCCCTGTCCAACCTTCTGTACAGCTACACTCCCCGGTCACGTGATCACACGTTCCATCATTGAGGCACTGACAGGATAGTGAGCAGTTACGCCCATACCGCCCAGTAGGACAAGCTGAAATAGGGTAGGGAAGAAAGCAAAGGTGAAGATGAAAGATAAAAAGGAGAACAGTGTATAAGGAGGAATAAGCATTGTAATGAGAAGAGGATGTTGAGAGTTGGTAATGCGTTAGAAAACTAAATAAAAAGAAAGATGTGTAGGGGGGAGGGAGAAAAAGAGAAGGAGAAAGATAGAAGGATGATGATTAAAAAAAACAGCAAGAAAAGGAACAACAATTACTGTCTTGATAATAAGGATAATAACCAAGTATGAATTTATGTGAACAAAACAAAAATATTCTATCAAGATACTTGACACAAATAAGTTGCTAATAAATACTAGGAATTCAGACAAAATTGCTCAAAATAAATTAACATACTATGAAAGAATACGGTACACAAAGTGAAGAGAAGTAAAAACAACGAGTTACTTTTCTTTCAATCGTTTGTTTTTTCTTTCTTTTTATAAATGACATTGTTCACAGCAAGGTTATACGCATATTTAACGTTGGTGGCAGGCCTTATGGTCTATGACCTGTGACCCTCACCCAGTGCTCGCTTTCTCTTCTCTAGGTAAGCAATATTTATATCTCAACTGTGATTTAAATTTCTTATTTCATAACTACGGTGCTATGCTAAATTGGAGAATCGGCATAGTGTAAGAAACACGAAAATGTGAAAAGAAATTTACTATTTGTTGAGAGAAAGTGTGATTTTAGAAGTATATGTAGGTTACGTAACACGTGGCTATTTCTTGAGTTTTACACGTACATGCATTGAGTGTGTATGTCGGGTGGATAAACAAGCGACCCGGCCTGTTGAACTGTGGCGCTTTGAATGGAAGACTGGATGTTCTAGTGGTATTGAAATTGTTATTGTTTTTCTTTTGTATTCGAGCTTGTTAGAATTAGGAAATCATGATATATAGCCTCAAGGTGGGTTGATATGATTTCGTTGATATGATAGTTGATTTGAAAAGACTTCTGCATGAAGAATTGTTGACACACTTTGGAGTTTCATAATCTTTTGAGTCCTTTCAATGAGTCTGACATTGTTATATAATTAGATCATAATGATCGCACTTACGAGAACACGTATGTCCCTCTTGAATCCATCCATCACAGCACGAATCAGTGGTTATCGTCAAGTACAGTTCACTGAAGCTTATTCTGCCATTCCTTCAAAATTGAAATTGCAATAAAAACGAGAAAAAATGGAGCTGAAAATGATGGGTTATATTCTTTACTGTTGGGAAAGCTGAAGAATCACCATGTCCCCTATACCGTCATGACTATACCACAAACATGCACTCTGTTTTATGCCTTAGTCACACCTTTGCGTATTTGGCTTGCGTATTGCTGCGTCTCTATGGCAAGCCGTTTTAACATTTATTCCTTTTTCTTGATATCAAGAATTACCATTGCTTTACAACAGAAAATCATTTCTTGATATCAAGAGTTAATTTCTTGATATCAAGAAATAGGAATAATTGTTAAAATGGCTTGCCATAGACTTCGGAAACGCAGCAATACGCAAGCCAAATACGCAAAGGTGTGACTAAGGCATTAGTTTAGATTCGTTCTCACCATATACCTAGCTTTAATATTGCCCTAACATTGCTCTCTAATAGACTGCTTTACTCACATAGTCAAATTTATGGATGTTTCTTTCTTGGGGACCGTCACCTAGTGACGATTTATTCCATTAACCTGTTATTAATAAATGAACTACAATACTTGGAATCCATTCTGTATACATTATGTGTTGCTATGTCGGGCAAGCCTCGGGCAAGCTTTCAGGTTGTCAAGGACAACCTTTATTTAAATAGAATGCATACAATTTGAATAAGTTAGTTTACCGGTTTATTAAGTGTGGGTTTACCATCAACATAATTAAATAAATGGTGTAACTCTGAAAACTGTACCTACAAGTTATGATCACTTTTTTACTAAATGATATGAGAACTTAATCTTCAGGTAGGTTGCTATGGATTCGGTCAATCTGTGTAAGCATGGTAAAAACAAATCCTAAAATCCGCAGGAAAAAAAGGCCCTCAAATAAGCCAGTTTATAGTTGCAGTCTGAGCATAAGCAGATAAAGATTATTGCAGACCAAATTGTGACATATATACGTGCTCATGAAAGTTATGTAATCAGTATTCATTTATGCACAAGCAGTGCACTCCATGATACACAGGTGGAAGTTTTCTTTGAAAAGGGGAAACAAAGGCTATTTATGTAGCACCTCCATCGCTGTAGGAGTGATTATTTCAAAATGTACAAAGTGGGACCTCTTCATGTTTTGAAGATCTGTGGATATTCAGGGTCATTTGGGACATGTGCTAACCGTGAACTCATGGTCTATTGTCAGACAAAGTATTCACACTGTGAAACAACACACATTTATTTTGTTAGTCGCCAATCATTACCGACGTTGGCACGTATTAGATATGAACATCAAACTCTCGAAAACATATTCATTGTTGTTACGATTATCATAATAATACATCACAAACTGTTCAACATTCAATGTGTAATAACTCCTTGTATATACTAACCTAGCAGCTTGACATGCGGCAATCGTAAAGCCTAACTCCTCACAGTTCAACTCAAGAACAGATGACGAATGAACCGAAGTGGATGGAACAAGGCTACAAGAAAGATAAATAGAATGTGGAATTCATGGAATTTCGGAGAAACCGTGATCAATCAAGAACTAGATGTTATTATGCTGTCTTATCTTATGAGAGGAAACTAGTGCCAAGCTGTTTGCAAAATCGATGGCATTTCAATTTTATACAGATCGAAATATACCTAAACATACATAAGAATTAAAAATGACCATGGATTGCCATACTCGGAGCCTTTAATAGAATGTGCCTGTTCTTATGAGAGTTGCAGTAAAACTTCATTGTCAAACCATTCTTCTTTACAGATGAAATAAATCACTAACAAGGTTTCATTTAAGTATTGATACATTTCTATAAATAAATATATCAAAATCATGGTAAAAAGTATAATGCAACAATGCGTATCATTCAAGTTGATCAACTAATCAAAACATACATAAAACTTCGAGTAAGTGATAAATATTTATTTTTAGTATATATTTAACAAAATTCACATTAGGTACTATTAAAAGAGACGTTTCAAGGTTTACAATTTCATGTTTCCGTGTTTATAATACACGGAAAATCAGATTAAACATAATACGGGGATTATTAACTTAGCAACAAGAGGAAATACGGGGGTTTAAGTGATCTCTATATTAAAAAAACATCACGACAAATCGTGGTTGTTCACATAACCCATGCACTCAAGCTTTATTTCGCATTTAATGAATTTCTTGAACCTACTAACTTACACAGGGAATGTTACATATTGAAGTGTAATGTAATGAATTTATGTGACATGGTATTGATGTATGACATCATTACAAGATTGCTGACATTATATTTTCGTAAATTTTAATTTTAATGGAACTCTAAGTGTATTCTAATGGTTTTATTATAATTTTCCGGGGTGAGGTCATCATATGAATTAAGGTGATAAATGCATATCACACATATATTAAACTTTTTTTTTTTTACTTCACTCATTGTTTTAGGCCTACATCACAAAATTATTTTAAAAATGCTTTGAGAGTGTTACCACGCAGCTCTACAGTGTGAACAATCCACAATGATTATGAAACAATGGATGAAGTGATACTTACTGAAAATCAATAGAAGCAAATTAACCTTCTTCTTTCTAACAAATCTATATTCAAAAGTTTTTTCGAGTTCAATAGAAGTTTAGTTTAAGGCTGTCCTGTTTCATATTTCACTCAATGGCAGAAGTATGACATTTATGAACATTGACAACAAGCATGAGCACGAAGGCAATGTTTTAAAAGTACAGGTGGTCAAATCAGCTAGTAATTAATATCACGATTGGCTTTCACATGAATCACATTTTGGGAATATGAGGGTTTAAAAACAGGAAAATAACTGACAAAAAAGCAAAATTAACCGACAATTAAGGTGGTTTGCGGCTTATAGAACCTTCAATCGCTACGGATGTTTTTATGCGAATTCGCTTCTTAATTGACGTAACACCATCCTGTTTTTTTTTTTTATATATAGGCCTATCACTAAATTGACATGATCATTCAAAGTCACCTCCATTGTTTGAAAAAAATCTACCTCTATGTTGGGTAGATCATATTTCTCATTTGGTTTCCCAAGCTTTAATCCCAGATTAGGACTCTGTCTCAGAAGGAAGTGGTCTCCTTATACATATAACATGAAGAACATGAATTCTGCTAAATAAGGATGCCGCATAATGATTTGAATACAATCATAGAGACTCCCATGACTCAGCGAGACATAGTTAGAAAATGGAGAGATCGTGAGATATATATTCTCTCCTGGACAATAGTAGACATGGCATATGCGTAATCTTCTCAAAGTAGCGAATGGTCAAACGGAAACTTGCTATGAGTGGCTCAAGAACGGCAGACGTTTTAAAGTTGCTATATGAATTCGCTAAACATTTCAACCGAATGCTTTTGATTCCTTTTGTAAAAATACTTATGTACATTTCTAAGCGTACGGTTTACGTTTTTATTATCTTTCCACCGATAAGTCAAGAAAATACAAATTTTTCACTTTTGCTCTTTTTGTATATTCTGTTGATAATTTGATTTTAAAGAACCGTTCAACCAGAAATAACACCCCTTTAAGCCAAACCACTGACAGTAAACTGATAGGTCAGCGGTATATGTTCGCGGAAGGATGGTCGCTTCCGATTATCACGTTGAAAACATCGAGATTACATATACTAAAGGCTTTACCACTCAATATTAGCAGCTGAAGGTTATGTTTCTATAAGTGTGTGTTATAGGCGATTCAAGGCATACCTGTATTATTTTTTTCTGGTAATGGATTTGTTCGTGTGTTTGTTTGTTTGTTTGGTGTTTTTTTTTTGACAGATTGTGAAAATTGGTCGTTGGGGTTTTAAATGTCTGGAGACAAACACAAAATTGATTGATTGCTTCATTTGATTGATTGATAGGTTGGTTGAGTATTTTAACCTATCCGAGAGAATTGGTCATTGAGCATTAATGATTTACTAAAGGGCACTCGGCTCATCGACTTGGTATTGAACCCGGGAGACGTCTGCTCTACCGCCTAATTATTAAGTTCACGACATTGGTGACCTGGGCCTCGTCTTAGAAAGAGTTGATATTAATCGCAACTATGTACATAAGAGATGGGAGACTGCAAACTTGCGATTAATTTGATGACTTGCATAATTTGATTTGGATCAATCGCAACTCTTTATAAGACGTGGCCCTTGTCAACAATTATCATTCTAAATATATGAACATTCAAATTAGTGATACAGAAAAGATATATGATACCACGTCATCCCGACAACAGTTAGTGTAAATCGCTGTTTTCTTTTCACCTACTGCATTAACAATAACTATTGTTTACTTGAATAACAACAACTGAAGAGAAAACATTGAGGACAAACGTTGTTTACTTTATAATCAAGTGAGCGTTTTTGTAAGCTGCCAGTCTACATATATTCACCATTGGTATCATATTTTGATGCCAGGACAAATGTCGATATAAGGGAAGAAACAACAATGTATAACAAAAAAAGTGACTATATATTTGATTTAGGGAGGGGAAAATGGCGTAAACAACTCGAAATGAGGTTCACATGCTAGTCCATGTTTTTTACCCTCATGGTTTCGATCCACCCGGATCGTGTTAAAAGGTCAAATCAAGATCTCCATATAATGAAGACACGGGGTCATACTGAGATTCATATTCTCCTCTTTCACTGTTTTGACATGTAACATAAAGCCCGCTCCACGCAGCTGTCTGTCTGACTTCCATTGTGCTCCATTCTAATGCATTCCATAATGTACCGAATCCATGCATCATCCGTGAAACAATTTCCAAGATTATATACCACGAGTATCTTTCACTTGAAAAAAAGTAAGAAAGACGGAGTCGGATTTTTCCTTACCTCACACTGTTAGGTTAATACTTTATGATAATGTTAAAACAATATCATAATATCGTAGTTAATAAGGTTTTGCAAATCGTAAAAAGAATAATATTTGAATTTCATACATCATGATAACCCCCACCCTCTCCCCATTCAGGGGACTATTTAACAGGAGTGTTTTATACGTGACTCCTCCCCCACATTTACGTAAAAATATAATTTGTTATAAACCCTACATCAACGGTGAAGAGATGTATACAATCAAGTCGGGTAGTATAATGTCTTCTGGCTTGAAAACATGTTGGTTTTTCTGTTGACAAAGAGGGTAAGACCCCCTCCACAATTACGAATAAAACAATGCCCCTGCATGTCAAAGCATAATTTACATCAGTTTAGCACATCACTATTTTTCCCTATACTGATACCTGGTGGCCTTACCTTTGTGTGGTACAGACGTTGGAGCCACTGAGAGGATACACAATAGACACGCACGTGATAAGAAAGATCAGGAAAGTGGGCTCCCCAAACGTCATGATGGTCCTTGGAAAGTGTAGGTCACCGGAGGTGCAAGAAGTGTATAGCTTCACCTGAGTGATACTTCATTGTTGTCCAAAATAAAAGAGAAAACGTGGGATATTACTTAATGTTACGATGAAAATATAGACTTTTACAATATATTGTTCATTTCGAGCCTAAAAATTGTTAGTTGGTGCGCTATCCAGCTTAGGTAACTTTAAGCCTACTGTCAACCGTATCCAGACATCATAAACGTGTTAAAGACGGAATGATTTATTAAGCCAGATAACTGTTTTAACCTCTCCCATACAAGGTACATAATATGACATTGGGTTTCACATTAGAGCTACCCATATATGTTGGTACGCATTATGCACTCTATCAAGTTCCCGTTGAATGTTGAATCACTATGATGCCAATAGTTTCAATATTTATAACATCTACTACATTATATGTTTTGAATACATTCCGTATTTCATTCAGGCACAGAGACATATACAACTATAGTAACTAGCAATGATGATGGAATCTTCTAAAAGAACAGAAGCTGATATACAGTGTATCAGTAAGGGGAAGATAATTTATGCTGGAAAAGAATACAAGTTATACAACGAATACATGAACATTACATGGAATACACTGAAGCTTACTGATAAAACATGTTACAAACACTGTTATCATAATGGCCGTGGGAAAGGAAAAAACGAATGTGTTCAACTTACGTGCGAAATGTGTCCTAATAAATAAAAAGTATTCCTTTATAGTTTCACTTGCGCAAACTTTGTTTCTTCTCACTAACACCTTCATGCGGTACAGCTTTAATGCAGTTATGACATTCGAGATTTCATCCTTGAACTAGGCGTTTAACAACACTTCCAGGGTACACATATTTCATGCAATAACATAGAAATATGTCGAAAGTCGTGTCGTTAGTGCGAGCACCCCTCTATTTCTCTCTCTGGCATAGATCCGCAACAACGATGGCGATATGTTATTGACGGGCTGTCGGTTTTTCTTTTCAATCGGTAGGGGGCGGCATGTGTATTTTCATGAACATCCTCACATGTATGCATGCATTACTAGTACTAAATACTTGTTTTAAACAAGGCTTCGTGTGTGATAATAGGTTCGATGTATCCCTTTTTAATCTCATTTACATCACCAACTTCCGACGATACACGTTTCCTTTGTCCAAATGGATTATATGATAACGTCAAGTACAGTAGGCTTCAGCTTTTAAAAATGTCAAAATCTGTTTCCTCTTTTTTGTCAAATACTTAACTATTTCAATCAGATTTACTTATTCTGATAAGAATATATTCATTATGATAAATAAATTGATAATGACAGTAATTTCTTCAACCTCTTATGGAATATTTTATATCAGACCTATTAGCACGATACTGTAATCATTTCCCTCCTTCATGGAACGGGTGTCGCTACAACATCCTGAATAGGCCAGGGGTCTCAATATACTGACTCCGAAAAAGTACAAAATGGGACGTCTAGGAATGTACTCATCGTATTCCAAAAGAGAATTATCAAGGTGTTCAGGAGAAAATTTCTTCTTGAATGACATTTCCTCGTGAAGTATAATTATGATTATTATCTATATAAGGCTTCCAAGTGGTACAATAAATCAGTGTATTTAATATCTTTAGCGCAGTACCCGGATGACAGATCAATATTGTTTTTGTATTGCTCTGTCATCCGGGAACTTCCACTGTCGATACAATATTGCTTGATTATCGAATTTTGTTATTTCGCTATTCAGCCTGATATAGATAACAATAATAATATTGTTTGGCTTTGTTTTCGTGTGATACAAGAATGAGTACATATTCAGTTTCAGTTTCAGTTTTATTTTTCATTTCCAACAGAACAGTGATTTTTAAATGAAATCAGATATACAATTCAATATTCAATAAAAAATACTTTTTACATGGTTTAAAGCTATAAAATAGAAAATAAACATAAATATCCAGTATAATAGTTCTTTTTTATTTTTTAAGTTAAACCTTTGGAAATGGAGGGATCCATTGAAAAGCAAAGCTTGTAAAATATGGATCCCTCAAAAATTGCTCGAGTTATGACAATATATTCTTGTATCACATTCAAAGCCATCCAATATTATATAATTATTGATTGAGGATATTGTTGATGTTTTGTTCCATATTGTGGATGTGCTACTTATCAAAGTAAAATATAAACCCATAAAAAAAGTTCTGCAGTTCAAGTATTAGCGTTGATATCTCTCTTGTTAGTATATTGTCATCCTTGACGTTGGTATGATTGAAAAGCCTGTTTAGTCCCCTTTTAATGATGCCCCATTTGTGATGATTATGTAACCATGGATGTGCAGTACACCTGAATATGGATCCAATTAAAAAGTGAAATGATGCAAAATGCACTGTTATTGTCAATAGTAAATTCTTCATTGGTTCGGAGGATGGATTGTGTTTTGGAGGAATAATGGTGCATTTTGCAATATTTTTAAAGAGTTTATAACAAACTAAATCATGAGCACACACGCAACCACACACGCACACACACGAACGCACATACACACACACACACACACACACACACCCTGCCTCCTCTTCCCCCTCCCCCTCCCCCATACACATACTTCGACTCCTATATCATCTTTCTATATCATCAGTATCACCATATCATCAGGATAAGAATATCATATCAACAATATGACCTTTTTTTATTAATTAACTTTATCATTTCAAAATCATTATATACATGTATAATATAGACCAATAATATATACAACAATTAAATGTTATTGAGCAGATAAACGGATGGAAATGAAAAAAAAGTAAAATGAAGACGGACCGAGGTATCGATTTGAGAAAGAAAAACATGAAACAAGAGTGAAAGAATAAAGAAGTGTGTAGTATTACTCTCTATGACAGCTTCAAAAATAAAATCCGGATCCATGTACTCAGAAACATATTCGCCTCCTGGTAATAGTGCTACATCTCTGTCTGGTGGATAAATTATACATCCACTTATACAGCCGTGTACTATGTTACTAAAAATATAGACATGAATATATGTCTGCCCTTTTAACAGTATAACATGACACTTACATTCAAAATATTCAAAACATTCAAAGAATGATATTTATCTGTAGTAGTTCTATTATGGTACATTTCGATTAAAACATTTGACGAATGGTTACTTTTGAAAAATAATACAAGTACAATAGTAGTAGGTTATCTGTTTTAAAAGTTGAGTATTGTGAGTGCATTATAAATAATAATAATAATAATAATAAAAACGGTACTTATAAAGCGCTTTCCACCGAAGTTTCTAACACCATGGACGGAGTATACCAAGCACAGTCTTCTTCATCTTGTGTCCAATGTCAAGTTCTTTTTTGTTTTAAATATTGAAACATCATTAGTTCAATACCGATAAACATTTATGACAGGAAGTAAGTTAAACATATTTTTTAGAATCTAACATGAGATCGGCTTGATACAATCCATGTATCCTTTAAACTGTCAATTACAATGGTCTCTGTTTTTATTTAAAAACTATGGGTATTGTGGGCAATAGTGTGGAAATATATACACAGCTTGGATCTTTTGATCCGTCAAACATGTTTTGTTATGGCATCCTCAATGCTATGTCACATTGACTTATCACTATCACGAATATGGTACTGTGAAAGAAATATATGACCATATATATCTATAATAAATTCGAAGATATGACAGAAAGATACAATACTTCTTTGTGGCATATTTTCGTAATGCTAAGTTAGTAGTATTTTATTTAAGTACCGCGTTTCAATATGCTCAGCATATTGTTCCCTTGTCTACCACCAGGGTCGACTTGCTCCAGTCAAGATCAGTACTACCTTGGACCTGCTAGAGGTCTATGGTCTTTCAACCCGTGATCTTCATCAATGTTTTCCAGATCGACGTTGCAGTAGTTGTTCGAGAAATGAGTGGGAGACATCTCGGTGTAGGTTTGGACTGGGGCTTTCTCGTTATCAAGGCTGACAGATCTATGGAGTACAGAGTTGGGCCTACTCCCTGACATGTCTGTGTACGTCGATTTGGTGTCTCCAACCAAAGCAACAGCTTGATTAGAGTAAATGGGCTCAATATCAGGGTCTCCTTCAAGAATTTTCTCTGAGCCGGTCTCACTAATATCGCTCTCAAAACTTGACCCAAGATGTCCATATGCCGTGTTGGTGCTTTGCCGTAGTTTCTCGAGAAGATCTTTGCCTTTCTTTTGTGTTTTCGGCATCGCTCTGTCGAGATCGTCATACGCATCGGCATCTACCAGTACGGCTGCATTTGAACCAGACGATGGAACAGCAAGGAGTGGTCCGTAGCCATCGATGCCAGACTGATCAGTTTCCGACACGCTCCGTTGGAAGAAATCGTAGTTTTCAGGTGAATCCACTGAGCTAGACTGTACAAGGACGCCATACTTTCCGCCTGAAGTGTCGCAGCCCTCTTTGGAAGATTTCTCACGATCTGAGTTACCCGGTGTAGAAGCTCGGTCCAGATGATCGTATGTAACATGTACATCACCTATTGCTTCATACTCCTCTTGTATGGCACCCTCTCGACAACCTGAACTTGGTGGCCTATCATCAACCTCTGCATAACACTCATTGGGGCTTGGTGACGAGTTGTCAAATTTAGTGTAGCAATAGTCATACTCCTGTACGCCCTTGTCTGGGCTGACTGAACTTGATGGCATATCATCAACTTCTGAATAACACTCTTCAGGGTTAACTTTACTGGTTGGCATATCATCAACTTCGTTGTAACAGTTTTCAGGTGCCGTCGCCATGGAAACGGGAATAACCATCTTCTCGCTGGTCTCCAAACAGACGGATCCATCCATGTAAGTGTGTGTCAAACGATTTTCCTCTCCTTGTGCCTGGTCTTTTCCCATATAATCGGGGGATCTTCCGCCGATGCAAGTGTTTTCATAACTTTGCCGAGGGTCTTCGGCTGGTGGTGGAACTTTCGTCTTCTTATCCACGATTGCGTACTCCTCGTCCGGCGCAGAAGGTGGAGAGAAATGCAGAATGTGGGAACCTTTTAGCAAGAAGGAAAAAGTGATATAAGGATTTATATAAGACTGATCATGCATTTTCACTCAAACCTAAATGTCCCTTTCATAACCAAGTTAAATAATTAATGGAGCTCTCTCTCTCTCTTTCTCTCTCTCTACATATAGATTTTACCCAAACAGATTTGATATCAATCAGTACGTGTACTGGACATGCTGAAGGCCATCTTCCAAAACCCCACCCTCAAGTTAAGAGAATCAAAGGAGTGACCAATATCAATTGTTCAATGGGAGACCCATGTTTAGCACATTAATATATGACTAATGTTCATTTCTCATACACCATTCTCATTTCTTTCTGTTTTATTACTTACTTGTTTCCGACAGGAGCTGCAAGTCACGAAGTGGTTCCATGTGCAAACTGTAGGAAGAAAAAATACAAACCATATGCAATATTTGGTCAAAGTCATAATATTTAAATGATTTCTATAACGTGATACGTAGTTGTTCTTTGTCATCCAATACCGTGAATCACGAATTACCCTGAATCGTGCAACTATATGTTACATTTGATTCATGTTCTTCCCAATCCAACTGATAACAGAGACAACCTTTGGCCAATTTAGTCTCGCGACTAGGGTCAGTCGTGGATGGTTCGGGATTATTATCTACGATTGAAGCTACGTTGGAAAACCAGTCGCACGACTGATCTTTAGTCGGCTGTGCGATATTGTGACGGCTGGCTGTGTCTGACCCTGAGTGGCAGTTGGTAAAGAATGGTTGCGAGAGATCAGGCAAAGGAAAGAGAGGGGAAGGGGAATCATTAAAATATATAAAGGACATAAGTCCAAAAAATAAATACATAACAACTGAACAACACTCACTTATGAGTTTTCCTCTGTATTCTGCGAGCTCTTCGCCGTCGGTACACCACGCAGCCAAGTACGATTGACACTACGATCACGGTGACGAAGAAAAGGAGAATGCTGATCATAATGATTGCCTGTCGCCGAGCTCTTGGTGGCGCCATATTAAAACCCTCAGTCATGCCTCGATCTTTACCGTTACTAGGCGTGGTCGTTGAATTGGGAGGGTTGCTACTGGTCGATATTTTTGTCGTTCTGGGTAAACCGACCAGGAAAGTTTGATTTGAAGATGAAGAATTATTTTGCAGACTGCTCTCTGATGATAATGACTGATTTAGAGATGGATTCTCAGTTGTCGTAGAAAGAGTTTCTTCTTGACCTGAAGTATAGAGCAATTTGCATAGACTGGTTGAGTTTCAGGGATTGTAAAGGATATGTAATACTATTACTGACTAGAGCAGTTATCAAATTAGAGACGTAGAGATTAATTTTAAGACAAATCAGAAACTACATAGACCTACATCAAAAAGACCAATTACAATATTTGATTGTTACTACACGTAATTGTCCTCGTTAGCTACTTGCAAGCAAGCGAGCCCCCAGTCCCCCACTTAGAATGATGGCCACTGGTGCACTGGGCATGTTGTATACATAATTATGTACAGTATATCCATCGGTGTTTCAAACTTTGAAATAAGGTTGAATGAGGTGTTCATGTAAAAAATGTTGCCTATGGAATCCGAAGTTTGTTTACATTTCATGTTTCATGGCATTTATTGGGCCCCTAGTAGGCAGCAATATCAGGTATTTACAACTGAAGAAAAAAAAGTCAATTTTGCTGCCAGTAATTCAAAATAATAAAAATCACATTTGTATAGCGCGTAATACGTTTCTAAGCGCTTTACATTTGGGTTATTATAACCCCGGTCATCATGATCATAGGATTCAATTGCTATTCCGCATATGCCTCACTAAGGACACAAGTGCCGTGCCGGGGATCGAACCTTTGTATCTCCAGCCAAATGTTTGACCCACTCGACTACGACACCTCTACATAACAAACAAACCTGATGTATTTTATCTTGCACATACATGTCAAAACAATAGTGTTTAGACTATTTGATAAGAAATGCAGTAAATGTGATCCTGTGGAAACTGAAAAACCTTAATTATACCTGATATTCGAAGGCATTCACTCTGTGCTTGGTCCAATTCGTAACCCTCACAGCATTCAGGTGAGGTGTAGGACGTCTTCATCTGTTGATATGTCACCTTGTATGATAAGGCAGTTCTGTTTAAAAAAAGAAAAAGAAAAAGAGTGAATATGTGAAAGGATTAATGTCTCACTGATTGATAATAACCATATATTATCGTATCTATATATCCATAGTATTCTTATCAGTAATTACTCCTGAGACCCGAAGGTCCTGCAATAGTTATTACCGTAGCATTGCCAGGTATACCCATTTGCAACTGGGTCGAGAGGGGTAGCTGTGGGAATATAAATCAGCTTGTCCAACGATGTGGGCGCCTATATCAATGATTGAACTCGGGATATCCTGTATGAGAGTCAAGTGTTTTCAAAAATACCCCACAGGACCCCCCCACAAACACACACACTAATGATGAAATAATTATGATAGATAAAACAACTGGTATATTTGGGAGGGGCTACTTCTGAATTTCAACAAATTTCAACGAAAAACAAAATCTCTCTGTAAACTAAGGAATTCACTCCGACTGAAACATTTCAAAATTTGTTTGTAAACTCTCATCAAGTCAGATATATAGCCTACTCCTCTTGTCATTTAAGTCATTATTATACCAAGCTTATACCGAGTATAATATGTAAATACAGGTCAAATTTGCGAATTTTGAACATGGCATTTTAGTGTGACTTTGTATTCAATCCCCTCCTCTTTTTTGTTTTTACTTCTCTGTCCCTATCATTCCATTGTTCATTTTATTCACCCTCATACAGCTGTTTTCTGTGTCTTTCATTTCCATCACATTGTTTTATACTAACTGCGTAACCTACAGGCGCGTAGCCGGGGGGCGGTGGGGGTGGTCGCCCCCAAAAAAAAAAAAACGCCGGCCAAAAAAAAAAGAGAGAGGTAAAGAGAAGAGAAAAAAGGGAGAGGACGTAGGAAGAAAAAGGAGCAGACAAAGACAATAGTTGACAACGGTACAACGAATCGTCTTCTTTCTCTAATAATCTAATGAAACGTCAAAGCTTCCGCGCTTCGCGCGGGAGGGGAGGAACTGAATCCAGACAATGATTAAGAGTCAAGAACGGTACAACGAATCGTCTTCTTTCTCTAATAATTTAATGAAACGTCAAAGCTTCCGCGCTTCGCGCGGGAGGGGAGGGAGAGGAACTGAATCCAGACAAGGATTAAGAGTCAAGAACGGTACAACGAATCGTCTTCTTTCTCTAATAATAAATTTAATGAAACGTCAAAAGGATATAATTTACCTGTAGGTGGTGCAGGACCAGAATAAGTAGCATCTATAAGATGTAGCGACAACAAGCGTTTTTGTAACCCGTCTGCTAACTGTCTCAAGCTTGCTACACATGAAAAAGAAAGAATAAGAAAAAGATACATGTACCGCAAGAACGGTCATGTTCTAGAATAATAAGAAAGTGCACCGTCGAATTCAGACATTATAAGGTGCGTATCAACAAACAGTACACATTATGAAAATATCCACCAAAATTATAATTTCACGATATCTGTATGATGTTTACATATTCAATTTTGGATAAGGGTCTGTTCAATCGGATGGCACTAAAAGCATTGACAATATTTTTACGCTTTGATGACCACTGGCTAAGTTCGAACAACTTGTGAAAATTAGTTATAAAGAGAAATGCCCGATATGCACTTTGCTCCTATTCAAGAATGAAGAGGGTTGTTTTATCGCAAAGGTTTTTTTTAGAGTTGTTCTAAATTAGCCTGTGCTTACTCAATTGTAGAATATTGTCAATACTGTTAGTGTCATCTGATTGAATGACCCTCGCCCATGATCTTGCGAATATTGTGAAATTATTATTTTAGAGCATATTTTTAAAGTATGTACATTTTGATACGTACTGTGTTTTAACACCTGGGTATTATTGGTTTATTTTCATAAATAATATTTATTACAAATATATTTTGACAGGATACAGCCTTACAGGCAAGCAGCTCAAGGCTTTTTTTACATTGCAGTCCTATAACACAAACAAAGCATTAAACAATAGAAAATGAAACTAACAAGAACGATTTCAATAATAAACATATAATCTGGTATTAGGATACAATTTCAAAGAGCTGAACATTATAATGTTTTCATTTCATGTCACGTGATCATCTATTTACCACTAGAGTATTTCAATTGGGGGAGGGGGCAACTAAGGGACATCATAATTATGTATTATTCAAATTATACATGTATGTTATCACCAAGAACATGAAATGCATATTTGAACATTCAAGTGCTTATGCCGTCCTTTTCATTGTTGAAAAATTGAAATTGCAGGGACCCTTGATGTTTACACATTATTCGTGGTTATTATGATAAATTATTATTGCGATGACTTATTATTAACTTATCATAAACACTGAAGAGGAAACTGCAGCATTGCGTGACTTGTTATGATATAAAATTTTAGTGGTAAGGGGTTTTGAGTAGATCCATTACGTGCAGGATGAAATTTTCCTGGTAAGTCTTGATATTAATTAATCACAACACTTCCTACCAAACTATGCATGAATATTTTCACACGGTAACAATGTGTAAATATATTCTGAGGCCAATTTTCTACTTTTCCTTATTGCAGGAATCGACATTTTAATAGGTTTTAATCTATGCACAAATATATTGTGATCATGTCAATTTGTTCATATATACTACTTTTTACATAATGAATACTTGAATAATTGTGAAATGATAAATAGAAAACGAAAACAACGGGTACAAAAGGACAACTCGGCTCCCAAAACACATGAAATAAGTTCATATAAAAATGGCCATATATTTTTTTACGGGCACCCCCACACACACACATTTTCATCACATCCCTTACTTCGACCAACACCTTGGGTACCTTTAATATTATTGACTAACCTTCTTCTTACGTAACAGATTGAACTGCCATCCAGTAAATAAGGGAGGGTGAGGAATACCCCCATCAGAAGAACACCATTATGCCAGGGACGATGCATCGTTCATGCGGTTTCTGTGAACCTGCAGGTAAAATAAATCAATATAGTATTATATTGACCCGTCATTGTGCATAACCATTCATTATAAATATTTTTGTGGTAAACTTAATGACTCCGATAAAGGTAAAGACGGTAATTTGTAGACTTTTTAACTGGTCAATCTAAACTTTTATTCCAAATTGACTCCATAACTAAAGGCTTCCTTTAATCAGAGTTAATGCTTTACAATGGGACTTTCCTTCTATATCATGCTGAGTCCAAAATAAACAATCGTCTCTTTTTACATGGCAAGCTGTACCAGTCCTGAAGAATCTTAATCAATTTTGTTTTTTGAACAGACGCACCAAAATATCTACGTACCTACGTATACATGTAGATATTTAGAATGGAATCTAAAATACAGTGTATATACAGTAGCCAAACTGTTATTGCTTACCATTTATGAAAAAGAGACATTAAATTTAATACACACAAACTATTAAGTTGTGTATTATACTGTCTATTGTCGTTGTGTGTGTGTGTGTGTGTAGCTATGTGTTTCTATAAAAGGAAATCGGTATTAATTTCCTCGTAGTACATTTAATTTTAATCATGTTTGTCTTTTCACGATTATTCGTTGCGCGTGTATGCCTACATTGTTGGGAGTGTATCAAGGATCCGCCTTCCACCCCTGCCCCCCCACACACCGACACCCCAGTTCATCAATATAATAAACTTAATATTATTATCACTATCACTCGTTGTGGGTAACGCAATCGGTGTAATAGCTGGTCGATAAAGGCCAAAAAAGTTTGTTTCGCATCCGTCGTGTATATACTATCTACTACAAACTTCGCTATCCAATTTTAGTATTTGTAAATGATCATGATAATCTTAACAGACAAGTTCACTCATTAAAATGTCAAACCACTCGAAGTAATACATATAACACCAGTTTAGATTACAGTGAATAAACACAATGACATTCGTTGTGTAGTTTTCCTCACTCTATTTCTCACATATACCTAAACAAAAAAGCCTTTGAATAACATGTACCTCCTTTCCCACAACCACTGCGCCCTTTAATCCAGGACAAGACACGTAACAACAAAAGAAATTGGTTACCCTGTTGGTCTGATAATGAAACTTGACTAATTTTGCCATTTGGTTGCCCGATAACTTGTCAAAGTAAAACTCAGGCCGAGCCACCGAATCTCATTTTTCCCATTCAATTCATGCAGTTGAATGCCAATCCATTTCGATTGTCATTGTAAAGCAACTGACAAAAATGAATTCAAGCTCTGTTAATACTTCCAGTGTTACAAAATATAGCTCTTTTATCTCGAATAGAAATACGCCTGTAAACACTTACCCAATTTCGTGAATTCGACACAGGCAATAGTAATCACACCCCGACGAATTTCAAATGTTAGAACGAGTTTGCAGGAATAGATAAAGACGTACGAATGGACTTGTTGAGCGAAGTTTCTACATCCAATGCGGATGACGGACATGTACTTGATAAACGTACAGCCTTGTTTGTGGGAATTTGTAAAGTTGGACTATTTGGTTAAAGGTTCCTGTTCGACTTCCTTCTTTCACCTACATGGCCCACACATGCATCTATGGCAGGCGCTTGGTGCCATAAAGGTTCAATGGAAGAAGGATCGATCTTTTAAATGTTTGATGGTAAAACATCAAACATGCCTTTCGGTGTTATAAAGTTCGATGGAAGAAAAATTTACATTTTCCTTCGACGCTTTTTTGTTGACCAATCAGATCACGAGCAATAGCAGCCAATCTATCCATCCAGTCAAACAGAACATCTGAATGAATAGCTAGATCAACAGGCGGTGAACAGAGATTTGATCCTGCGATAATTGCTCCGGGCTAAGGTTGGGTCTAGGGTTGAATGAAGTTAAGAATACGGTTAGTGTTGGAAATTGACGAGGAACAATTGTCGCAGAAGCACAACCCGACAGACCGCTGATTGGTTTTATAAAAAAAAACGTCAATGTAAAATTAATGGTCATTATTTTTGCTATCGACCCTTTGATAGACCTATATCTCTCTTAGTCCACAGAACATTTACGGCACCAAACGCCATCCATAGGCCTACTCATCTATGTATTGGTCCTTGTAGTGTGCTTCCTGTGTAGGTTACAGTCATGGCTTACAGTCATAGCTTACAAAGAATAACGACTTGTTGTAACCGAACCGCCGTTTACGCCATACTCCAATTTCTGATGAGTGGGTATACAAGTTATAATCAAAGTGACGTGCATATTCCCTGTTAACCTGTTATTAATTATAATGGTCGCTCAGGAACCTGACAAAATGATTGCTTTTTGTATAAAATTCAAATTACAAACGATATATGACTGGAAGTACTTGAGAAGTTGAATGGTAGAATCAAAATGAAAGACAAAAAGATGGACAGAGGAAAAAGAATGACGCGTAGACACAATAGAGGAAGAGAGTCAGTGAGAGAACCAACACAAAATTACATTTGTGAAGTAAGGGGTAATTTAGACATGACTTCGTGAAGAGACAGAGAAACGGCGAGGAAACAGGTGTGATTAGATATTGCAAGAGAGACAGGATCCATTAATAGATTATAAATTGATTCGGGAATCCTTAATAGCATTCTACCAAGCAAAATATTTCTTGTCACATCATCAGAAATTTTTTTCACAACCTTCCCTCCCATAAACTAAAAAATTAAAACAAAACTAATTATGTCGCGTGATCTTTGTTCCTTTGCCTTTCATAAATCGTATTAAGTACGAGAATACAACCCTGTTAGTCGTGAGTTGCGAAACGGATCATAGTGATTGATTGTTCTTTTATCATTTCTTGTTGATATGACGTGTGCATTACTCCACCATATGAAATATCTGTCATGTAATCTTGTTTTGATTCAAATGGTTAGCTTTCATTTCCTTGTCATATGACATTGCACTTGTAACTGTTGTCTTATGCGTCTTTTTTGTGTGTGTGGGGGGTGGTTCGTGTCCTCCCCTCTCGCAACCCAACATCTGAATTTATTTTACCAGTGGCGTAATCAGCTAAAACGAAATTGAGGAGGCTGAGCAAGGAAGAATTAAAGTATTTTTGAAGCACCAGGAATGCAATTCATGCAGTCCAGGTATCAATCCCTTGAATCGGGTGGGGGGCTATATGCATTTTACTGTATTAAAAAAAATTGCATTTACAGTGTCACCTTTGATTAATTATATGTCTTATTTCGCGAGGAACGAGAACATTTTACATTTTTTAGTTTGGAACTTTCAATTTAAGGGCATTTTTTGATAACACAAGCAAATCAAAGTCTGAGCTTAATGTTGAGCCCTCCCCACCTCTTTTATGGGGATAGAGGGCTGGTGGATGTATGATAAGAATTCTCATCCTCGTGTAGAAAAATCATGACCAAACAAATATTCCTCATATTCGAAAGATAAGATATACATAATGTATATGAGAGGGAAGTTCATACAAAAAAATTAGTGATTTAGGTGTTTTGATAGATGGCCTAAAATAACAAAAATGTAGTTTCTATGGTACCCTATTAGTTTGGGAAGAAGATAGACCACCAAAAGACAAAACATGATACTAATAGGCCCTACAAAACTTCCCTTGCTGGCTCGAAGATATCTATATATGAAATGGAACCAATTGAATTGTCACGAAATAAAGTCGCAGTGGTAAACAAAAATAATGCCTTATATATATTTGTTTGATCTTTCTCTTTTTTTCTTTTTCTCTATCGTTCTCTCTTTCTTCCTTCCGTGTGTTTGTTTGTTTGTCGTGAAACTGTTTTTAGAGGACAGCAGCCCCAAGCCCCCCATAAGGACGCCAGTGGTCAATGAGCCTTATGCTTTAAATGCTCCAAATCTATTCACGCTTTGTTTTTTTACATTATTATTTTTTGTTTGTTGTTTTTTATTGTGTTTTTTTAATTAAATAAGAGTATGCTCAGAGGTCGACACTAGGACGGTAATAGACCGACCAAACAATTATTACGTTGCCCTTAGGTATCAGTCACACCGCCAGATCGACACCATACCGACTGCGAAGTAAATAAAAATAATGAATATACGATGAGAAAAGAATAGCAATAAAAACCGTTCCAATCAGATGTATTAATAGGTTTATTTCATATAAAATAATTACAACATTCAAAGCGAATAATATACATAATATGGCATTTATACAATCTTCAAAGCATATACGAATAGATCCAGGGGTAGTTACAAATTAACGAAGGAATTGGAATAACTTAAATGTCAAAGTTTGAAATATATTAATATGTTTTGAAAGAGCTTCGTCGTCATCAGTCTCGTTTTTAAAGAAATGCGTAAAAATAAATACATCTGGTAGTGTGTGTTCTACGGAATTCTCACCTTTCAAATATTTGGCAAGAATGTTAGCGCTCGATATTAGATTGGTTAAAGAGCTTTGATTAATACAAGAGGTCGTAATGTTGGTAAGCCAAATATTCTGATTAAGTATAACTAATTTAAATTAAAACAGTTTCAAGTTTCGATGTTAAATTAATCATCTGCTATGGTAACGTTACATCGCCATGCCATTTTCAGACTCAAAGCTTCCCTATCTGATTATAATTAGCAGTGTTTATAGTTTTTCTGTTGCTAAGAGTGAAATAGAAACGACTTCAGTCTCTCAAGAAATTTGTCCATTTTTGGTCAAGCCTGGTTGATGTTCTCCATGCATTATATGGAATTGTGCCGATTAAATAACATTAGAAAATGCCTAGCAGTTGAGATTACTTAGCGTTTGCTCACATTTTCACAATGAAGATACGACCAGAAGCCGAGAAAAACAATGCTATCGTTTTATGTAAACGGATTGGGAACGGTAAGTCCAATCTATTTTGGTCAAAAACATTGGGCCCTACCGACCACATCTAAGATTTTAGTTTATGTTACTACGGTATTATTTAAATAAATCTTGAAAGATTGTAGCCATGCTACATCTTAGATTAGACTACAAAAAGAAAACGAAGTGAAATGGGGCATTTATTGTCAAGTTATGTTCAAAACTCTACAAAACTTGATTCAAACTAATAAGATGTATATCTAAGCAGTGTATTGAGTCATCAAGGCTACATTGTAAAATTAGTGTAAGAGCCGATAAAGGTCATTATCATATTAATACCAACTTGTACCATGTGTAGCTATACGAATTTCGTTCATGTGACCAGGAATTTGATCGGAACAATCCTGGGTCAAATTAGGCAATTAAATTGAGGACCTTGACCACATTTTATGTAGCTAATTACTTGGCCATTTTATACAATATCCAGATCGGAAGGATATCTTCCAATAGCACTGGATGGAATTTCCCAATTAATTTATGGAGTACAATATCACAATACGTTGGTCTCCGTGATATGAACTTTCCCTTTCATTTTTGGAAGACATATTGTATGTTGGACTTCCGAAGCATATCATAAATTATATTGTAAAATTCCGATAATGCCCAGTTTCCTACAGCAAATCATAACCCTTTTTTTTCATCATAAAAAGTATCGACAAGACAAAAAATAAATAAACCCAATAACGCAAACCGATAATTTTTCTTCAAAGGCTGTTGCCTTTGTAAATGAATAAAATAAACTGAATACGTTAGACTGTATAGATACGTTCTTACAGCAGTATTTACATGTAAACAGTACAAAATTTATAATCTTTCTATATACATTCCTCTTGATTCTTATAAAAGCACAAATCACAATATTTCAATCAATTTTGTTATCTTGAAAAGATTTATATGAATCGCCGATCAGGTCATATTTAATTCCATTAAAGGGTTAACTTGACCGTCAATCTCAAAATAAAGACTCGCTTTACTTGAATTTTCATGAGAATTTAAATTCTTTCCCGTATTATGATAAGGTCTTTGCAAACACCTTAAAATTGAATAAATTATGTTTCAAAACCCACATCATGTCGACACATTGGAGACCATGGTAGGTCAGTGGCGTATCCAGCAAAGATGAACAGGCAAAAGTCCACTCCCCTACCACTTTTGGCATCAATTGTTTGGTACGCCACTGCCAAACGTAAAATCGAAAGTGTTTGCAAGAATAGCTAAGCTCCGGTAGCCAAATGAAACCTACAAAAATACCAAGATATTTTGTTGAGGTTTAACCTACGGATGTACATCATAAACATAGTCCATTTTCAATCTGCGTCATCATGGTCATGGGTGCTAGATATTCTATTTTGCATGATTCTTACCAAATACAGTATTGATTTACAATCAATATAAATCACATGAATCATGTAATTTACGTCATCATAACAATCAGTGGAAACAAAATTACCAAATATATAATCACATCGAATCATTGTCACTTTTAAGTTAGTAGTGTTCACGAACTGGCAGGTCACCTCAGTTTGTACATGATTCACATCGCATTCACTGTTTTCCAACGAAGACGTAGATGTTAGTCCACGAATTGTGTCATTGTTTCCGCTTCCTCTGGCTAGTGATTGTAATCTGACAACGACACAGTCATAGGACCAAATCTTTCCTTTCTTCTTTCCTCTTTTTTGTCTTTTAGAGAAAAAAAATTAAGAACGTGAACATCAGCTTTCGTCGACGCCTAAAGTCTCGTAGTGTCCCGACGTAGCCCATTTCATCCCCAGTGTTCTTGACTTGGGCCCTCGTCTAAGTTTATCGTAGTCGTTGTCGTCTGATGCTTCTAACGAGGCTGTCTGACTCTTGGTGTCTGAAGGACTCGATGGTTTTACGCTGGTAGCGTGGTTTAGCTTCCCATACATAGTGTCCTGTTCTCCCTCGATGCTATGTCGGAGCGAGCTGTACCCGCTCGAGTTTTCCGAATCATCATCTTTGTTGCTGTACCCTGATGATAGGCGATGGCTCCCGACACCGCCGCCGCAGCTCGTGAAGAGTTTGGAGGTTTCTCTCAGGTTGCTCTGCTTCACCAGAGCTAAGACATTCCCTGGTGTGAGTGTACCCACACCTTTAACAGGATTCTCCTTGAGACTTGAACCCACCCGACAGGCCCATGTACTCGACTTGTTTTGTGTCTTCTGATTGGGATCCGTGTAGAGCGGTGCTGAAGCTCCTGTATCTTGATGCTCCAGGGTAAATGCATGGTAAGCACCGTGGAGGTTGTCCTCGACGTCATTATTATTCTTTCGGTTCTTCTTGTTGTCCAACAGCTCTTCACAGTCGATGTCAGGTTTTCTGAGCTTGTTTACCACGGCGTATTGAGGGACAATCTTCATTGAGCCACCACGCTTCACAGGACTTCTTTGTTTTCGTTGGGATTCATTCAAACTTCTCCTATTGTTAATGATTGCAGCATGTACTTGGTTGTTCTGAAGGTCTTCTCGTAGCGTTCCTTCAGTCTTTGAGGTGACTCTGACGAAAGTTGTTCCAGGAATATCTGATATTTCCACGTATGGTCCATCTAAACGAGAAAGAAAGAATAAAGTGTTCAAATATTCAAAACGTTTATACTGACATGTGAGCAGAAGCTATTCAGCTACCCCCCAAATGCTTGCGCATTTGGACATTTTTACATTTGGACTGTTCTGACATTTTAAAGGGATAGTTGAGTTCTTGTTTAAGACCGCAAATGCCTTCAAAGTGCATGGTTATTGCTATTATTTTAAATTATGACATTTCTAGTGCCCTTTTAGAACCTAAAATTGCTATGAAGGTAATTTTAGACCCCAAAATGTGTTCATTTAGATTGAATACGATAATACCAATTCAGCTCCACTTTCACAAAAATACAGTGACCGTTAATTAGTTAATAATAACAATACACGGGCCGGCTGGTTGTGCGTATCACAACCAACACGAACAAGCCAACAAGAAGCCAATATTGGCATTGGCTGGAATAAAACGTATAAGGCGCTTTCTCGTTTTTCAACTGCTGGTTCAAAATTACTGAATATTTGTGGGGCATCACAAACATTAGAAACGGTTATATTTATGGATATTTCAGCTGTCTCTGAACCGATTATGATCAAACAAAGATGATTTTGTCATTTAAATTGTATATTGTTCCAAATTTGACACTCAGTTTTTCATTATCTCACACACAAAATATTTTGTGTAGCGCCCTCGTCAACAAAACTCAACTATCTCTTTAAATGGTATTACACGTGTATTATATTAGACTTGGGTTGTTTGATGATAATGGTCATGACGTCGGTCATGATTCAAATGGAAAAAGCCAGCGATATTGAAAGTTATATACAAAGTTAATTTGTGCAAGACAGTCTATAATGATATCTTTATTTTTATTATCATGAATAAAGCAGTAAAATTTTGCTTTATGTTATTGCAGTTCTGCACTCCTGTACTTTATATTCACATACTGGTGGCAGCAAAAAATATGTTGGAGATTTTAACAATTCAACCATTTCCCACAATCTTTTCATTAGGTGTCTCGAAAAAGAATACGTATCATATCGTGCCTTATTTCATGTGGGCATAAGTAGTTTCATTGGTTATGTTTGATTTCACTGAAGAGCGCCATCTCTTGATGTGAACGTTTCTACGCCGTTCTGCGACGATGATTGCAGTGACAAATCAACAACAACAAATCGTTAATCAGTTGTTAATGTCTTCTGTTCAAGATGACAAGATTAAAACAATCATTAATCACCTTTTCGAGACAATCTCTTGAATTTATTGGATGCCTTTGTATTTGTCTTGGTAGCAGCAAGCGCCAGGGCATGTGCGGAGGATTTCTCTGTTGACATTCGTTTCATCTCGAGCTTAGTCGTGCCCTTCGGCTGGTTGTTAGTCCGGAACCGAACAGAGTCATGAAATCTGCACGAATCAAAATTGATAAAGGAAACATTCAGGAAAAATGAAGGATAACGGGATTACTGAAGTCAATATTATTGGGAAGAGAGTATATGACATAACCCACGTACATTTTAAAAAGAAGGAAAAAAAAGAAAAGAGCACCGTATTGCTATCCTTGTCGATGAAAGAAAATCGGCACCACGATTCCACCGTTTGAATTGGGCCTCAATATCATTCGACACATCTTATATTAGAGTCTAGCTACATTATCAATCTGTATCCCCTCTAGCAAGTAAATCATCCCTATTTTGATCGTAACAAAATCAACAAAGACTTGAAACGTTCTCTTTGAGGATTGCCTTTCAATGAGTAATACAGTACTTGTATAGACAAACACGTACTCCTGAAAGCAGGTGTTATCGATTTGTCGTACATGTGTAGCCAAGTTTGTTTTTTTTAACTGTAGACATCGTAGATTAGTGTCGATCATTCTATGGGGCTCATGTCGTTTGAATAATTGCGGAGACAATGCAAATGGTAGAAATAGATAGGTGATGTATAATACAGGAGGGGATTGGTAGGAGGGAGGAGGGGTGTCAGTATAATTGACGAGTGAGGATCATTATCTATTTTGGGAGGAGTCAATACCGTTGGCAACAAGCATGGCAAGGGCCTTAAAAAGGAAAGGTGGATTTGTAAATTGTGTGGGACTGAGTAAATAAGGGCTGAAGCAAGGGGCGATTTTCACATCCCCCTTATCAGATTCAACTATGCAGACATACCCTATGGAGCATTAGACTGCATTGACCCCCCCCCACTAGGAGGAAGCTTACATCTATGGTGTACATAAGGACGGTGAGCGCACTAATTTGTGTCAAATCCGGTATGTCTGGTTTTAGTATCACTTTTATCTCGAGAGTGTACATGTGCAATTAAATAATGGATGTGCAATTAAATTATTGATTAATCCATTGACCAGAAAATATATATTTTGTATAGTTTAGATTCCTAATAGTTATTTCAGCAAACAACATGAAGTCCATGTTCATGATTAGTTGGCCTTTTTAGTCTGAATTAGTTACTTCTTAAAATAAAGAACAAAATGTAGATCCTGATAAAGATTAACAATATTCCGAATGCGTCATGATTGTTACCATTATTACATCAGTGTTTTGCCATTTAAATTGTATGATGATGTCATTGACATATGTAAATGATTTATATACATGTATATTTAAAAGAAAATCATACTTGCAGATCTAAGAATATATCAGATAATTGAAACAACACTTTCTGATTAATCTCGTCATCTGATTCTAATCCACACCTGTTTTTGTAATGGTATTGTTTCACGTAAATTAAAAATAATTCACTACTCTGTAATTATCCAAGCATCTGTTTCAATCTGAAAATAATCTGTGATCAATGCCAGACAAATTATGCCGGACCAATATATAATAATAATATAAGATAGGGGTAATTTTCACTATAATATAGATTAATCATAGGGAGTAATTTTTACATCCCGTAAGTGACTATTTTAGTTGGATTTGCGTAAATAATCTGCAGAATTTTTTTCATCTCGGACCCACGTATATCTATAATCAATGACAAAGTAATGTTCTAATGAGATGTATGCATGGAACCGGGCAGCCCCTGTATTAAACCTGTAGCAGTGAGAATACAGTAGCAATCGGTCAACCAAACATAAAGGCTCCCACATGATCCATATAAGTCCATTTGATAAAAAGAAATGGCACTATGGATGCCCATGAATTAACTCTTACCCCGGTTGGACTTTGTTTCTCCTCCTTTTCCTTCTGTTGATGACTATCAGCACGAATGCTACCACAGCGGTCAGTGTAATGACCCCTGCAACACCAGACGCAATCAGAGGCAACACTCGATCCACCGCCGGCCCCTTGTAATCAGGATTCACTTCGAAGTAGCCCCCTTCCTGATCAATGAGCACCTCATCGTGATGACCAGACTGGTCCTTGGAGGCTCCGGATCCGTCCTTGATGGGGTAGCCACCCGACGATCCTCTGGGAGCCACACCGCCGAAAGGCGCCCTCACCGTTTCGGTCTTGACTGTAGAAGGATTCCTTGTGGATGTCCGAGGGGGATCTTTTATCAAAACGGGGGTACACAATGATGTGAAAACAGTATTAGAATAGAGCTGTCATAAGCGTGTTATACAAGCAAAAGTACATTGACGTCGTCCTGTAACATGGAACTCTGGTACAATTCCAGACCCAAACACTGATGAAAGTTGATAAAGATCCGTTCATATTAGTACTGATATTCCCACCCGTACAGTCACTAGAAGAAATAGAGATCATCTTATCAAAATCAGCCTCCCGTGGAGTAAATTAACCCAGAGGAAACCGCAGATGATCGTGACTCCATTAAAAATAATTTTACTACAGAAGTTAGAATGATTCATGAGTTAGTTGAGCGATGGGGCATGTTGTGGGCATTAGGAAGCAAAAATGAAACATGAATTTTTTTTCTCCTATACCCTAAAATTTGACGTAATACTTTTCCTAACTCTTAGTGATTAATAAAGAACCGATTATGGAAGATGTCTTCGACCCTCTTCGACGCTTTTTAATTCTTGTGCATTCCACACGTACTTAAATTTTATTTGCAACTTTCGATTAATAAAGAACTTTATTTGGAAAATTATACAGTGGGTTGATGAATTAATTGTGTAATGATCCATGTGAACCTTTGGATGATCCATGATCTACCAGGTCTCCAGTCATTCCCTATCGTAAAAAACGACAAACCTGTTGTCGATGTCACGTATTCCTAACTAGACGCTGAAAGAGTCATGCCTGCCCCCTCTATAAACCTATATGATCCAGCATGTGTGAAAACTATCACATTTTGATTCATCAGAAGATAACTCATCTACGTTAGATCAGGAAGATAAAGTACATTATAAAAACATTTAGCCGATGACAAGGGGTTGAATCATGAAACAAGTGGCGGCATGAGGATAATGACAAGAGATGTTCAGCTTTACGAGGACCCCGCGATCCTAAAGACAACGAATACTTCGTATTATGTATTTTTCGATGTATTTTTTTCATTTGACTTTTGTTAAAAAACCCATCTGCTATTGTTTCTTTGCAAACGATGCCCAATCGATATACCTGATTTTTGTTCTATCCTCTTTAGATTTGATAGGACGGATAAGCATATTTAGAATCAAGAGTGAATTCGGAATATCCCCTTTAAAACAATAATTATTGTTGTATTCCGCTGGTAGTTTGTCCTTTTTTTTCTAATCGCTTCTGTTACTTTCTTCAAGCTTTACAAAACCCTTGAATATTCTTTCAAAAACTATGATTCAACAAGCAGAGTCAAATGTAAGAATGAGCTATAATTTCTCTAGCAGGCATACTGTCATCGGTTTGACTTGCACACGGAAGTTGGTCTTGTTTGACTACTGCCGTGAGAGAGGGTACTGCATCTGTTTTACTATTATTTTCATTTTTCTTGTCCAGTTTTCAAATCCCCATGAATGGATGGAAACAAGCAAAGGTCCCCATTCTATTCTCGAGACGGGGGTTCGTGTTTCCATATTTCGCTCCAAGATAAAAGGGGGGATGAGAGATGCGGAACTACCATTCACAGTTCACAAACGAGTCAGAGGAAACTGAATCACCCATGGACTTAACCTGAGACCAGAGGCATTATTGACTACAGATACGACGTGTTCTCACTCTTCAACTATTCTATCATCATACCACCTTTCCTCTCTAATCCCACGTGGCTGATTTGCACATACCCTCATGAAACAGACGTGAGTCGTTTATTATAGTTTGTATGTTTCCCCAAAGGAGGTTAGCGAATAGTTTGAAGTCCAATTGAGATCGCTTACATGATACAAAGCAGAAAGTTGATTCGCATCTTTTTAGCACATGGGATGGGCAGACGAGATCTGCCATGATTTTGATGATTTAGGTCAAAGAAAATGCAGGCTATAATGTGAGTCTTTTTTCTTCCTTTTTTTTAACTTTCAAACATGTCGTTACAGTATTCACCTCTAAATCCTCGCACAATGAGATTTCAACACCCGCCTGCTACCTCGAGAAAATATCACACCACTCTGGGAAAAGTCATATAATTTTGTTTGTATTGGGCAAGTAAAATTTATATGATATTTGACCCAACATACATTTATTCTTCGCCTATTCAACCCAAGATGCATTATAAACAATGATTACATCGGGTTCAAAGTAATTCTTATTTCTGGCCATGTTCACCTTAAGATTCGCTTTTGCAAGACGGCCTAGTTGAGTGGTGTTTCGTTCTCTGTAGAAATAATCTTTAAAAATATTAAAAGTAGATGAGAACTTACTTGTCGTTGGTGGCGCTTCTATACACAAAGTACCGTCTTGGAGGTAGCCCTTACAACACCCAGGTCGCACAGCGTATTGAGTGGATACCAGCTCACGGAATGCATTCACGTATACGAGTCTATTGAGAAGGTAACAAAAATAATCACAATTTAAGATATAGTCTGAAATGAGAAGAGTATATTAAGGAAGATAATAATATGTGTTATAAGTGAATTAATCCAGAGACATATCGACAGAGGAATGGAGGGAATGAGAGAGGGGAAAAGAATAAAAAAAAAGTGACGGGGAAGGTGAGAGATGTATTAAAACAAAAGTGTAATTTGTTAAATACTACATTTCAAATATTACATTTCATGAAATTTTTACTTGTACTGTTATTGTTCAGTGCTAACTTGAACACCTGAGAGTTCCATGACCCCTCTGTATGAAACTTACCAATTCCATTCGAAGAAGAAAAAAATATGCACGTGTGTACTCTATAAGAATGATGATGTGCTAAATGCTTCATGATATGCAGATAATAAGACTTTACACCTTATTTAAACTTTTCAAAGGGATATTAATAACTACATCATAAACAGGAAATAGTTGTTATGATAGAGTAGGACAAACCTGTATCTACTGCACATCGCTACACCAAACACACTGCACTTTGTCATGTATCGAAACTTCTTGGTCTGTATACCACTCATTGGTATTCTTTGCACATTGGTGACGCTGCAAAGATAGAAAAGAAAAATGGGGTTTTTAAAACAAGCATTCATGATAATATGATTGGACACTAACAAAATTTATGAATTAAGTTGTTTCAATCATTTATACAACATAGTTTTTATGCTCGACAAAATCATGCAAAGATTGGTCTTTTTAAACTCATTTTTTGTGGTATTAGACCTACCTGGGAAAATTCTACTAAATATGTAATTGTTATTTATCATCACCGTAGATGTATTAAAGCCCGTCTGCACTAGTTTGGCCAGGAGGGATCAGACCTACCAGCAGGGTCACTGACAGGTGGTTATCTCATCAACTCAGCTCTCAATTAACCTTTAAAAAGGGATCATGTGGGACCAACGGGCATCGCTTCAGTATTGTTTTCTATATAGAGGGAGCAAGTAGCTACAAATAGTGCAGTGGGGCTTTAACATCACATATCTTATACATAAAAAACCGTTATAACATGCTGAACCATCTAGCTACATATTCTGTAATAAAAAAAGGGGGCATGGATATTTTAAATTCCAAGGAAATCTAGATAAGCAATTTGATTAAGCAGGTCGGCGATGAAAAGTATCGTTCAATTATAACCTGATGCTTTTCTGGCAAACCCTATTTCATGTTAATTTAAATGAACGTTTCAATGCACGCAACGAGGAAAGGAGTATATAAAGAAGGAAACACAAACAAACAAACAAATCAAGCGAATAGAAGTCCTTTCCAAAATCTTAATACAATTTTTGAACAAGGTAAACGCATACGACGCAGATTTTTTCTTAGATAAGGCATCTTAAGAAAACTTGTGCACGTGGTGAACGTATTCGAGGCAGATTCTTTCTTAGATAATGATTTATTAATGTCCTTTGCAAAAGAGGCGTCATTTTGCCTAACGTAGGCCTGCGTCACGGATTGACGCGGTCTTTATAACGCCGATGTGGGGGGACATCGTAGACAAAAAAAGGAGCAAGCAGTGCATTGAATGTTTGATTAGCGCATGTAGTAACGCAATCGCAATGATGCATTGTGTGTAACGGGCATTGGGGAATTACGTATTTTTCTCGACATTAATCACTCTATCGCTATCCTATCGCTATACATGGCCAATATGTGTGGTCTGCACGAGACCATTCTTGTGGACCAATTTATTAATACACCTGTCGAATATGTATTAATCGAGACAGATAACAGGTGAAATACCTCGAACTCTTAATCCCTTCCCGACGTTAAACCCACGAGGTACCTACCGCAACCATGGCAACAGCACGCCAATGATGATATGAACAGGTGAAAACCAGGGACTTTGCTACCAGGTCATAATCCTTTTATGTTATGAACTAATCTCTGACGCTGCTCCAATTATATTTCGTTTTGTAAAGACTAACTGTCCTCATAATGGTCTACGTGTAGTTACAAGCATATTGGTTTAAGATTGTGTGGCAACTATTAAACAGATATACGGCCTACCTTTAAAAATGCATTAATGTAATTTCAAGGAATAATTTATAACATTTACTATTACGATAATGATATCATTAAAAGTGTGTCAGGAACATTTTGCTGTGCCCGTTTCACTACTAATCAAAAGTAATGATTATATTGGTGTCCTTACGCGGGTTATTATCAGCAGATTTAAGGAAGATCTGTGAACAGATAAGGTTAGACTGACATTGTACTAGTTTGGTGGGTACCTCATCCTCCGTGTCAGGTCGAATTAACAAATGATTTGTTCAAGTATTTCACACAACCACAGGATAACCTTTGAAAGAACTCTCGTGAAAACCTGGGCTAGGACATATCCTGTCATTGCTGCCATGAGAAAAGTAAGCATCAATCAGTAACGGAAGAGAGATCAGAACGGGAGATGAAATAAAAATAAAAGTTGAATGAACCGCGGGAAAATTTCAGCCTATAGAAATGACGTCATGTTTTGACGCGCTAAGAATGATTACAAAAAACGGTCTTTTTTATATCACTTAGTCCTATATCAAGGTAGGTGACATTATTCACTTTGGGTTCATCAGATAGCTGTAGAGCAAAGAATTTACCGAGATCCGACGGTAATCAAAGACAGCTCCTTCATGTTTAGGGCTTCATTCTGTGATTGATCAGACTCCAGATTGCGGGTTATGAATCAGAAAATATTCCCCTTGTATTAACCCCCCTCCCCCCTCTCGATATGATAAAATTACTCATATAATCGGTAGATTTCGTTGCCGGCACCTGTCACTAGAAATATCTCACATCGTCAAAGATTTGTTCCAAAGCTGGAAAACGTCTGGTTTAATTTTGTATATTTGGTCATGAAGGTCAACTATATACTCAAGTGCATTCAATTAATTTATAATGAATGTTTGTTCGGTTCGTGGTAGAAATATGGATTGCATATTTGTTGCCATGGATTTCAAGTACCGATCAATTTTCCAAAAAAATGTATGAAGTACTGCACTATAAAATAAAAAAAATTGTTCATCTAGAACATCGTTGGGGAAAATAGGGTATCATAAGCGATTATTATGTGCGCGAGCGTATGCGCGTTCGTGTGCGTGTGTGTGCGTGTGCAAACAACTATATTTACAAATTATTTTGCTCAATCATGTAGAACTACTTAAGGAAAGAAAATAAGATGCCCCGATTTCGTCAAGTCTTGTTACAGCTGTTGCGTGTTTTATTCCACACTTAGCTCTTATCTTTCTTGCTTTAACAGAGGGGCCATTCAAAGTGAGTTACCCTACATACAGTAAAAAAGATTCGGGTGAGTTACCATGTTTACTGCTCGAAGCAATAGCATAGCCATTGACCATGATGCATTTTATTGACATTAAAGAAATAAAATGAAACTAGATAGCTTATATCTTATCTCGTATCTTGATCTGAAAACCTATTTATTCAAAACGATCACTATATACTATCTCTCCACTTTGATAGTTAATGGTGACTAAAGGCGGGAATGGGGTATGATATTTGTTTATCGAACGGAAATAATTATCTTCCCCCCATATTGTAACCTCAATATTGCACTCTTCATTTCGTCCAGATTTATCTGTGGTGTTTAATTTCCTGATTCTCCTGAAGCATTTCTGTGCTGCTCCCTGGATTCCGGGCTTGACTTCTTATCTGCGTATTTTCATTTAATTTAATTTCAACTGGAAGATTACAGATTGAAACATCGAGGTATTGTATACGCGTTAGGACGAACCAAATATATCACGTTTATTTCCTGCAACGCCCGGAGCACCTCGGCATACGGGGGATTATCTCTGATATTTTGTTGGCTGCTCCCCGGCGTTACGCACCCTTCATTTCGCTTTTCCCACAGCGAAAACACGTTTAAGGTTGAGCGAGAAACGTTCAATTACGAGGAAGCCACGCCTTCCTATTCTAATAGGGATTGAATGATGTCAACGGTTAAATCATATTACCAACCTACATCGTAATCACTGATTGACAAGCTGATCACTGAGTTCCTTCAATGTGATATCCTTCTTTAGAACATGGCCATGGCACGAGTACGTGTGGTCGTTGTGTAGGTTATGGTTTCTAAAATTAGGTATAAACATTTGTGTAGTAAACTCTACTGCCTGACAGGAATTTATTGTATTTAACGCTTTTACAATTCTAGATAAAATAAATACATTTGTTCAACTGTTTATTCATGACAAGTCAAATATATAACGACATTTGTTGTGATCAATCTAATATTACAATTTTTATATATCCATGAATAAAATCGTTCAATTGACATCATTTGGAGCGGAACATTGTGCCGAAAATGTTTGCATTTTTATTTTCCCATTTTTCTATTCATTTCCGAAGAATAAAATTACATAAAATCGTTTGAAAGTCTTCATGTAGATCAATAGAAACTTGCTACCACGGTAGTTTATAGAGCAATAAAACAGAAAGAGAGAGAGGGAGAGAGAGAGAGAGGGAAAGAGATGGCTGACTCCAAACTGAAGGAGTCTATAATTATCTTGTCACTATTTTTCATACAAGACCTCTGGAACAAGTACCCAACAGCTATGTTCCTTGTGTCCTAGTGTAAAGCAATGATCATGTCAAAATATTTGATTTCTTGATTAAAAGAACTCTTTCCTTTCAATTAGCATGAAACAAAAAAAGGTCGAAAGTACCAGGGACGTTTCTATTTATGAGTCCCTGTTTGGCATAAGCCTGTCGAGTAGTGTTAAGTGACAATATTAATCAGTCTTCAAAATTTCTTCCTTTATACAACGTTCAGGGCTAAAACTTGATATCCATGCCGTTGTATACGACTTTGATTTCATTGATAGACGAATAAATTTGTTTTCAATGCAAATGTTTATATAAATAGTCGAGGTCACAGCTATCTATCAGTAAACAAGGAGAGCTTTTGGCAGATTGATTTATTCAAACAACACCAGCGTACTGCCTCAATCACATACTTTTTTAGAGCAAAAATTAATTTGACCTAAAAACTGCAAATTCTTTCAAGGAATTAGCGTGTCAACATTGTAAGTTGCGTTTCATTGTCATCTGTCATCAATTAAAAACTGCTGAGATCGTGTAAAACTACAAGATTTGTACAGAAGTAAATAAAGTGAACATCTTGTAGTGTCTTTGATTTCATGACAATATCAATCGACATTTTATTTTCGTATACTTCGCCCATTTCCCTACAGCGAAATCAATGAATCATTTTGTTGTTTATATCTTTTTACTGGGTCTTTTTGTATATTCATTTATGAGGCTATCATTAAACTGTTCTTAATTATAACGATTCCCAGCATACATAATGAATAACTTAAGGACTTCTTTCCTCTTCAAACCCGGAGCGAAGCAAGGACAAACAACTGATCAAATTAGATGGACATCATTATAATCCTTGTCGAAATGGACCATGGTTCCAAGCCCTAATTGGAACCAATTGTGTGTTATTCTTCTGATGGGTTCCTTACTCTTCAACATGTCATCTGGACTGTCCTCATTTAGCCTGTTCAGCGGTATCACAGACGTGGTCTTCTATTGGCCGTGACTGCCAACTAAAATAGGGCATCGTTTGTGTAATAAGAAGTGATTGAATTTGGGGTCAACATGGCGCCTTCTTCCCAATTCTTTTTATTTTCCGTCTTTCCTGACCGGCTCCTATAACGAGAACTACCTCAATTTTCCGTTCGTAATCTGTCATCCTAGTTAACATCACAATGCTTTGTAATAGTGACAAGGAGATTATGTGGATTTGTCGTTTTTGTAATTAGTCATCTTGATACTCGTATGAAAATGATTATTCCTGGTATCAGTAGTATTACATTTTTAGATGTAGCCGTATTACATAAAGCGTGAAGAAAATGCCTAGATATGCCGAAGAAGTTAAGCAAGAACACGGTAAATAATATGGATGCCTATGAAAAAAAAATTCTCCCTGACAAGGGTGTTTCAACCGACAAGTGGAACATATTAATATAGCTAATTAAAAAGGTAAAAAATATGACGAAGGATAAGAAGCAATGACAATAGTAATAGTTGTAGTAGAAGTATTGTAGTAGAATAGATATTGTGGTAAGTAGTAATATTATTGTAGTAGTAGTATAGTATAGTAGTAGAAGCAGTAGTAGTAGTAGTAGTAGTATAGTATAGAAGTAGTAGTAGTAGTAGTAGTAGTAGTAGTAGTAAGGTAGTGAAGTGCTTTTGTAGTAGAGTGTTGTTGAGTAGAGTATGGTGGTAGAGTAGTAATATGGTAGAGTAGTAGTGGTAGAGTGGTAGTGGTGGTAGAGTAGAGTAGTGGTGGTGGCAATGGTGGTGGCGGTGGTAGTGGTGGTGGTATAGAGTGGTGGTATCACGGTGGTGGTGGTGGTGGTGGTGGTGGTGGTAGAGTGGTGGTATGGTGGTGGTGGCGGTGGTGGTAATGGTGGTGGTGGTGGTGGTGGTGGTGAGTGGTGGTAATGGTGGTGGTGGTGGTGGGATTGGTGGTGGTGGTGGTGGTGGTGGCGGTGGTGGAGTAATGGTATAGAGTGGTGGTATCACGGTGGTGGTGGTGGTGGTGGTGGTGGTGGTGGTGGTAGAGTAATGGTATGGTGGTGGTGGCGGTGGTGGTAATGGTGGTGGTGGTGGTATCACGGTGGTGGTGGTGGTGGTGGTGGTGGTGGTAGAGTGGTGGTATGGTGGTGGTGGCGGTGGTTGTAGTGACGGAGGATGGCAATGGTGGTGGTGGTGGTGGTGGTAGTGGTGGTGGTGGTGGTAGTGGTGGTGGTGGTGGTAGTAGTGGTAGTAGTAGTAGTAGTAATAGTAGTAGAAGTATTAGTATAGTAGTAGTAGTAGTAGTAGTAGTAGTAGAAGTATTAGTATAGTAGTAGTAGTAGTAGTAGTAGTAGTAGCAGTAGTAGTAGTCTGTAGTAGAGATACTTTTATAAAAGCCGTCTACTTTTCCCTTTTTTGCGTACAAAATTATGATGGCAAAACACCCAGATATGTCACATAATGGTATCATGCTTAGGATAGTTTGTATAAAATTAAATGATACTTCAGGAAAAAAATTATGACATTTACACAACTTGTCGTCCATTGTTCGTCTGATACAATTTATCGTTTTGTGATCATGTATTTCGAACCGTGTGGTCCATGTCATTTTGAGTATATTTCTATTTTAAATGCAAAATTACTTCAACACACACGATCGATGTACAAGTACCCCATTGGGGCTCAATTTAACATACAGGGATGAAATAAATTAAGATAAGAAAACCGTGTTATTATCGACTGTTTTAGTTACTCTGTCTACAAATGCGTCTCTCGCTTCCATTAGATCTATTGTCACTCGACAAATTGCATATGGCTGGCACAAATGTAGCTAGATAATCTTAATACGGACCTTCTATTTTCTTTACATATCAAATTCCAAAAGATATTCAGAATTCATTCTCCAAATACATCGTTATTTCTTTCGGTTACGAAATGTTGAACTATATTTCTGTATCTTCAAAAGAATATGGATCCTGTGGTATATATCTGTAAGCAACATATTTTTTACTCCTGAATTCAATAGAAATGCAAAGTAATACATTTGGTAATTCAAAAATTCGAGATGAAAGGATTTCTTCTATTAATAACAGAAGGAAAAGTGCCAAACGCAAGAAAACTTTTGGTGCAAGAAAATGATTAACTATTTCCTTATCCTACTCAACTACGGGTAAAAGACAATAATTAGATTACATTGTAAACTCCTTTAAAAAATTGAGGTTTTCACCTGTAAACTCATGAAGCCAAACTTTGAAGGGCTTTTTTGGTCAGCAGAAATTAGAGTGAATTAGCAAAGTTCGCCACTTTGTCCTATTTTTGTCTCTTGTAATTCGCCTCCGCATGTGACATGAAACGAACAGGTGAAAACAAGTATATATATCATTATCGTGCATGCATGGGTTCTTAACGGATAATTTGTCAACACCTCCACTACAGTTGCGACCAAAAATGTCATCCTTTTTAAGAACCAGGGGAAAATTATTTGCCACGTTAAGTGATCTTTTAATTACATCAATTATTCTAGGTAGCAGTCTTATCCTGGTCGTTAATAACACGTGCAAGTTATGTTTTTGTAGTGATTTAACATACATCGTGATTAGTTGTCAACGCCTTCATTAGTTCATTAGAGTGAAATAAAAATAAAAATACCCCCTTTCATCCAAGAGGTAAACATTATCGGTTTAATGTTAATTGAATGTTTTAATTCATTAATTAAACTGATAGTAGTCCAAATAACAGGTTGAGTAATTACGTAACATTTTGATATTACACTTCTACGGAAGATGTGTACATACTGTGATGCGGGGTTTAGTAATATTCCACATATAGACCTGGGCCTCAGGCTTTTTTGGCGGGGTTGGTGATAGGGCTCGAATTTGATACTTGATTAGTATGTAACAAACAAAACTGCTTGATTAACCTTACGATGATAAGTCATGTGCAAGATCAAATTTGAGGAATACAATCTACCACTGTATAGTCACACAACACATGCTTTATAAAGCACAGACGATGTCGTATAGTCTAAAGGGGGAGTGAGATTGCATGAGAGACATGGTGGAATATATTGTAAACTTTAAATGCACTACGTAACCAACAAATTACGAATGTCACTAACAAAAGCAAGACGCATACCAAGGTCAAAGGACGGTGAATCCGCTCTCTCTCTCTCTCTCCCTCGTCCCAAATCTAGAAGGATCACATTCCCTCGTCTTAAAGCATCCTGCGAGAGTTGTAATCTCCCCCAAGTCAGTGGCCTAGCTCTCAACAGGAAAACTCTACGGAGGGATTACACCTCTAAATCCCCTAGGAGCAGTTTCGAAGAGATAATTCCATTAAATTAACAAATCTCCTCAACTACAGCAATGATCGCCGGCATCCCTTCGTATTAATCTCAGGACGGAATGTATGCGTGCGTGCAAATTGGAGGTAGCTTCTGTACGTATTTTACCTTAATTTTCGCGAAAACGCGGCTTATCTGTAAACTATGTTCGCAATTTTGTTTAATTATAAATAACAGCCGTGAGCATGTAAACTGCGTGGAAAACATCGTCTAACAGATTATGTTATCCTTGGCTGGCTACTAGCTCTGGTTTATCTGGGTCAGCGAGGGGATAACATGGAATGAGGTCAGGAAAGTGGGAGTGTTAGTTCATGTTAAACTAGCGGATACACCCAAATATAAGGGTCAACTGTGACGTGACACATGAATCCTTTTAATCAAGATTTGTTTTGCCGAAAATCATTTTTTGTTTTGCTTCTAGAATAAAATGTCAAGCCGGGTAAGATTATAGGGATGGAATGTGCGAATAAGAAAGAAAATAAGTGACTCACTGTGGAAAAAGTGGTGGTTTCGGGGTTGTTATTTCATTACCGGTAAAGTATTATTCTATGTATAAAACTTGCTTGGATGTGTAACTCATTTTGAGAAAAGACATGAGGTCCTGATATAATTTTGCTACATTTACACAAATATGACATAAAAATTAGGGATTGTCTATTATATCAGTTTCTATAAACTTAGAGTAACTTGGTTACAGCATTATCATGATCATTAAGCGCTCTAAAATATCATGGATATATCCATGGAATTATCTTATGCCATGTATGTGACCGCATCTATATAGCTGAATGTCCAATGGGAACACTGTGTGAATGATAAAGTCCCTAAAAAAAATTCACTCGCTTGAAGAAAAAAAAATCTTTTCATAGTCATGATAGTGTCGGATGTCACTTTTCTAAAAACTTAAGAACATTCTGATAAATATCAAGAAAATAAACGGCGTTGTGCTAATATTGTCTGAATAACTGGTAATGAAATAGTGTGGCAAAAAAACCCTGATGAACTAATTTAATACAAAACGCCTGTATAGTTACGTTTATAATTATAATGCCTTTATGTCATAAATGGTTGTTTTTGAAAATATCAACCATTAGATTGTTTGAAATTTGATGTGTCATTCTACAAATCAAATGGCTATGATTCGATACTCACTAAATATCAGACAGATTGTTCGAAAGGGTGTTCATCTAGATGTAGATCCCAGATTGGAATACCCGAGGACTACTTTCAGCAATACGGTGAGAGTTAATTTGTAGATTGGAAGCCGAAATTTGGAAGGTAGGGTTTTGATGAGGATCTTGTTGGATTCTATCTTCCGTCATCAGTAAGAGTGGATATGCTACCACATGGGAATACTATCACTCGAGATAAGCCTCTTCAATATACATGTGCGTTCTATTTCTTTCACTCCGTATCACCATCATAATTACACGCATCCTCAAATTAATCTTTAAAAAAAGTATTTACTGTTTTGTTCCAACCTGCGCTTTTAAGCTGCAGGATAATGATACATAAGCAGTTTCCATAACGATCAGCAGCGAAATAGAGCAAATAGAATTGGCTGATTAGAGACTTGGCGAATAGTATTACTATCATTGGTCCGATTGCCGACTCCCTCAGATATCATGAGACATTCCTCAAATATATATGTGATAAGGAAGCCTGATATCCTTTCTCAGCTCAGCTCAATCAAATTTCACACTTTTTTATTGATGATCGAAACTGAGCACTTTGTAGAATGCCGTAATTCAAAAGCTAAATGTGAATTAACTTTCATCAAGTTTTGTGTAAACTAAACCTATTAGATCACCATCCATAAAATACATAAAATACATGTATTTGAAACGAATCATACTTTACAAATCAGATAATACCATGAGCAAGCAATACATCAATAAAAAGAGCAACAAAGATAATAAGAGAGGTAGCAAGAAGGAGAAAGAAGGGACACATAGAGTGTGTGCGAATAGAATACGAAAGAGAAAGAAGAAGAAAGGGAGAGTGTAAAAAATGGAGAGAGAGATAGAATTAAGTAGATATGTTTTATATAAGTATATGATAGATAGAAATCATTAGAAAGGGAAAAAAGAAAGATGGGATACATAGAGAGGTTAATGAGAGAATAAGAGAGAGAAGGAAAAAATAGAAAGAGAAGAGACTGAGTAAGAAAGAGAGTGGGTAAAAAGATATTTTAAGATATTATAGATAATTATGAGTAGACAGATGAATACAGAGATAAAATGATGAAATACAACGTCAAAGAAAGAGAGAAAAAATAAGAAAAACATAAACGTGTATTACGAAATTTTCATTACGTTCGGTAATTACCACATTGGAAAGTGTTAAAACATGCAACAAGTCTGATCTATAGGATGCTTTCGTCACAGAGAAAGTCATTTCCTAGCTCCTCCGTCTGATGAGAAGCGACAATACTCCGGAAACGAGATGGATTAGAGAAAGGAAACACATTAATGCTCAGACTTTGACTTTTTATGTTGTTTGCCCACCGGTATATCCTACCAAATAGAGACATTTAATGAACATTCATTGCAGCGTGAACAATCGTCAGTCATCCCATCATAACGTTGTGTATTTTAGTCCCCGATTGTAATATTTTGGAGAAACATGGAAGATTACGTTTAGGAACTCTGTGCCTGAGTCACCTGCTAAACGATAAATACTACAGGCTACATTACACATTATAATGAAAACAGCGACATTATTCACACAACACACGGAGGATAATTCTTACCAACGAAACTTTATCTTTTATAAATAAAGTGAAGGGATTGGTTAAACTTAAGAATTTGTATGTGTACGATTTCGTTTTTTTGATATTACGAACCATTATAAATCAACTAGGGAATGTTAGTTCACTTTACCATACAATTTCAGTTTAGAGTGTTGTGCAAAAAATGTAAAATTTTGTCACCTTTTAAGGAAATGTGTATGCTGTTATGGCTAGATGTTAAAGAAAACTCAAAATAAATGTATTCCTTTATCTAAAAAGATAAACATCCGTGTCAGTTAGTGTAAATCATTATAACCTTTCAATTCAGTTTATCAGTCATCTTCATTGGCAATCCATTATACATACAGTAGATGTAGCATCCATGTACGCCTTGCACTTTCCCTAAAAAATCCTAGGTACTGCTATTTAGGTAAATTGTTTTATCCCCCAGAACATGTAATGAATTTAGAATTTGTTTAACCAATGACTGTCCATGTTTCTTAAACTAGGCCTTCTCCTCCATAGTTCACGTGTCACTGCCTTCCCTTCGATTCAATCCCCTTGATTCCTGAATGAAACCAGACTTCGTCCCTTTATCTCGACCTCCATTTGAGAATAAGGAACGAAAGGTAGGAACTCTTCTTATCAAGATTACAAGGCGTGTGATTTATTAGATACATTCAAAACGATGAGACCCCGGAAAACTAACGGCCCTATTGTCGCGCCCTGTGGGACACCCGCGTGGATACGGAATTGGGGATGTTCGCTGTCTTGCCAATGGATTTGAACACTATAGGACACCTGAAGGATGAACAGAGCGGATGAGATGAGGATTGTGGCAGGAGACAAGCCAATGACTCACTCTCAAAACACACTCTCTTGCTGCTCTCTTCTCCCTCAGCTAGTGCTCGCCTGTCTCGGTAAGCCAGTGTGTTTTCTTGCCACAAGTTGGTTGAATTCTTTGGTTATCATCAAGATATGGACCCGTGTGTACGTTCTTGTTTTTTACGCTCGAGGAAAACACTCTGCCTACATGTGTAAGTCTCATCAGATGTATTTTCCAAAATGGGAGCCCACCCGGAATTGAGTGGAAGTATTACTGTACCAAATCATAACCGATCGTATGGTGATAAAAATGATGATCTTACGGCGATGGCGACTGTCTGTGATCCCATTACAATAGTTAACTATACGTTCCGTATATATTCGTTGCATTTTTCTATAAAATAGTTTAATGAACTGAAAATGTTTAAATATTACGGTGCTGAAAAAATCTAGACAATACATAAGCCAAAAATAAATGTTGAGTTAGAAGAAGCTGAGTATGGCGATTTAGGGATATAGCGCGATGGAAGAGATATACCACTTGGCATTTTTTAAAGCACAAACGGTTAAAATCAATTTGCGTCAAATTTGAAGGGATTTTAAGAAAATATGTGAATAGTCATAACGAATATAACTCCGATGTATATCTTCGAAGTAAATAGATTAAACACGATTTCGTAGAGAAATAAAACCACAAATTATTTATACGTTTGAATAACCAAATACCGATTACTCTGCAAAACTTTTAGTGTTTGCTCAAAGTTATTTGTTTTCTTCTTTGATTTTATCTAATGATAACCATTATAACGCAGACCAAGTCGCACAGTAATGACGAAGATGTTTTCACATTTCTCACATAAAAAAACAAGACTCCCAGAAAGGTGACATTTTCATGTCAGTTGTACATCCTATCTCGTACCAAATTCACTTAATCCATTTCAATGGAATGGCCCGGAGTCCAATCTCATCTCCCAAGGTATCTTCAAAGAGAAAATAAGAGATGAAGCAGACATTGTGTCATTGCTTCGATTGTGGACTAATATAATTTAATGGAGAGAACGTTTTACATTTCCTCTCCAACTTGCTAACTCACCCCTTTTTGACATAGAAGTCCTGGAATGTGTCAGATAGATGTTTCCCTGTCCTTCGTGAGACATGTTTTCTGTGATATTTACATGTTTACCGGTCAACATATGCAGTTAAGGCCATAAACCCGGCACGTGTAAATAGTTCCAGTTAACATATAAACTCCAAGTAGATCACACATTTGTGTTTTTAGTCCTATTTATCTAATGTAGGCTGCCTTGCAATCATATTGTAAATTAATTTGTTTGGTACCTGTTCCTCTGTTCATGTTTAACTAAGTAGTATAAAATCTGTAATAGTAGTTTCTATAAGTTATACGTTGCTAGAATATCTATTTCTTTGAAAGTATATTTCTATAAATGATTCGTCTTTGTAATATGTGATATTTTGAGAAAGAATTCCAATTATCCGTACATAACCCATTTGCTAAAAAGCTATATGATTCGATTATATTTGTGAATGCTAAGTCCATCTCGTCACATGGTATATTAAAACAAAATTAAAAGATTGTTTCTACAAATACCTTGCTAAGACCACTTAACATTGAAAAAATAAACTTCTCATTGATACATTTACAAGAATAGACCAACCATGGACCCACCAAATCCATTTGATATACTGAAGAATACTATTAATTCGATATATAGTATTTCAAGGATGCATCTATAAAAGTAATCCTTTTCGCGTTTTCTGTCGAATGACGTGGGAAGCAAAGAAATTGAGTGAACACGAGTCTGTTGTTTGACCTGATGAAAGTTTTGCTTCATCACGGTCTACGCGGATAAAAAATGCCAAAAATATGGCTGCTTTTGATAAGGACGTGTCTGAGTGTAATTGAAAGGCATTTATTTGCCTTAAATAGCTATGCTACAGTTGTTGCGTTCGTGTGACAGAAGTGTCGTCTGGCAAATGAGCTATTATGATGACGAGAAACGGAAACTGACCGTTTCCGCTTTCCGAATGACCACTCAAACCCCTTTCTCTCGACCATTCCTTGGTGTTCTCATTTTTACCGAGTGGGAATTTCGTATAAATTTTGGTGAAAGATTTGTCTTAGGTTTTAAGTAAGATAAAAGTTCAAGGTGTTTGTTTCAAAATTATTCATATTTCTAGACCGTAACAGATATAAGTTGATATTAATAGGACATTAACAATACACCCGCCCCAAAAAAGGGGTACAATGAGGTATGCCCCATCATGCCCATTGTTCGGCTCCAGTTTCGCCATGAAGATTACCAGTAAAACAAAAACAAAAAGTAATGCATTTTAAACATCTTTCTTTCTTCGTCAAACATGATATCATGAACATATTATTTAATGAAAGGCACATATCCTGTCCAGCTTGCTATAAATAAATGTTTAAATCTGTACCAGATGAAATATATAGCTTGTTTCGTGATAACCTAATTTTATTAATCTGATTCCGTTTATTAAATACCTGTGAAGGGAGGAAAAGTCAAAAATCCTGAATTTCTATATTCGGACCAAACAGCTCTTGAACGTTCAAATAAAAGATGTGTTTTCTGCCGATTAAGTTCAGTGTGATACACAATGTCATTGTTTATTTATTATGTTGCTTATCTTTTTCCTTCATGAGGGAAATTCTTCTACTTCTAAAAAATAATTACATGAGGTTTACTATTAATATTGATCTAAAATTGAAATATTGAATTGAAATAAACGAGCTTGGAAATAGGAGTAAAATAACAAGTGGAGGAAGGTTGAGGTTATGAAAAGTAAAGTAAAACAGAAATACGAATAATTAATGCGTATTTATATAAATATCAGTATAACTTTCCCTTCAATTATCTTTTTTTAATCGCAAAATAAAAATTATCAGTGTCACTAGGGGGGGGGGATTGGTGGGTGATGGCCCAATCGAATTTTCTAACACATTGTACAGGAATTGATAAGCTCACATTTGCTAAATTTTTAATGTGTCTAACAAAATGTAAATGTAAATTCATTATAGGGCATACCTTTAGAGCCCGCCCTCCTCTCCATATCACGCCCCTTCTCTCCTACATGATGTTATAATCATTATCAGTAAATCATTACTAATCGCGGTCAAAATTATAAAATAGGGTCATTTCATGTCGTCATGAAATGCTTTCGTGTAGAAAAACTGCTCATGTAGGCCCAATTTTTGTTTCATATCCAACGTCCCCCTTTTTCATTATAATTCAATGAAAATCAAAAATACATTTTCCTCCATTAATCCCAGCTGTTTCAATCACATCAATTTTATTGTTTTCGTGCGAACCGATACTCACTTCCCCTATGAAAATTTGTTTGCGGATATATCTTGACTATCCTCTTTAAGCATGTTACATAGATATAAATCTGTGTTATACGATGCATCAATGTTCATTCATGATATCTCATTTCAGATCAAAACATGTCGTGAAAAGCTACGCTGAATGATATATACTAATCATTTAATGCGATGGTGGAAGCTAGCAGGGTGGTCTCACTGAAAACAAAAGTAGAGGCGACATGCAGGGTGAGAATAGGGTGTGCTCACGACGCGCTCTGTAACCCGATCCATGTCATTTTTAATAGTATTCAATAATGAATAATTTAAGAACCATCTATACTAGACAAGCGGTTCTGACAGACACCTTCCCAAAGACAGGATTGATGTTATGTAGGTCAATTTGTGATAATCTAAATGGCACAAGTATAATCAAGTCAATATAACCTGTATGTGCAAATCGGATGTAATGAAGCAAGGAATATACATGTACGTTTCACTTTGATAAAGATGGCGGCCAATAGAAAATCCACATTGAGAAGAAAATGGGCAAATGTATCATTTGCCAGCAACATTCCCTTGTTGGCCTTAAACTGTCTTCTCGCTGATTCTATTAAGTCGAACGTGTTGAAAACGAAAATATGAAATAGGTTAACATTCTCAAAATCGGGTACAGATGATGATCGTTTTCGAAATGTCAAAATAATGTTAAGGGAATCAAAATAGCGGCTACTGTGACATTATGACAGGTATCACGTGATGTACGTGTTGACAGAAGCGTTATTGTATTTCAGAAGACATAGCTTTGCTGATACTCAGGAGATGTCATCTCCCTCAGCCGAGGTCCTGGAAGAATATATAGATACCTAAAGAGTTTGGGGATACTGTAATGTGATATGAAAAATGGCTCGAAAAATGGGGTTTGAAGGCCGTTTACTTCGAATTTAAGGATTTATTATGAATCTTAAAGGGTATTTTCGAAGTAACTCTCGATGCCACGGAAAAAAATAAAATCACCCGTTATGTGCTCGATCGTTTGTACGACTAATTAGGGGAAATAATCTGCACTTTCAAGGAAATATTACACGACATATGAAAGTAGAAGAAAACGACAATACACAATCAAAAGGAGAAAGCATGGAGTATTAAAATACGCTTCACATGGTTTGCTTTCTTTAAAATATAAGATCGCGAAAATGTTAGCCCTTTTCCTTAAAAAGAGACTTCCTAACGCGAGCATTGAACCATAGGACGTACAGTCTTATCAAATTGATCGGTTGATTGTGTGTTTATTTAAAACACAAGCTTGCAACCAATATCATTCCTTGAACTTTTATAAATTTAAGTCCAATTACAATTGTATACGGTATTATGTAACTTGTGATTCACTCGCTTTCAAGGAACTATCTTTGAGGGAATCTTTGTGAGTCAGAATGAAGGACTGAATCATCTGGGTTAGCTCGTCCCTCGTGTATGAAACCTGTTTGAATAACCCTCTGGCCTCAAAATACAAGAAGAGAAATGCAAACCTCGAAAAGTGTAAGAACTGGTGTAATCTTGTTAGAGAAATCACAAGGTCAGTTAAAAATTGTGTATGAAACCTGATTGTATAATCTCCGGGCCTCAGACAAAAATCAAGAAGAAAAGAAATGCCACCTCGAAAAGGATTAGATCTAAAGTAATCAAATCAGATGGTAACATACTGCGTATCAAACCTGGAAGAATATCCCCTTTGCCTCAAAATATCATGAAATATAGATATATAGAAGGTAAGGTTATGACCGATAGGAAAAGATGACTGAAAAAAAAACCTATCAGAACGACCTCATGGTCAGTAAAATACAGTAACAAAAATCACCAATCAACTAAGTTTTGATTATAATATATCGTTTAAAAAAACTTACTTATGTCTAAAGTTTTGAAAAGATTTAGATTTCCTGTTCTTGTTTGTTTCATGTTTATAATAAGATATTAATGGTTTGAATAGAAAACAAGTCACTATAGAACTTTCACCCTTGAACGTAAAAATAACAATCAGTAAACTACCCCTATATCAATTTAGCTGGCTCCAATGTCTCAAATGCAATTTCACAAGTCAGACTGGCAGCGCCCCTTTTTCTAAACCATGTTCCCCTTCTAATATTTTCGATTTGTCACTCATTATAATTGTAATCCGTTTTCATTCTGTTACGCGTGCGGATAAAAATATCCAGCCTCTGTAAACAATCTAGGGCACAACGGATGGCAGGTTTTCTAAAACCACAATCGTAAATTCGAGGAGTGGTAATACTTTCTTGACAATATTAGGTTATCATGAGATGGTTCTCACCTCGAGAGTCCGCCCTACTTTACAAACCTAGATCTTTAAAGAATTGCTTAAGCATATCGTAAGTGGAGATAACATCAAACATCGATAACCTTCTTTGTGAGCTATACTCTTTCGATGCGTTAGCAACATTTTTGTCGGCGTTAATCATTGAAAAAGGGGTAGAAATAACATCTTTTTTCTAGAGTGCAATTTAAAATGATTCTAAATCAGGGGGTTACATATTAGACGGATATCGACGGCAACCGGTGGCATTTGATGCATGCTAATTGAAGCATGTGACTTTTTTTCGTTCAGATGTGAGCATAAAATTCACAGAGCTCCCTAATTTCACGAATTGTTGTTTCCTTTTACCTTTGTAAGGTGAGGACACCTCTTATGGTTTATAGACGTGACTCCTGACAACTCGTGTCTGGAATATATAAACAAATATATTATTAAAATATAGTGATTAAAGTATTCAGACATGACGTACTCCTAACTTAATCGTCATCAACTCTATTTTAGGGAAATTAATCGAGACAACGCTCGTAAGTATGAAGTGCCATCTCTTCCGAAGTGACATCCAAAGACAGATACAGGATTGATTTCCGGTTCGCGTCAATATTACGAAGTAATTCACTGGACTTCCTCCTTCTGGGTTAATGACATTACTTTCTTTTTTGTAATCATCAGTCAGCAAAGATCTGTTATCGAAGGAATTTCCATGAGGAAACTCTTAGACATTTTAAGATTGCTGAGTGAGAAATGACTTCAATCATTTTTGTTTCCTCCTTTAAAGCAGAAATAGAACCGAGTAATAGGCGACAACGTATCAAACCTGCGAAGAATCCAACCACTGTTTAGAGACTCGTTCTATTGCTGCAAATTTACAAGTTTTAAGTTTGTAATCATGAATGATATTTAATGAAAAGATTTCATGTGAAAGAAATCCGCACAAAGTTACCGTCAAAATGTTGATTGTAACGTTTTATTCAAATCGTTTGCATCTTTGTTTTTGTCGGCTTTGAACACGTCTTCATTAAATGCAACTGGGCCTTAAAAAAGATATTAATGCTGTCATTAGAATAAGTATAATTTAAAAGTAGTAGTAAATAGCAGTATAGTCGTAGTAGTACGTCGTAAAAAACATTACTTAAAAGTAGCATAAGCGGTTGCTGTAGTGGTAGTAGTATAATAGTAGTAGTAGTAGTAGTAGTAGTAGTAGTAGTAGTAGTAGTAGTAGAAGTAGTAGGAGGGGAGTAGGATTAGTCGTAGTAGTAAGAGTAGTATTATAGTAGGAGAAGTAGTAGTAGTAGTAATAGTAGCAGTAGTAGTAGTAGTAGTAGTAGTAGTAGAAGTAATAGTAGTAGTAGTAGTAGTAGTAGTAGTAATAGTAGTGGTAGTAGTATAGTAGGAGTAATATTAGTAGTTGCTGTATATAGTAATGTTCAACTCTATACAAATAATAATACAATGTTGGAAAACACGATTTCATTTATATGAACTTTAGTTAGACTCTTTACTTACTCGGTGACTTATTCTTATTATTATACTGTCGTGACTGGTGAATCAAATATGTACCATAATTTTTGTTTTAATTTGCACTAGGGGTAGAGCATTTTTCAATTCTGAAATAATAATAATGGTTTACCACATCTTTAGTCTTATGTCCCAACAAATGTATTTTTTGTTTTGGTTTTATAAATAGATAATATTAATATTTCTTTGGTTTTATAAATAGATATGTTAAAAGCTTGTATTCTACAACATATTTGCTGATAGAGCTGACTTGTCGACATTACAGACTTCTTAATGGCTATCAAGTTGCTCATAATAAATAAACAGCATATCATAACACATTATAACATCAGAGGATAGATTGAAATTAAGAAATGAATTAATAAATGCATGATAATATAAATAATGTGCGGCATTAAATAAATAGGTTTTATTTAATGTTTTTGCAATATTACTTTCTCGAAATAATCGTATATGCCAATGTTGTACAATTGCGAGCACAACTATCACATAAAAAACGGATAGTATTTGTTCTATTTTCTGGTAATGAAGTAACATAGAACACAAAATATATAGTTCATGGCCTAATTATTACACAAGGTATTCCTAAATGCACGTCCAATGGCTGCTGATCTTTTCAATGATACAAATTGTACTAAACTGAGACAGACATAAGATTATTATCTTCATCTCGTTGGGGTTTGTTTATCAACCAATGCCTTCCATATTTCCGTCAAGCACAACGTCAAAATCGAGGAAGTCACACCACATTAATTATCACTGTCTTCTTCCACTTATCAGCTAAAATTATGCATGTGCATGGCGATAATAACTTATTGTATTATTCTCTTGGAATGACGGTTAACCTCTCGAAGTATGTTGTCTACCTGTTAATTTTGTTATCACTTTACAGGCGGACGAAAAAGTTTAAATCTATTAACGCCGCCCCAAAGAAATAACGAACGCCTTATTGCACTTGGTTGTTTCGCACGGGAATATATACTTGTACCGTGGCAGTTCAACATAATTGCTAAATTGTGTCAATTAGCCAACATCCCCTGCGTTGCCGCAGCATTCAAGGGAATCTCTAATTCCTATTTTGGAGAAAAATGAATATCTTCCTCTGAGAAGGATGGTTTAAGGCCATGCTGAAAGGGAAGTTTGTTTTGAAACGTTTTCATTAACGGTTTAATTTATGACGGTATGTAAAAAAATGAGAAGGATGTTATATGCAATCATAATATTTCGCTTCGAAGCTCAGGTTCAACCACAGACTCCTTCGGGTATACCATATTATCAAGACAATGTCTGGTGTGTGGCCTTTGATGTGATGGAGACAATGGTATTTTGACACATCGCAGATTGTCTGTGTATTACAACCATGCCGTTATTAAAGGTCGATAACTGTTTTCCGTCGATTTATCAACAGATCAATGATATTCTTCGCCTGATTTCTCATATTTCTTTTTAAAAATTTCTCAAACTTTTTTTTCACCTTTAAAAACGACCTTACTCTTATATACATTCATGATTAGTGAGCATCTAGCCCTTGTAAAGATGATGTGTTAAAACTAGCTTTCCATATGATAAGTTGCTTATTTTATAACGAAAATCTTGCCTGTTATTTTTATAGTTACAGTATGTTAAAAAGGGCATATTTGATGGTATCATAACCTTCTTATCCTTCATGGAACAAACAAAACGGTCTTTTACATATAATTTTCAATCGAATCCTCAATAATTTCGAGGAAACGACGTTCGGCATTTTTGCATACAAAACCTTTTTCTTCAACAATATAGGCCTGCACAAGGGGATATGATTACGCCAATGTTTCATTTTCATTAGGGTTCGTGTATATCTAGAGCGGGAAGACCAAGTTATTAACAAATTTCCTGCGCTTCTCTCGTGTTATCACTTTGTTACCCCAAGTAGGGTATTCTGTCAGGATGTGTCTCCTATGTGGAGACGTTACCCCCAACAAAGCCGTCTGTCATACTTTTGCCATCACGAGAAAAATCATAGTTTTACCACGAATAAAGGCAATGGTAAATCTCAAGTAATATTTTAGAGATAAGTAAATGTTCAGGCGTAATTTATAAAACAATAGGTTACAATTATAAAGCGACATCTGCGCTGGAAAAAAATATGGGTAGAATAAATAAGGTGTTGCTGGTAAGTATGGTAAGGTAATGTGCAGCCGATTTTAAAATGAGGAAGCAATACAACTTTAACTGTCTAATGAAGAAAGGAAAAACTCCTTGTTTATCTTATCATACATTGCCTAAGACTTAGTGTAAGGCAAAAGCATTGATCAGGTATTAAGAGTAAGATTGAATGAGTTAGGTACAACATGGTTCTGCAAATAATATTTAAGTCACTTACCTAGTGACTCGAGAACAAACATTATCTCCATAAGGTTCCACGTATTTCATCGACACTGCTCCCTCAAAGCTGATTGCCAATATAAAACATATCATCAACTGTGCAGTCCTGAAAGATAATGTTTTCTCCATGTTTGCAGGTCGGCCAATATGTTCCACTAGTCCACGAAACATGATAATGATAATGAAACAGGTCCTGGTTTATTCAACCACTAAACAGGTCGATTTGAGAACTCTTCTTCTTAATAAAGGCATGTCGTTAAAATCCAGTTGGTCTTATCAAAATTGATCCCCTGTCATTTCTTCATCAGCGATACTGGTGAACGCCACCATCCATATATCAGTTCCAGGTCTGGCTCAGCCTTTCCAAATAGAGCTCAGGTCCAGGAGTCATTCGCCCTAGAAGGAGTGTTTTACAGGAGTTGAGAAAGCGTACTGCACGACATCAGTGCATAGAGTGTACTGTCAAGATCCGAGAATTGGATCGTTCAGACGCTCACTGCAGACGGTAGCTGTGGTTAATAAGTGAGCGCGGGAAAGCCCTCCGTATCCACTCTGAGCATGCTGAGGAAACCGCGCGCTTTCTAAACGTTGGCCTCTTACCAGTAATGCAGAGCTCTTGAGTACAATGGTAAAGGAGGAGAGAGAGAGAGAGAGAGAGAGAGTGAGGGGGTAAGAGAGAGAGAGTTAATTTGTTATTATTAATAAAGTCGAGATATGCATCTTTTCTAAGTTATTTCTAGAGACGGAGAATTTACCCTTTTATAGCAAGATACTTTATTTTAACTTTACTCACGTGCTTGTTATGAACAATATAATGTCCCTAAGTTTTAAAGAAAAATGTTTGTTGTAAGATCGTAATGTCATACTGCATTGCCTTACCCTAGTAAGAAATCACAAAAAATGAGTCACAAGCAGATTTAAATTCAGATTAAGACATTAGATAACATGATTGAGACATAAATAATCTCAACGATGTGCGAACGGAACATGACCAAACTGAATTTTAAATTCTGTTTATCATCCGCAATAATTTCTTAGAACATCACTGGAAACCATTCATTAATCAACCGGAGTGTTGGCTCAGTCAGTAGAGCGTCCGCCTCACAATCGGGAGGTCGTGGGTTCGAACCCCGGCCGCGTCATACCAAAAGACGTTAAAAGATGGGAGTTGCTGCTACCTTGTTTGGCGTTCAACAATAAGGGGATAGAGCAATGTCGATCTGGCTGCCGGGCTCACGATCAATATTGGGCAAAAAGAATTTCCATTTTCGGTTTAACTTAATAAAATTTGGAGTGGACTTTAAAAGATTATTATTATTATTTGCCGTGTTTTTAATTTTGATAATTGAATAACTTCAATTCTGTGTAGACTAAAGGTGAATCTCTGGAAATATATGAAGCTCTTCTGTCATGTCATTGATTTATTGATAATAAAATCAACATGTTTCGATTAAGCTAAGAGCTAGCGCATGTCAAAAACGCACTTTTCCTCTCCTTTTTCCTAATGATTGCATCACTATACAATATCCCCTGTCTTACGAAATTTACATTGGTTACCAGTTTAGTCTCGCATCCAATTTAAAATATTGTTATTAGCTTATGAATGTTTTTTTTATGAATTAGCTTCCTCTTATTAAAATGAATTACTGTATATAAACCAGTAAGAAATCTTCGATCATGTAAAAAGAATCTATTTTTTGTTCCTCCTATTTCGACAAACACATTATGGTGAACGTTCATTTGCCCATGCTGCCCCAGTTTTATGGAATATCCACCCAGACTCACTTAAAAACATTGACACAATAGATAAGTTTTAAATCCACCCTGAAAACATTTATTTCAATTGTTGTTAACAAGTAAAAGGAACTCAGTACCCTATTTTTCTCTTTGCTTTTCTTTCTAAGCACATAGGGATATACTTTGTAATGTGTTGTGCGCTATATCAAAATGGATTATTGTTACTATTATACATCTCTCTGTCACATTGAAGATTCTTAAGCAAAGTTCATTTGATTGTCAGCCACGATTGTCCTACGTATCCTTGGCTTAGAATGAAATTGTCTAGGCGTTCAATTGACTATATGTCAGGGAAGATATTGCTTCACAATATTGACAAATTATGACAGACAGCGTCTTGTCAATGTTATCGAGTGATGGATAAGGCTATATGTGATAAACATCATACCATGTGATTCAGCTGCCAAGTCATGATATCGAGATAATGATGAACGTATTTATTCGTGATTGTTTTAAGGATGAGAAGACATGGAAATACGTTGCTTATTCAACATTGTTAATTACTCCAAAAGGGCGTATGGTAAGATTGATTTTTTTCTTCTCTCTCTCTCTCTCAAATGGATCTTACATCAGAGCAAGGGTATGGAATACTTTGTTCATGTCACTGGGGGATGTCATATTCTTTTTTTTCTTCTGAGTCTTGCATTTTTCATGTCTATTTATGCGTTCGTGGAAATAAAAATCAACCCGTTCATTTGTTATGTTAACAGACAGAATGTAACACAGCTTTGGATTGCTTCCTCAATTCTAAAACTGGAGAAAATTGAAAATGCATTATAACATTTCAATCTCTGCCCAAACATTTTGAAGTGTTAAATACTCAGGTAGTCTGTCGGCCTGTTTTCTGTTCCACATATACAACTAATGCTAAAATGTAGGGGGTAATTGAAATTTACTTATCACGATGATTGCAAACGAAATTAATTTACATGAAGATGATTATTACCATATAAATCATGGCAATAAAATCTTGGCAATGTGCAGTGAAAATTAAGAAAAAAAATAATACGTGACGAAAATTCCAGGCGCCGTTTGTCTAATAATAACCTTAAATAGCACTACTAAAGGGGCCTTATTTAACATCTTAATTTATCTTTATAATCACGGTATTGTGTTTAATTTTTCTGGCCATTAAATATTTTACGTTGCTGTATTAAAGTTCATCAAGAATATCATGTAAACGCCATTAACAATTTGATAAAAATACCATATTCTATATTTGAATTTTCATATTAAAAACACTCTTCAAGTTGGTAGTAAAACAGAACCTGTCAATGATTTTGATACCTCGAGGCTTGATATACCCTTTTTGGTATGTGTTATCTTTCAACACATATTCCTCTTACAAGTATGAATTGCATCGCTTTGACAGATTTGATATTGACGTGTATCAATCATTGTTTCACTCTTCTCTCTCTCTCTCTCTCTCTCTCTCTCTCTCTCTCATAAACGCACACACACACGCACGCGCACACACTCGCACTCTCATCCTCTCCCCCCTCTCTCTCTCTCTCACACACACACACACACAAACTCATTCACTCACTCACTCATATTCTTTCTCTCTCTCACACACACACAAACACATTCACTCACCCAATCAATCATATTCTCTCTGTCTCTCTCCCACACACACATATAACTCATTCACTCACTCAATCATATTCTTTCTCTCTCTCTCACACACACACACACACACACACTCACACAATCAATCAATCATATTCTTTCTCTCTCTCTCCCACACACACATATAACTCATTCACTCACTGAATCATATTCTTTCTCTCTCTCTCTCTCTCTCACACACACACGCATTCACTCTCCCTCTCTCTCTTTCACACACGCACACACATGCACACACGCGTACACAAACACACGCACTCACTCATTCTCTCTCTCTCTCTCGCGCGCGCTCTCTACCTCCCCAGTGACTTAGCATGTATTAAAAATGCCCTAGCGCAACGTGTCAGTCCATTTGCATCAGTACGCCACGAAGACAAACGGTTCTTGATTAACTTGGCGGAATTTGGCATGTTTGGGGTATACTTTTCATATTGTTGCAATATTTTCAAAGAGATATTTGTAGTAAGGGGTTGAGTGCAACAACTGATTTAACTGGTGTGGCAGTGGGGACAGAGTGTCCACCTTTCTTTTGGCTTTGTTCTTCCTGTTCGAGGATGTGTTTAAATGAATGGCCCGGCCTGAGGGGATTGTATTTCAAACTATTCGCTCTCTCAAATATCTTCAAGTCTGCGTCAATAGATTTTAAAGTGAAAATCCACCGTTGAACTTCATTAAGTTTGAATTAAAGTTGAAACATCGACTATAAAGGAAAATTCTTTAAAAATTTATTTACCTAAATTGTTATCTGTCAATACAACTTCCTACAAGTAAATGACATTACCATGAGGTTACATTGAACATTCCTGCAAACTTACTTACAGAGAGCACTTTCTTGATGAGAATATAATGGATGTCCATAAATATTCATAAATTTTTGCAGAGTATTTGAAGATGTACAAATATAAGTTTAAACGTCAAGAACCAGTCTCGAAATGCCGAAAGTCCAAATCAGATATACGGAGAGGAGAAGTTAGAGTGTTATCATGATTTAGTTCGGTTTTCTGCTCCCAGTCACAGGTGACGCCAGATAATACCAATATTAATATTGCTGATATTAATAATTAATAATATTGTCATATTAGTATCAATGTAAGATGTTTTTTTAATAATTAAAATTATTCAAATTTCATTTCCATTCGAATAGTGTGTTATTCTACAGAGCATTCTCTTAAGGGTATAGGATGCATTCCCGAGGGTGGAATTCAAAGTCCATATCTTCAAGAGGAAGGGATAGTGTTGTAACCCTGACCTTGGTTGATAAGTATGTACCAAACACTATCTCAAACACAATCAATGCTCCAATGAAACCAAGTGTGAAATACACCGTCTGGCGTTGCGACGCGGAACGAAAGGTGTTTGAAGGAAACTTGACCATAGACGTATCAAAGTAGATATGAATTGATACGATGGGTGTTAATCCCAAATGTTAAGGTTTCTTTATGCCCGCAGCACACGAAGCGTCATTTCGATTGCGCTATTACCGACACTAATCAAGCCTATGAAGGAAAATGCGTCAGATAGTTGGACGCAATGCTTAAACTGTTTTCATTTTGCATTAATTTTTAGTAAGATGTCACATTCACACGGTGCGTCATTCAAAGGCCGCGTCAGTCGGTTACGCAGTCATACGTCAGCGCAATGACGCCTCGTTTAATACGGGTATTATTATTTTGGAACAACAAATTAGTTACATTGCCAAACGTTGCCAAGTTTATAATATGATACTTCATCAACTAGAACAACATGAATAGCAACTGCATCAATAATTCAATATCAAACAGATCTTTTTATTTATTACATTTTGTTCAAATTTAACGACGGGACAAGGGTGCGAATTAACAACGTTTTTCCTTTTGAAATGTTTTTATATTTATATAAACATATTCTGGAAGTTGCCAAAATAATGTCTTCCTTTCCTTTAAGGTGTGTCAGTCAGCTAAAGAAGTAGGCATAGAATAAAGCTATTACAAGTTTTGACTCTATATTTCTACGGTATACGGCAGCATAAGATGTTGAAGTAGCCTATTAAAATCATGTATGACTAATGACTATGGCTAATGTGCTGTTTGTTAAGCCCCCCCCCTCTCTCTCTCTCTCTCTCTCTGTCTCTCTTTTTCTCTGCCTCTTTCTCAATATTCATCTCGTTTATATCTCTTCCCTCCCATACCTCGTTATCTGTCTACTTTTCTCTTTCTCTCTTTCTCTCTCTCTCTCTCTCTCTGTCTCTCTGTCTCCCTCTCTGTCTCCATTTCTCTTCCTCTCTCTCTCTCCCTCTCTCCCCCTCTCTCTCTTTCCTTTACTCTGTCTATACCCTTTTCTATTTCTCTTTCTGCATCCCCTTCCTTTGTTTTTCTGAGTCAACATGTTTTCCTTCCACCCCCTTTCTCCCTCTCCCTCCCTCCACTTTCCAATTCTATTTTGATATGTAAGTTTCTTCATGATAAGTATGTCAGAGTTGGAAAAGGTGTATGACTTTAGGGATAAAAGTTTGCACCTCCAGACATAGAACATACAAAGCTTGGAAAAGAGCCAAGAAAACAGGGGTACCCCAAGAGCTAGATTGTTGCACTTGTATATCCTGCTGGTATGAGGAATGATTAGTAACATTTCTTCGATTACATTTAATAACCAAAAGTTTATTCATGTGACAAGTTGTGAATGCCGATGGGAATAAAGGGAATGTCGTTTCCATAGCCGAGGTAAGGCATATAAAAGTGATGTGCACCATATCTGATGCACAGCCCGGTAGGCAAACATATGGGAGTGGTACGTGATACTAATTATAACGAAGAGTGTGAACAAATCAAGATGAACCCTGGATGCACTAGCCTGCATCTAGCAGAATAAAATCTGTTTCTCGTTCCTCATTTCCGTTGTAGCATCCTTTGTTTTAGATATTGAGTCTTTTGGAGATCAGTTGTGTTATTGCCTGCCGTTAGATAAGATCAATTTCTATCACCTCACTATGTATGTACTTCCTCTCCCTTCCCAGGACCATTTTCTCATCCCTTTGAGGATACCCAGACCCACCAGAGGGACACTCCCTTGATGATTGTCAAGAAATGGAAATGGTGGGTAAGTGAATACAACTTGAAGTCGTGATGAGAGATGTAAAGGTTTAACATATCACTAATAAATTACTATTTATTGCATTTGAAGATACGATGGCATGACAAAATGGTCTCCGCTTTGATCCCAGCAGAGATTAATTTCAGGCTGTTATAAATACAATATGCGGAGACAAAATTTATATATAAATGTTTATACGAAAGAATGATCTAATCATTGAATATTCAAGGGTTTTGTTTTCTTTTATATTCCTTCAGAGATTTCTGTGTAACAAAATAATACAGAGCCTAAACAATGTGACAAAAATATTTAACAATTTGATAAGCTTGATAAGTATTCTTTCTCGCTCAAACCATTGATATACTGCACGAACCATTGATCTCGATCCATAGATATCCATGATTGAACATAGAGTTTATGTTCTATTACATACAATGCTATAAAATGATATAAAATTCTATATCATAGGATCTAGGTCACAAATCAAAAGATGCAAGTCATCATAATGTTTTGGACAAAACAATAAAAAGGGACCACTTCATCCAAACCGGCACCATATTCATTGGAAACATCTGACCCTTGTGCCGTACAGACACTGAGCATTGAGATACAACAATACAGGTGGCGATACGGACCCTCTGGCTTTAAAGACTCGTAAATAATTGAGAATCAGGAAGATAGCTAGCATGTCCTGACAGTCCTGGAGCGGTACATGTGATGCACGTCGCCAGAGAGGACGGAATATCCGACCTACCTTAAAGCCAAAGTTAGAAAATCAATTATCTCTACCCAGTTCCCCCTAGACAATGGAATGGAAAACAACATAATCTGGATAACTTTAGACCCACTGGATGAACCCCTGTTGCTTGCCAATTATGCTACAGTATCAGACTTCCGGTTAACGCCTCAATCTTAAATGATAAGGAGCTGGAAATATATATTGATCCTCAATAAACATGATAACAAATTTTGAAATATGATGTCATCGTGTGATCTCTATAATATCGAATGATTCAGTAAAGGATAAAGTGACAGCTATCTAGAAATATTCGTGACTGTGATAGTTGTTTTTTTACCTTGAAAGCACGTATATTATTTTAGCAAATGAAAAGAGAATACAAGCACCTCTGTATCAAATAAGATTATTAATCTATCAGGTATTTGGCATAATCACGGAATAGATTAACGTAGATTAACGTAAACAATCGCTTTTTTGCGAATAAGATTAAAGATGAATTAACGAAGGATAATCTTTCATTGTTCTCCGGAAGTAATTAATACTGTCATTCGTGTACAATATGTTATCATGATTACTTGTTTAATGTGTCATTCTGTCATAAATCAAGAAAAGCAGATGCTTAAAGTTTAATATGTATAGGACAAATTTAAAAATACATGACACACTTTCCCCTCAAAATTACAATTATACCGCACCTAATACTGCGTTTCTGGGCGCTTTCATGGTGCTGCTCTCCTTGTAAATTTTACGCAAAAGAACAAAAAATGTCATCTAACATTGTCTAAACTAAAAGAAAAGCCTTGGCAAGCCAATAGCATAAAAAACATAATAATAGAAACACACTTGCCGATCTAGGGTACACAGTGGCACTTACCCCCCACTCCCTCACGCTAAAATTGAGTAAAAATCATTTTGTTTTACTCTCTTTCTTTCGCTTCAATTACTTGTCATAAACATCACCATCAATTAAGTAAAGAAATCACAGCCGGTATACTCTGGTATAAGAGAAGAGGTATTTTAAGCGCGTACCGGTAGCTATATATTTATAATCTTGCTTTGTCTATTATATTATCATTAAACTTAAAAAGTATAAACGGTTAACTTCAGTCTACTTAATTAATGTGGCTGCTACTTAATTGCAACATCATGCCCATTTAAACGTTGATGTTCTTCTGTCTTCAGTCTTTGATGAGAGGCATAACCGCAAGGAAAAGGCGCTATATCAAATATCTTTTGGATTGGATTGGAATGATATTGGCCCCGTATATTACATTTAAGATGGAAATTGATGCATCATGCAGAAATGCGTGAAACACATCGCAGATAACCAGATATTAGCGTAAGACAGATTTTTTGTATTTTCCACCACCATACTGTGCTATGAATGACAAGCCAAAGTTTGAGACAAATTGAAAGAAGCCAGCAGATTCTGTGCCACATCCGAAGCCGAATTAACACGTCAACGCACCTGTTGCAGCCTGGTGTACACGAGAACCGGTCGCTTCTGTCTTTTCAGGATCACTCCATTTCACCCTATCTCAAAATGTCGCTTCGCTTCCAGCAGATAAGACACTTGGTAGTTCCATGGACGCCAGAGATAACACGTACCAGTTATCGTGGACAGACTAAACACTGCTTCCGGCGAAAATGAACTCTGTTTCGACATTGACTGAATGTTTTTAAATTGCCCTCACTTTACCCCTGTTAAATCCTCGGAGTTGCCCTCACGTAATGTAGGTCATTTTAGGGAGTTTTGATTTATTTTAATTATTTTCCTTTTGGTTTAGATAAGGAAGCTGTTTGGTTGATTGATGGCATTAGAACGAGTAGACCTGATTCATTGGGATCGGACCTACAGACTTTCTTACCGTAGGGTCTAGTTGTTCAATTTGTTTAAGACCATTTAACGTTATTTCACAGAGTTATGTTACATAAATGAATTAGTTTAAATTAAAAACCTGTGGGAATGATAAAGGTCCCCCCTCACCACCACCACCACCACTTTCGCCATGACTAGGTTCGTTAGCTCACAATGCTTCTGCTTGAATTTTTTAAAGAATCAATAAACTTTTTTGCGTGTTCATTATTACGAAAATTCTTTGTTTGGGCAAAATGTGATTCCGATAGGTATATTTAATAGAGGTTATGAATTTATAGAGTGTCTGAAAATGAAATTGAATGAACCTACATGGGAACATATGCTTTCAACCGGAAAAAGCGAAATCATGGGTTTTTTTAACTGCAGCATTGCGGTTAATTTGTTCAAATTCGTTGTAATTTTGGCCAAGATATTTTGGATGACATTGCAGGCTATCATTAAATATAACACTGAAGATGTGCGGTTAAAAGTTAAAAGTATGGTGGCGCTGAATGTTTATTTCATATCCGCCAATAAAATTTGCACTTTTGCCGATTTGGACGCGAATGCGGCCTCCAACAGAAGCTTAGGGTGGAAGCGGAGAAAAATATATCATCATATCTTGTGTAATATCTGCTGTGAACTTTAGCTTTGTTATGCTCATGTATATACCAAACAGTTGGATTATTCCATGGGAACCAATCCCAGTTCCCTGATGCGAGCCAGCAATTTTTGTCAATGCCCGATATCATTCTTAGTGGGCTTAGTCACTTACACGATATTTTTCTTTTCTATTCCTGCCAATCATCATGGTCAGAGTGTGTCAGTTAATGAAAATAATCATCCACTCTCGTCATATTTGTTGTCATTTTCCCCCATTTTAATCATTATTTTTTCCTTTTTTTTTCATTCGAAAATATTTGTCGATCGCTTTCAGAGAAAAACCAAAATGTAAGAGAATTTAAATAAAAACTTGAAAAGTTTTCCACTACCATATCGTCACCGGATAATTGGGGCTCTTCTCCTACGTCATACAATACGCCCTATCAGGTTAGAGGATTTCTTTTACATAACATGCAAGAAGTCGCCTTTAGAGAGAGAGAAATTCTGATTTCTTTTTTTAAGTCACTTTTTTGGGGAGTAACTGATGAGAAATTGGTCATTAATAACGACGGTACCAAAAGTTTTTAAAAGAAGAAGCTAGGGGCAGGGTGAGGCCAAGGAAACGGTTGGTTCGGAGGGGGAATGTAAAAATAAAAAAACTTGTCTGCAACATTATAATTTCGAAAATGAGTTCACTCTGGGTCACGGGTAGAGACTTTGACCATGAGGGTGGGGAAGGGGTCAATGTCCTCCCTGCCCATGGTCCCCTGATACCACTTCTGGCCACTGAACTTAGGGCTACATGTATGTTTCGTCGGACCATATACCTATGGCGTATATGACTGTAGAGTTCTCACCCGGTCCCAAACTGACCTATGGTTTATGTTGTGCGTGAGCCATGATGAATGAGAAATGAATCAGAATGAACTGTATGGTAACAGACTCAATGAAAATCTGTCCAAGACAATATCGACATAAGGAGAAAAAATCTAACCTAACTAACTAGATATCAATAAATATCGCAGTGATTAATTTTTCCGTCATCATTATCACCGACTAAGATCCCATAAGGTCCAATCCTCCTTGGGGAAAGTTCTTAGAACAATCTTGCTGACATTTTCATTGGGCTTGATGTTGGTGGTGGTTTGGGCCGGATGTCTGAGAGGACATCGTCTGTTATCTCAGCCATCTCACCAGGCCTCAGAATATGCAGGGGGAGATCCAGGATTTTGAAGAGGACAAAAAAAGGGGGGGGGCATCGTCCGGGATTCAAAAAGACATTTGATAACAGTTATCACAATTTGCCAATGCGTTTTTGGTTTAAAAGACTTGAAAGGGGCCGCATTTTCTTTGTGTGTATGTGCGTGTGTGCCCGTACGATGTGGCAGTTTGGTTTTAATATAAAGGGGCTCCAGCGGGTTCGACGACCCCCCTCCACCCGCCTCCCTTCCTTAAATCCGCCAGTGGTAATATGGACAAATTTCAGCCGCTATTGATTAAGAATCACAATAAGCTCTTCATCGTCTGTCTGTCATCACGGCGTCCTAGATTCTTTCCTTTACCTGTATCATCCCTAGGGGGAGAGAGTAGGATCGGGTTAGGAGGCATGCGGTCAATGCCATGTATACACACCTGTGTGACTGGAAAGAGAGAGAGAGGGGGGAGAGAGGGAGAGAAATATGTAGAAAGAGACAGAGACAGAGACAAAGAGAGAGAGAGAGAGAGAGAGAGAGATAGAAGGAAAAAAAGAGAAAGAGAATATGAGCGAGAGAAGAAAAAATTGCGAAGAAAGAGAGAGAGAGAGAGAAACACTGGAGGGATATGATCATCGTATTTTATCAATTGAGTCATGAACACCTGAACACGTTCATGACCCCATTGCAATCACTTGGTTCATATTCCCCATTGTTTGGGGGAAACGTATTTCAAATTCACATTGCAAAATTAGGAGCTTATTACGACGAAATCGCGGAGAGGTGTAACACTTGTACTTTCTTTTTGTTATGGGATGGGATAAAGAGATGGACATGACATTGTCTCTATCTCTCGCATTATCGACGGTTTCAATTATAATAGTTTTCAATTATTAAATTCGCTGTTACTATGATTCTAAGTTCTATCGAATTGCCTCTCTCTATTAGCTACACTTATGAAATGACTTAGATATATGATACCAGTCATGCCTGTAGAGTGTTGGGTAAGTCTTTACTATAGTTTGACTTGATTGTCTCGGGTTGTCATTTTGCATTTTAGCATTTTTGTGTCAAAATGCGAGCAAAATGCAATAGCACAAGAGCCGCTTTTAAATTAGACAATCCCTATCCATTTTGGAGTTTATCGGATGTAAACTGGAAGGTTAACTGTGGATCCCAACTCGACCCTCAAAGGAAGTGAGTCGATCAAGAACACCGCAGGTTCGTCTACGGGAGTCAAATTGAACCCATTAAGACAAAGTCAAGGCCACATATCTATACTAAAGAACCTTCACCTAATATGGTATTCCTCTTAGTAGAACTACATTAACCCTTATCAAGACCCGAATAATGGGCTATATAAGTGAATAGAAATAAAGCCTTACAATCTTGTGACATTAGGATATGGTATTTATTTCACATCAGGGGTCGTGAATAAGTATGCGTTGATCAACTTAAATCCGCACACTCTGTTCGGGTTCTATAATCGGACATGACCAAATCGGACGGGAGGCCACTTTAAAGCCTTTTGCTGTTCCTAAATACTTGCCATATTTGACATCATAAAAGTAGCAGTGGTACTGTGATGTTATACATATAAATTTAGAATTATGTTTCGGTATTTCGAATGAGGAAAACATTATTCCTAACATTTATTTTTGGTGCATGTAATAAAAGGGAGTTCTAGCAAGTTTATATTTTAAAAAGAACGGATAAGTCAGTAGTACGTTTTCATTTAGAATGTAGCACATCGTTGATTCAGTCACGGGATGATCATGGGATGACCATGGGATAATCTATTAAAAAGAATAAGACATACCAACATCAGAGATAAGTACAGATGTCTATGATTATCTATGGAGAGAGAAATTACGTCTTTAAAGAGTAGGTTGAGTTCTGGGGATAGGTGAAAAATAATTTCTGAGCGTTAAAATTGCTATTATGCAAGTGTGGAAGAACATCAGAGAAAAAAACGTTCCCTGAAAAGTATGGCTCTTCAAATGCCTTCATATTATAAATATGACAAGTAACAGCTTTAAAATGAGGCCCGATTTTTATGCCACATGTTTGTGTAGTCCCATATACATCTTTCTGTTTACAGTGCTTGTTACTTTACCAAGACTGGGCCAAATGTCTTATCATGTTGATGACTCCAGAACCTTGTAGTACACACCAATACTTATATGCTACATGATCAACTTTTTCTGATCGATTCCACACCGTTTCTTTCACAATGCAATCGCATGGCCAGAACTCAATGTTATCTTTAACACGATATTAGGATTTTGAAGCAAAATTTAAGAATCATTGGTAAATAGACCATTTCCAGATTACATGAGAGGGTATGTATTGGAAAATGGATGGATGTATTTGGAGGATGAAACAAAATCTCCCCCAAAAGGGCATCATTGGTGACAAAGACCCCGTTCTCACTCACTTCGTTGGAGCGGTCTAACTAAGACCCGTTCCTCAGGAGCGGTTCTTAGGTGAGTGAGAACGGTCAAAGTGGTCCAGGAAGTGGACTTCTGGACCGCTCCAGAAGACCACCTCGGGAGGTGGTCTTGAGGAACGGGTCTTATTAAGAGCGGTTTGGAGCGCTCTAACGTGCGAGTGTGAACGGAAGCGTACTTTGAACGGAAGTGGTCTAGTGACGTTGCGTGCGAAACATGTAGTACCGTACATACGCTTAGTATTCCGCGCGCGAAAAATTTAACCGCTGACCTGAGCTGCCATAGCAACAAGACCACTTTGACTCGTGGAGCGGTTTGAGCCATAAAAAACTGCTCGGAGTGTGAACCCTCGCAAACCGTTCCTCAAGACCCGTTCCTCTGGAGCGGTCTAACTAAGACCACTTTCAAAGTGAGTGAGAACGGGGTCAAACTGCGTCAGGGACTAGCGTGGTATTTGATGCGTCATAATATTATATTGTATGAGAGTGATAGTGTTCAAACATTGAATACCTAACAGAGCGAATCTGCACCAATAATTGTCTGCATGAGGTTGATTGGTGCGAACAATAACACAGTCGAAATGACGCTTCATGTTCAACGTTTGAACATTGCGACAATGGCTTACACTATTAGTAATCTTGACGATAATGAACTCTTGGCTCAGGTACATTATACAATTCTGTTCTTGGCATGACGCTCTATCTTGTCGACAATCAATCTGGCCTGACTTACGTCAGAGATTTCAAGATGTCTTGATTATTAAAGATTAACGATTGTCTTGAAGGAATATCATATCCATCTTAATAAATGATAACATATTAAGTGGTTGAAGTCTGACCTCGTATTGTTTGATTTTAAGAATCTCTATTGAATTTGAATGAATATGAATTAATATTTCCTTTAAACCAGATAGACCTTGACGTCATTATCAAAGATCTGAAATGATAGGTCTGGAATTATTAGAATGTCTGACGTTTTTGTTTGTTTGTTTGTTTTGTTTGCTTTTTATTGTCTTATTTAGTATTTGTTTTTTATATTATACAATAATTGTTTAACTAGGCCTTCGTGATTTATAATCACGCTGTTCTTTCTTATTTTTATTTCAAATACATTATTACTCTATTTTGATATATGTGCTGTCTTTTTATTTGTATTTCAATCATTTGTATTTGCAAGACTATACATGTAGTAAGTTTATACCATTTGTATAAGTGAGAAACCTGCGATTTTGACTTGGTATTATTTAAAGAAGTGCTCTTCGAAGCAAAATCTTAGCGGGTAAAAACATAAAACAGAGAAACAATTAAAATTGACTTTATATCTTCCCCTGTGTGTATCGTGAGAATAAACACAGTAATAGAAGTTGACATAAATAGAGTCTTGATATTACACAGAGATAGGTTTACGGACGTAGGTGTGGTGCTTGAATATTAACCCTAAAATAAACTTTCATTACATTCAGTTTCATAGTATCTAAAATGTGGGGGGAAATGTGCATAAAATATGAAATATGGATAAAAGAAATTGACTTTCAAGGTAATTTTTTTTTTCGGAGGAGAATAAATCTAGAAATGCGCAAAACATCGAGAGCTTGCCTCGCTGAATAATTGTTGTATGATTATATTTTCTCATAGTTAACATATTAAGTGTTGCGAATATGGTTAACGGTCTCATGTAGGTAAAATTTGATCCATACATATCTCTTTAATGGAAAGTACAAAGGCGGTATTTTCTTGGTGCATGATAAAATCAGTGGCTAACGAGTTGGAAAAGATTCGAGTGTATAACTTATACAACCTTTGTCAAGGATTCTTCGAGTTATTTGTCTAGTGGGAAATGTCATCATGCAAGATGCTAAAATGTTTGTTAATGACCATTTTATCACCATTCATGTGATTAGTTGTAAACATGCGCCGCGATGAATAACGCTGTTCCAAATATTTTGTTAGAAATATTCGTACAAAGTTAGTTGACCACAACTTGGTTCCCGTTTTCATACGATACTCTGTTTTTTTATATGATTCATGTATTATCAAAATAGATCATTACAAATGAAAACAGAGAGTCAAGTGGAAGGAGATAATCAAGCCATTGCCAAACTCCGTAAATGTAAATTATGATATTTCACACCTCTTACAAAATAGGATTCAAGAAAATTCAAGACCGGCTTATTTTGCCGACGGCGAAATATCGGACTTTCCTTACCACAGAAATTCCGCAGCAGACGTTCTAGTTTCCGAGTTTCTTTGACGGGCTTCTTTTCAAGGTAAGACGAAGTCCTTCTTCATTCTAATGCCTTCTACTAGAATACATTATAATCGTTGCTTAATCCCGTGACGTAAATATAAAGTGCTATATTAAGCAAGACTGACCCTCCGACGGAGGCTACGATAACATTAAAGCAGTAGGCCTACATTGTACATGACAATTTTGTTCTCTTTACTTTAAAAACCTTTGAAAATTGCAAACAACTTATTAGAGTATGCGGTAGAATGTAGAGCTGTATCTACGAAATATTAATGTATACTGAAACATAGCTCTTATAGTGAGACGAATCAATTGGTCTTTAAAGCTCATGTGAAATTCTAGACAAGCCCCAAGACATTTTTCTTCACTTTTTGTTTGTAGATACTATCGAATCTAAGCTGCTGTGAAGTTGTTCTTTTTTACCCGTATGTGATACATGAAAATAGTTTAGATCGTTGCTATGTATGTTAATGTATACCTGTCACCACGGTGTGTAAACACGTACAGCCGTATGTGCACGTGTTGCAGTACGCTAAGTTGTGGCGAAGACTGATTTAAGCGATAGCCTCAATCTGGCGCCCCATTCGAACATTTACACTAAAATTCGCCGGATATCAAGAACGGAACAAAAGATATCTGGCTCATGAATCTTTTCTTACAATATCGAACAGTTTGTTTATTCAACAAATTTCATGCCGATTACATCTTCTTTAATATACCAGGATCGATGGTCACAATACCTAATATTGTGCTGATGCTCTGTATGGAAAGTCGCTTTACCATTATCCATACACTTTAAAAACTCTTTTTTTCGTCTGAGAAATAGACCTTTCATGCATATTTTTCGAGAGAGTTTATCCCTTTACCACATCAGTAATAAAGGAAAGCATGCATGATGAGAGCGGCCTAGACCCCGCTGCAGATGCAAACTGCAGGCGACAGAATATTATCGGGGAGACCCAAATTTAGTATCTGTCCTGATGCGTATCTCGCTTCCCAGAGATTAACCTGTACTAAACCATCATCCTTCTTTGCACTGTTGTGATCTTATTTGCCCTTTCCATATCCCCACCTCCTTATTCATTCCATACTCCATCCCACCTCTCCCCCACCCCCCCCTCTCTCTCTCTCTCTCCCTCTCTCTTGATCGATCGATATTCATGATAATAATATAAGCAGTAAGACAAAAATAATATAAGTAGTAAGAGTAAGAGCACTTATTTCTTTAGGTTTAAGTTTTGTTGATTGGTGCTTGAAATTATGTCATCTCGTTATTATTTAAGATTGGTTCAAGTGCTGTTGATTCCCCGTTTCCGTTTTGACAATGATTAATTATGATTTATTATAATACATCATCATCATCATCATCAACATCATCTTCATATTTCATCTTCATCATCATCATCATCATCATCATCATCATCATTATCATCATCGTCATCATCACCATCATTTGTCAAATCAACATAGAATAACTTACAATTACTAAATCTAGACAGGAACTGAAAGGCAGCAATGAACCAGTGTTACCTTCCAGTATTTAGCTACCTATAGCTCTATTACTAAAGTAATCAACCCATTTCCCCCCCTTCAAATTGAGGAACCTTCCCCACTTTATGATTATGAAGTAACTTTTAACAAGAGCCACAAGGCTCGTTTCACTCTACCAGCCTGCATAGCAATTAGAATAAAGATACTTTTGGGCTCAAGTTTTAGAAAAAAACAAAATACAAATGACGTTGAAATACTTTTTAAAGTATCAAGATTGAAACAGAAAAAGGGAAATTTCATAGCAAACTATTATTGTTCATTTTACAATGCATACAAAAACAAAGTAAATCCTAGCATGTATCCTGTTAACCCAATTTTTTCTTTCTTTCAAAAACTTGTATAAATATCAGTCATGATTTTTGTCTGGCTATACGTAATACACACTGTATATGCGAGACAAGTGTTCTGCAGAAATAGTTTCATTTCATAGAGTTGACCTTCATAATTTCTAATCCAAAAAGTCATTCCATATGTCCTATTTAGATATGTTCTAAATATATATCATCTAAATATTCCTCCCTAAACAAGCCAAAGTAAACGTGCATGTAATGTTGGTGAACAGGGGAATGTGAGCCTGCAGTTCGGTTCTTTGATCGCCCCACCCCCATCCCCCCATCCCCTCATCCCCTCTCTCTCTCTCTCTCTCATCCGGTCATCCGTTGAAAAAAGAAAATCCGATTCCGTCATGACAAGGTAACAAGGGGCCCAAGACAACAGTAACAGCTGATGTGACTTTTCGCTCGTTCCTGGTTGTTCGTTACCACCATGTGTTTGTATTACTCATTAACATGTTTTTTTTAAATATTTTATGATTTAAAAAAAAAAACGTCATAATTTTGATCACATAATTATGTGCATCTGCCGTATGAATCATCCTTAAATATTGATATTTTGCCCGTTTCATTCTGCTTATTAAAGGCAGTGATCTGTTATTATAGATAATGTGGAAGTTTGCAATATTTCATTTTCCGATCCCTTAACCTCGACAACTGCAAACTTGAAAGGAGCGCAGTTGTTCCACATCTGTCGATGCGGGAACAGTGTTCCCCCCTCATAATCCTCTGGATGCATGGACTTACCCCAGTCCCGGCTTACAGATATCCCCATCTGGTGGGGATATTATAAAATCTTGTCGAGAGGTACCACTTATTAAGCAGATTAAGGGTATATAGAGACACGTCTAAATACAAATATCCATCCAGTTGCCTATTAAAAGTAATACAACAGTCTTCATAAGATAGGAAATACATTTTGGATCTAAAAACTGATAATCTTGTTGTTAGCATTTGTCCAAATATTGTAAATTTAAGGGATGGAATGTCATATTTTAGTAAATACCCCCCAACAAAGTATTTTGTCCATTTATTTGATGATTTCAATTATATAATTATTTTACCTTCATAATTGTTTTATTAAAATATATCATGTCAATGGACATCTCTTATTCTTCTTCCCAGTTGTTGTGTGTACAATCAAAGAATTGAAATAAATGTAAATCAACAGTGACGACAACAGTTCTCTGGAACTCATTTCCCTCTTATCTGAGGTAGTTAGATTCTACAGAACAATTAAAAACACACCTGAAATCGTATCTGTTTATCTAAATATTTGACTTTCACTACCTGTACATTATCTGTTGAGCTATTGTTCATGTAACTTGCATATCTTCATTATTGTCGCGCGCCTTTATCGAAAGTTTTCGAATATGTGCGCGTTATAAATTCATATATTATATATTATAAACATATGGCCTCTCCATATTAATACTCTGAAAATAATACACCCCTATTTTTGGAATAAAATATCACTAAAATATCACTTGACTACGGCAAAATTGAATAGCAGAAAGAAGAGAACAATTTATTTAAATGACAAGGAGAAGGTCTGATCCATTTCGGATTCAAACTATTTCGAATCATCTGAATTAAGTCATATGCACAATGACTTCTAATTGAGAGTGACTCGTGCAAATACATATATCTAAATAGAAAACATGTGTCTGCCATATAATATTTTCCCAAGTCGGATTGCACGATCAACATCTGCGGGCAATTTCTAATTGATTACTTCTCTGTGAACTTGCCTGTAGCTCTTCAAAATATCTTGGAGATAAATCATCTAATTACAGTTGATCTCTATTAATTAATTTCGGTATGCCAATATTCCATGAAATAGCTTGTGACCTGAAAGGAATAGTTCAGAGTCTATTTATAATTTCCGAAATATTAAGGTACAAATTAACGTCGAACCATAAAAAAAAATGGACGCAGTCAGACCTATCCAACATTGTTCATATCACGATGGGGTCGATCGTACTTGAATCTTTCCTCCATTAATTGTCAATATCTTATTACTAAGGCCCCATAATTAGCTAATCACTTCTACATTTCCACCAAAGAGACATACATAAACCATAAACCCGCCCCAAAGTTTTTTTTTGCAGAAGATTTGCCCAATTATGTGCATTTGGGGGGGGGGGGTGGGGGTAACTAAAGGACAAGAAAATTCAAAAAATTATTTAGTACATGGATCAGCTGGTCCTGTTATGTTTAAAAAAAAAATATCTGTGGGAAGCCAAATATTTCAGTAAAGTGAAGTATAAAAGAAACACTGTAGTTCAAATAAGTTTAAACAGGATTTTTCCTAATTAAAAAAGTATGCCCATCATGACATGAATAAATGTATTCTCGGAAAAATGAAAGATTCGTACCACATGTTCTATTTTGTTTAGCATGAATACAGCATGTACCTTTCCTCCTTAGAAATATTTGTGTATGGACCTAGGAGTAATAAGATTTGTTAAAATGTATTTTTAAAATTACCTGACCATACTTCCAAGGATGGTGGAGGGAGGGGGTGATGGAGAGTGCTTGAAGAAAATTGATGGGTTCCATTCATTGGACGGTCTTGTGATGAGTAGGTCTGATTTGAATTGCAAAGTTCAATTATAATTTTCAGCGGGAAGAGCGAGGAGGATCTTAAACTTCCTGGCTAGTCGATGGTGACAGCTAGAAATGATATGTAACCCAATAACTTACATGATTTAGGGAGAGCGTAAATCGAAGCCAGGTTCATCCTCAAACAGCAAGATTAGATGATACATGTCTCATTAACTATCTATCTACCTGTCTGTCTACCATCTCGCTATTTTCCCTTCTAAGTTCTTATCTTCTCCAGCCCCAAAAAAAAAAAAAAAAATTGGATCCTCTTTTGTTCCCTATTTTTCTTTCTCTCTCATCAGGCTATTTTTTATATAAACATCTTCGAGCCCCTTTACACGCGCCTCTCTGCAGACGTCCCCGTCGACATCGTCGTCGTCGTCTCTCTCTCTCTCTCTCTGTCTCTCCACATAAACACACACACACATATATATATACACACACACACACACGACGCATACCCCCACACACACACACATACACAAACAAACGCATCCTCTGTCTCTCAACGTAGTTGTCTCTGTCGCACAAACGCACACGCACACCCACACATAATCTTTCCCTGCTACATCATCTCAGTCTCACTCCCTATGATTTCTCTTTGAGTTTTCCTCACCCTCAGAGAATACAATGAGGGCTTAGCCTGAAGGGCAAGAAGATGGAGACATTTCCTGTCTATAGAGCCCTAGGGGTCACATAGATTTCCATCAAGACATCTTTCGCTATTGACCATTACTCACAGTCGATTTTGACCAAATGACAAATTCAAAAGACCCATCTCATACATGGTTTTAAAGGTTGACGGAAATTATAAGAACGTTTTGTTCTCTTGCGTCATATCAAGTGGGTGAGGAAGAGGTGTCGTATCATCTACCCTCCCCTATCCCGCTCTCTTCCTCTTCATTTCATTTTTCATGTGTGCTTCTTCTTCTTCTTCCTCGTCTTCTTATTTTTTTTTTGCCGTAAGATAAGGCGCGATGATGATCTCGAGGACTTCGGACTTCATACCTACGCCCCTCTGCATATCAATGCAAAACACCTGAAGTAGACCCTCTTGTCAAAGGTGAATTATAACCTATATAATATATGAGGGACACTCCATGCTGTCGTCAAGGCTTCTATACGCAACAGAGAGGACCTTTAATGTGGCTGTCTTAAGATCTACTTAATCATTCCCTTGTCATCGGTTGTATCCCTCGTGATTACATGAACTTATACTTGACTTAGAGCTTAAATTGTCCGTGAAAAGCCGGGATTCTGTGCTATAAAAGCACCGTGACTCAGGGAGCTGATATTATACGGCTCGAATATCAAGAAATCATGCATCATCGACTCATCTTCATTCTAACTCGTCACCGTTGATTGAAAAGATGTTAGGACTTATCTCCTGTCGTGTATTCAACCTCTCCTTCTTGGTATCAACTTTAACTTGTAGCAGCTTTCATTTTAGCTTGCCCTTGTTTTGTAAAACACATATTCTTTTCTGCATAATATTAATATTCAATGTCATCCCACGAACATTTAATACTGGATATCTCATTTTGTAGAAGCTAAAATACGTCTGAGCGTTTTTCTCAGGTTTGCTAGACCCTTTTCTGAACTTATGAACAAGGGAACGTCACTTCGCTTTATTTCTCGATCTTCCCATTGTGTTGTATGTGCGTAGTTATATGGTTGTCGTCAAGGGGTTTTGTGATCTAATTTTGACTGCCAGAAGAGGAGGATTAACCCAGCATGTAAACTCTATAAATACACCTGACGGCTGTGGTATATCATAACCAAGTTACCTGTGTACCTGTGGCTGGTGGTAGAGGTACACATAGACCCCCTGGTTTCGTTCTCATTCCCCTCCCATCCAAGTTTAGAGACCTAATTTCCTCAATTAGTCCTCTAACCCCGGGGAATAACTCCTGACGTCTGGCTGGTGGCATGTTTTTAATCACATCTAGCTTTTCAAAGAACTAAAATGAATAATATGGAAATGATGAAGAGAAAGTTTAACAATAACCACAGGTAAGATGGATGAAACCCTGAAAATATTCTGGACGGTGGTAAGGCAGCTAGGTCCAGACAGTGCATTGTAAAGTGTCTATATCATCTTGGGAGGGGGAGGGCGCCAAGTAGCCTTAAAGTCGGTGTATGAATTTAATTCGCATTCGCATGTTAAAACATATATGGCCAATGGTATTGAGGGTGCGGGATGGGTCCTGACTCCTATATCTTATTGACCTTAACCCATCACCCTTCCTATTACTCTCTCTTTCTCTCGTTCTCTTTCTCTCTCTCTCTCTCTCTCTCTCTCACTCTCTTGTCATTCGATAAGGGGAACATGCCCTTGTGCCCTCACCGTACTACGCATACTGCAGGTGAATATGATTCCCTGCATATGGCTCCAATCCTTAAAGAAGAGCGGTTCAAGTTTCAGACGGTGACTGTCACCATGGTGACAGTTTCAGGTGTGATTCTTTTTTTCCTTTCAATTAACATCTTAGATTGAAAATCAGGTCATGGAGATAAAAAAATGAATGGTTGATTCTCAGAACCCCTTCAGAAGCTAAACATGATCTCATATAATTTCTATTTTCTTAGTCCCTCCTCCGTCCGTCTCTAAATGTCTATTTTACACAATCAATTTTCCAATTTTACTCAAATCTTCATGTTCAGTCTTCCTCACCGCTTTCTCTCTCTCTCTCTCTCTCTCTCTCTCTCTCTCTGTATTTCCATTATTTACTTCTAATTTTTAGGCTGTTCACTCTATGAAAGTAATACTAACACTGCCATTAGAAATACAACAAAGAAATGGCAAAATTCCGATCCACTAAGATTGCAGGCAATCATTTTGTTTCCATAGGAAGGAAAATCATAAAAATATTTTCTCCCAAAATGACAATTTACTGATTAATGGAGAACAAAAACCACATTTAAATAAAAATGTATATGACTCGGTTATAGATCAAGTTCATTGACTCATGTTTTAGTGGGATTGTGTTGGATGAAGGCCCTCTATTATGATCGCAATCCGACAATCCTTTCCGCTGATATTGCAAGGTCGTTTTGACGCCATTTTTAAGACACCTAATTTTATACAGAAGCTCATAGCACCTGAGGATATGAGTAAGATTTCATAATATTCGTGTTTAGTACCTATCCTAACAACATTTTAACAACAATACAGTCGCCAAAGTTCGTCGTGCTTAACAGATTTGTGGCGGCATATACTTGCAGACGGTCTTCACCCTTAGGATACTTTTAAGTGGTGTACCAGCTGAGATTTTTCACACTCTCGACTGTTCCAGAGCACTAACGTCGCCATTCACTCATATCACTCCCAGGCACAAAAGGCATATTGTTCCACGGAAATGTACTTCGTCATGCGCGTTAAGTTTTGAGTTGTTTCCCAAATTGGATTTTAGCGCTCCGAAAATATCTCATCCCGCGCCTCGAGGTATATCCGAGATGCATTAGAGAAAAAAGAAAGAGCTGGCGAATGATGGGGCTTCCAACGTAGTTCAAGAACTTTGCACTTTTTTCTTAAGCATGAGCAATTTCATATAACCACCGATTTCCTTCTACGAAGGATGATGATTTGTTTTTACATGTACTTACGGATGTTGTCTGAGGTACTGAAAGTAACAGAATACAGATGAGTGAGAAAAAACGAAGTAGATACTGGAAGTTTTAACTCAGTTGCCTCTTCCATATAAGCCTTGAATCTAAAAATAGTTTTCAAAGCTAAACACAGACAATTATGTTCTCGCCTTCCATTACGCAGAAGTGATGAATAATTTAGAACCTATTATATACATATGTATATGTATATATGTAAATATATATGTATACATATGTATATCTATATATGTATATATATATATATAATATATGTATATATATATATATAATATAAATATATATATATATATAATATATATAATATATATATATAATATATATAATATATATATATATATATTCGCGAGCAGTTCTGCATATAGACAGCCTATAAATTGTACCATTTTCTCAAACCGCCCACGCCTTAAAATAGCTTAATATATCATCATGAGTCGATCTCAGATTTAGAGCAAACCTCTGCCAAAATGCTTGATTTTATGTCCTGTACTTATCACAGCGGCGATAGTGATCTTATTTTGAGTAAACATGATTTTGTTCATCCTTATTTGTTGAAAAGGTCGGTTTTGACCAAAAAGCACATCTGAGTGCTCGAAAGGTACCTCAGCTAAAGGGGGTTTAAATATTGACCTGAGGTAAGGTTTTCTAGCCCGAGGCTTAGCGATGAGCACGCATGTTTGTCTATTAGTGGCAAGATGAGGTCTTAAGCCAGTGTACAAGACCTCCTTGACGCTCCAGGAAACTGAGTTAAGTACTTTAACACTATCCAGATACCATCGCTTCCCAGATCACCAGAGAAAGAAAAAACTTAAACTGTGTCAGACCGAGGATTCATATCAAGCTCCTTACCCCAAACCAGAACAGACAAACCTGATAGAAATCCCAATAACATCTACCTGAGAAGCGATTTAATTACGGTTTTGTTTTTCTTTATTTTCCTATTTTCGATCACTAATTTGTATCACCTCAGCTCTTAAAGCTGTCGAATCCATTTTCAACGAGGTATAGGTCGAGCGATATTCTTAATTAAGGTGATACCATACCATAGCTATAAATAGTTCCTCAAGTAGTAGGAGTTATCAGAACCATGCATTCGTTTGGCGAGACAAAAGTTCCGGCACCTCTACTATGGTTGCGAGTGATTACCGATGGTGGCTGTTTGATAAATTAATCGATGATGTGCCGATTCATAAGTTTTGGTGATAGCAAAATGTATTCATCTTAGTTTAATTTATAAAACGACATCATAAAAAACATGACAAGATGGTGATAAGATCCTTCTAAAATTATTATGGAATGTGTACACTTGATACGACAAAAAATCTGTCGATTTATCACTGATTATTTTGGACAGGACGATTCTCAGATTTAAAAGTACTTTATTTTAATCGTTAAGAGAGATTTGAAGATATTAACGAAAATGTCAAATACGTTTACTATATGGATGAGGGATAGCAAGCAAAAATGAAGAGTCAAAGCTCTCTTAAAATAACGAAATATTTAATTTCTGAATATCACAAAATTATTTTCTGATATTAATTGCCTTATTGTTTTTTTTTTTCTTCTTCCAATTACAGGGAAGATTTCAAAATTATTTAGAAATGAATAACATTACATCATGTTCGGTCCACGATGTCATCCTGGCAACTACAACGAAGGATACGTCCAACAACCCCCCAGAAAACTATCCCTCCGACAACTAACACACGACTAAATTCCATCCGAACAACTATTACCATTATGACATATAAGACTAGTTACCTTTAGGACGACTACTGCATGGACGAGAGGTTATCATTCGAATGGACAATAAATGAAAGAATATTGTAACCCCTCCCCTTACCCATCCTACCGTTTCTCTCTCTCTCTCTCTCTCTGCCTCCCTCACACCTCCCTCTAATCATGACAGTTCCAACGATGTCAAGGACAGGGCTGATCAGACTTTCTTGCACATCGAAAATTATTTTTTTGGGGAAAATGACAGTTGATGCAGCCAGGTATTCATAATTGTGCAGAGTCATTCGCTCTCTTTCTCAAAATATTTTGCGCCGATTGATAGACAGTTATTCCGATACATCGTGTAGGCTGACATTACTCGTAAAGATGAATAATAATTTATCATCAAAGCTTGTCTATAACCCGAAGGAAAAAAAGATAGAGGGAGCAAACCCAGGATGAGTTGGTTATTTTATGTCAGGCGATAATATTTATGGAACATTTTGCTGATTGACTGATTGGTTGATTTGGATAATTTATTTGTCGAATATATGTGAGGCGTTTATTTCTTTTAACCATCAAACATATAAATGCTGCTGTCCGTGATCAGGGATAATGATGTACTCGTCACTACGGAATTGGACGCTGAGGGCAGCAGTTCAATCCTCTTCATGTCCCTTGAGAGGATTTGTGTCATACATCAGGATTGTCGTGATTGTTAACACTAGATTTTACACCTACGTATGAACACTAGTGTCTATTCAAACGTTGTAGACCACGGGAAGTGCAACTAATGGAATCTGAAAAAGAGGAATAGATAGGTGAGAAAAGAAAGGGGAGACGAGTTCAATAAGGATAGAGGACAATTATAAAACCACCTCTCTCCCCATAGGTGGACATGATAATCTGATTTTAATTCATCGAAACAAACCCATGCCACCCCGCCTTATCCCCATGATGCCGGGGGCTGTAAAAATATTTTAGAGAAAAAAAAATGTTTAATAGAATAAACAAATTGTACTGTTTCCTTCTTTTTTCTATAATAATTTGTCTTCTCCTTTTCAGAAAAGAAACATCAGTATCGTGATGAAGGCATGTCTCATTATAACTTTATCCACTGTGATATCTTTTCTCCTGCAGTTGTTATTATGATCATTGTACAACCTCCTAAGTGTTATCATCACCGGGCATAATTAACAGTCAGTCAACCCCACTCTCTAGAGGTAACACGTCTCAGGAACATCAAGTAATAGGTTGGTTTATCCGATCACCACGGCCTGGTGAAGCTGACACTGGCTGGTCGGATACCATTCCTGACGCGGCATGGTGTTACTTCGACAACTGATAGGAATGCTTTAAAGTGAGAAATTCAGACCCCAAAAAAGCATCTCCTTTAGACATTTTTTCTTCTTCAATATCTAGATGGTGAAAAAGAGCTTTGATGGCGAAGGAGGGGTCCAGACAGAGGGGGAAGGGCACTGGTGTCATTGAGTGGTCACCGGTCATACTCCCCCTTCCACCAACAATTCGGTTGGAGCAAACGTCCCCTTGCAGCTAGGCCACTGGTGGAACACCCTACATTTGCTCCTGCAAATATTGCTGCCGGCTGTATTTCGTCAGAGATTTAGGGTTAGTGATAGGGTTGCAACTGGGTGTTAGGTTTGGTTTAGGGTTATGGTAAGGTTAGCGTTGGGTCTAGGGCTGAAGTAAAAAAATCGGTTAGTGCAGGAAATTGACGCGGAGCATTTGTCGCAGGAGATTTCGTACAACCAACTGGTGATGTTGGACTGCCCGAAATAAATCATACCCTGTCGTCTTCTTTTTATCTTTCCCTGTGTTCATTATGGTATATTCTATGTTTTCTTTGCCCCGGCTTCATTCTTCGCATAGTGAACTTTAACAGTTTTGTAATATTGTTTCTTTATCGGTTTTTTCCAGTATTATCTGTGTTATTCCAAAACACGTGTAATAACAGAGTACAGACACTTATCTTGAAAGGCCAAGGTAGCCAACCTATGTTTTTCGATGAATCAAGATTTATTCTTTCATCTTACTCGTCGGGCTGAGCGACGAAAACGGGGGTGGGTAGCAGAAGCTTTAGACGAAGACATGAATTCAGCTTAGAGGAGCGCCGGTGATGAAAACCTATAAATACGATAAACCAGAAAAATGTCAAATTAAATCACAAGATTTATCCAGGTTCGACACCTTCGATGCGTTCTGGTCTGCTACGTTGCCCGTGGCGACTGCAAACTTTTGCAAGGAAATTTCCTCAGGGTTGAAAATGACTTTGTAAGTTTCAGGGCTGAGCGGGAAAAAGAGGGGGAAAAGGCTTTCCGTAATCATGCAGGGAAGCGTTACTTGTTTTCAGTTTTAAAGATGATAAATTGTTGAGTGTTGGTAGTATGAGTGCATTGTGAATATGTCTACTCGGTATTGGAAAGGATTGATTATTATAATTCGTCAGAATATTGTTGTATTTTGTTGTTGTGTGGTTTAAGAATCATCAGAATGATAGGGAATTTAGTCAACATTACTGAAATCGCTGCACACACATGGGGTACTCATCATCTGGTATCTAAATGGGTTCCAAAGTTTGGAACTATTTCTTGATATATTTTGAATAAAGCGAATAGAAGGGCACTTCAAGAGCAAGCTTTTTTATGAGATAATGCTTCCAGTACATTCTTCCACATGATAATAGATAGAATGGACAAACTCACAAACGATATTTTCTCTCCTTTTAACAGACTCGTCCCTTTAAACATGTTAAAAAGGCTTTCCCCTCTTATCAATTCGTACCTTTCAACCATTCTTCAAAGGCGAATACCAGATGCAAGGCTAGTTAGTTAGTACATTAACGTAATATTTGTTATTGAATATTTAAGAAGCTCTATAGGCACAAGATAACATCTTTTATATACTATTAGATGACCTTTATCACGATTTAATTATGATACCTGGGACATGCTATTCTTGGATGAGTTGTACATCCCACGGACAACATCATGTGGTCATCGACAACCGTTATCTTCATCTTTGTTCTTGTAATTGTTATTACACACTCCAGTTTCTTATTTTCTATTACCATGAAACTATCACCCCATCATGTTTTCTCTTACTACGCCAAGGAAGAAGACTTTGTGTTTTCTTTATATCGTACTGAAAACCCTATTGGGTCAAGGGCACATCATAAAGGAAATTCGACCGTCTGTCTCTCTAGGGCTCCGTATCGGCTTCGATGAGTAAAAGAAATAAAAGATAAGACTTAAAACTGGGCATCAGCTCATCCAAATTTGGCATTTACGTATGACGCACCAGGCAGGCACGATGATCAAGGCATCCCCTACCCTGGCCCTTTCTGTTTTTCTTTGTCGAATATTATTCACGCCGTGCCTTGTCTCATGTCTGCTTGGTTAGAGAAGAACCGATCAAGGACACCGGGGTATCTTCTTTCCTTTATAGGGAAAAGAAGAACTTGGTTTGCCTTTCGCAAACGATTCCAGGAAACGAGAACAGTAAGATATTTCTATTAAAAGGTCACTTTTCTTTATTTTTGTAAACATAATTGGTTATAATGTATTACTAAGGGAGTTGCTCTGACTCTTGAATAATGATGAATCATTGTAATTATATAAACTGAAAATGCCTTTTGAATATTTCATTATTGTATGGTGTCCCTTTCTTCAACCTTTTCCGCTTGGAAAAGGCAGAGATCTGAGTATATCCATAGGAAAATAGGGAAACGACTATTTAGAGTTGAACAAAAATTATTCTCTTGTTTGGTCTGTATCTTTGATCAGTTTATTTCATGTGAGTTTAATAGGTCAGTCTTATGTATAAAGCACCCAAACGCGCACATTCGTTTTGACGAAAGAATGAAAATCAATTGGAAGAAATTTCGGTTGACGAAATCTTGCAAAATTGTTACAACCTACCATACCTCCATCGATATGTGTGTTTACGAAGGAACAAACTTTATCAACATGAATCAAGTTAGAATTATTCATTACAATCTAGCAATCGCTCTATCATTTTACAACAATATATTATACTTGTTTATAATATTTATGAAATTTTCATAAGATATGAAAAGCATTAATTTTCAACAAAATTAATTTGTGTTTAGTATATTACCAATCTCATAAGCCGACAAATTCAATATTTACAACGATTTGTGTAACTGACCCTTTGTATTATTGGCATGATTAGTACACGGTGAAATAATTTGTCAAGTTAATGACTACTTTTGATTACATCTGGAAAACAATAGAGTGGACCATTCGACCTTTGAGCCCTGAGAAAAGAATACATTGCTAACCAAAATATGAATATCCGATTCTGTTTATTAAATCCGGGGTATTACGAGAAGGGGGTGATCGGGAAAGGGTGAATTGGACGGGGAGGAGGGAAAGGGGTGTCATTATTGCTAATCACTGACTACGGAGTAATTTTGGTGACTTGGCAGACGACCTTCTCTAGCTCGACATACTCATCGTTATGCCCTAAATACTTTCACCACACTTGATTGACATCTGGAAGAAACTCACAATACTAAAACTATACAAGGAGAAAGTATATACATTAAAAAATCTCATGCTCTTGGCAGTACATAGACGCTTAACATTGCCTGAAGTTATTAATACTTGTTTTGGGGATCTGTTCACGTCTTGGTTACTGATATCTTGTTGCAAATTAATCATTTAGCACCTCTGCGTCAGTTATCACCCTAATACAGTATATTTGAATAGTGCTCAGTATGGGGGATATCATTAATCAGTATAGACTTATTTCAAAACAACCCCCGCAATACATGCTGATGTATCTATTCAACACATTAGACATTCTTTATCAAATAAGATTATTTTTACCGCATTAATCCTAATTATGCATCAAAATTGTTTATAAAATAAATCAGTATCACTCTTTAGACAAGTTGTTACACAAAAAGGAGAAAATATATTTATACAAATCATATATGTATATATATATATATATATATATATATAAAACGAGCGTCATGTGAGGCTGGTATTTTCCGGAAAAAAATTACTCCTCAATCATTATCAAATTAAATTCCGTCCTGAGGAATATTAATTAACACTCTTCTACACCACGAACTGTCATTTTTTTTTAACACTCTACTCCTTCTACCAATAAACCAATCTGCACTCATTAGCAAAAGGCTACCTGTCACGGTTATTTCCTTGGCGGAAATGTTTAGTCATTCACTCCCATAAAGCCTTTTCCCCCTCCCTCTCCGCCCCTCTCCCCTCTCTCTCTCTCCCTCTCTCTCTCTCTCTCTTTCTCTCTCACTCTCTCTCTCACTCTCTCTCTCGTCGTCTCATCACCATTTCTCAATTAATATTAATTTTTTTTAATTTTCTTCTTCCCATATTATTCAATCACTAATTTCTGTGAAGAACTGAATAAAAAAAAGATGGACTCGACGCTCAATACAATGAAAATTGATTCATAATGTTAACTCTCTGAGCTACCTTTTACGCCTTTTTAATGGCTTCGGTCCAAGTTGTAATAAAGCTGAAGCACATATAATTTGTATAGATTATCATTACAACTGATGTGAAAGATGTTATTCGCGTGATAACTACAGACACTCACGTCTATAAAAGGCGACTTCAAAGGGATTGATTAACGTTTTACTGTGGTTTCGGCATAACGCCAAGTTTACTGAATTAATGTATCCCATGAGCAGGGGCAGCAATCCCGGGGGACGGGGGGACACGTCCCCTCTCATTTTTTAAGGGGGGTTCGCATAATATCCTTCAAAATGTAAAAATTAATATTATAGAAAATCTGTATTCCGTCGGTATCACATTTACACTATGCTCCCTCGTCCCTCGCATTTCGCCCCCCCCCCGGTCATGAAAAGAAATCGCCGCCCCTGCCCATGAGATTTACAATACGCCCAGCTTTAGTAATTATCTGATTTTGATGATAGATCAAATCATCATTGGGGTTCCCTGGCCATTTAAATTATATTCAAAACTTTTATCCCCCTCGACTCTATCCCTAACCATCCTCTCGTTCAATAAAACCAGTTTGAGTTATTTGCCTATGCTCATGGAAATTATTTTTTGTTAATCAAAGTGACATACCCTGATGGTAATGGAAAAAAAAGTTGTATGATCACTACCGTTTTCATCATCAATATATAATTTCTTCAATAAAGCCTTTTGGGCTCGACTTTTAAATTATGGCATGGGTAAAACCATGGACGGATCACATGGATCAGATTATATACTTGCAAGCGTATAGCAAGATTATCGTTACTTCACAATGAAAGGCTTACACTGCATGAACATATTTTATCCTCATTATGTCAGTGCAAGGAACTCAACAAGATTGTATGCACCGTGTATTCGCTCTCTTCCTCTTTCTATCTTTTCTTGTCTGCCCAACAGTCTCCTCTGCCTACATTTGAAACTCTTCCCCTCCCTTGCTCTGCTCTGCATCATTGTCGTACGAAATTGATTAAAAGCTATGATTATACTTTGCATTTTAATTGTCAACATTTACTGCCATGGTCTACAGTTATGATTACTCGTAAATGAAAAGGAAATTTCCGAATAGACAATAACTACATAATTTCAATTAGAATTCAATATCACCAGCTTCATGTTCGTAGTGAATTTGCTTAGAGTACTGGGCATAGTTTACCAGGTTCATATTGTGATAAACATTCTTCTTAAATTTCAACTTTTCAGTCTGTAAAGATCATTTTCTGCCCTATGTGATGAAAGAGATGAAGTCATTTTCATATTGGAAATAGGAATTTTCAAAAATTGACGGGGATCAATTAGCTCCGAATCCACCGTCACGGGTTGTTGATGGTATTGTGTATATGATAAAGAGCGAGTTAGTATGTTCATATTAACATCGGATTTCATCTATTCTATAAAAAATAAATGCGCTTTCGCGTAATCTCCAACCTCCAACCCCCGCCCACCCTTATCCTTTTAGGCTCTCTCTAATAAAAAGGCGAAAGAAGCTGGATACTGGACATTTTCTATAAATGGGACTACACAAGTCTAGCATTACTCATTAACCCGCCTTCCGTGCTGTACTGTCAAGGAGTCAAGGGCAGGGTAACTCTCTATAATCATAAATAAACTTTCATCGTAATTCATTCTGATTCAACGGTGTCAAAATCTAGAATGATTACTTCCTTTTACCGATACATCCCAGATTGATTAGCAGGCCGAATCGACTATGATAACACGTTATGTGACTTGTCTCGGTCATCTATACGTACATGGCTGATTCGAATTTTCATTTTGTTGTAACGTCCGTGACAAATGTTTAATTGGGTCATTTAAATTATTATTTTTTAATTGTTTGTTGTTGTTGTTGCTGTAGTTGTTTTATTTTGTTTTATTGGTAGTTGAAAAACATGTATAGTGTAATAGTATAACACCCTTGTGTAAAAATATGGAAACCCCATTAATCTCCGGGTTATCATGAACGCTCCATCCCACACTGAATTTTCACTTCAACTGTTATCATAAGAAATCAGATGTCTACAAGTATATGCAACAAGTAAGAGACGGGGGCTTGATTGAGGCTGCATCCCCTCCCTTAGAAATGTTGAAAACACCAGTATTCGGGTATCCGTCACCTCACATTCGGAAGTTCGGGCAGTGTGGTACCCGCATATTGTATGTTTGAGATATTATCTAGCGTATTTGGATGACAAAATACAAATTTTAATAAAATAATATTATTTTTTAATTCTTGCTCGCAAAATTTAGAATTTGGATACCTGATATTTGGTCAAGAGGCGTCGATCGCCCTGGCGAAAATGTGCCCATATGTCTATGAATTCAAATTATGTATCAGCAAATGCAAAACAATAGTACTCCAAAACATTCAGTTGTCTTCGAACCTCCTACTCCAGCCCTACAATCATGATATTAAAAAAGAAAAAAGGGAAATCTATAATTTATTTAAATGTTGGAATCGTCCAGAGCTATGTATCAAACATGGGACAAGAATGCACACATCACCAGTCCTCGGTCAAGGTGAACTGACAACGAGGCATGCCAAAAACTCTAATGATATGTATACAGGTATGTGATTTTTCATGAGTGCACTTGTTTTCAATCAAACGAAAAGTGTCTACGCCTTAAAAGAGGGGGTATTAAGGAAGTCTCAGAACCTTCAAGTGTTTTAGCTACTATATACAGGATTCCTAAAACTAAGCTTGTAAACCAAGTTAGGGAGCAAAATCATTATTCACTCTGTTCATCTCTGGAGATTGTTCTTATAAACGACGATAATTACTTGCCAACACGCAGGTCATTTAAAGACTTAGTTTGGAAGTCTCTTGATGATACTAAAAGGACATGGTTGTACTTTATTAAGAGACTGACCAGTGGTAAGAGACTGCCAATATCTTGACCGTGACCTTAATTGGATTGTACATGATTGGAAGTGAGAAGTTTTAGGACGCCCTTCTTGTATAAGATCTTGGCCGGGTTGCGAATCCTTTCTATTTTCGGCATCAAATAGCAAATTTTGACAGGAACCAGATACACCAAAATGAATATTAACTTATATAATTTACTTTTCATAACATTGCTGCGTTTTTGCTGAGACTAGGAGAGAATTTTGTAAGAATTCTCAAGTTGCATTTCTTATATAAGATCTTGAAAAACATGATCATCTTGAAATGGAAATGAAAGAAATCAGTAAGACGGATAGCGTGCTCTTTCGGGATCAAATTAGGAAGGTGTTGCGGAGGAACTCGACCCAAACGAGTGGGAGGGAAGGTGTGCGCATATGTGCGCATGTGGGTGTGAGTGTGTGTGTGTGGTGATGTAGGGCTGGAGTATAGGAGGTTCGAAGACAACAGTACTGAATGTTTTGGAGTACTATTGTTTTGCATTTGGTGATGCATAATTTGAATTCATAGTCATAAGGGCACATTTTCGCCAGGGTGATCGACGCCTCTTGACCAAATATCAGGTTTAAATTTTCAGATTTCTCAAATGAGGTATGTATAGGGAGATATTTGGCAGGCCTAGGAAAGTTACTTTTGTTAACAGACTAAGAGAAATTTAGTATAAACTGCTTCATGGAGCAATATTTACTAGAAAACACTTATTCAGATTCGGCTTTGTTGTAGATAACTTGTGCTCATTTTGTAAGCAAAAGATTGAAACATAATATTTACACTTGTTCTGGGAGTGTGTCTATCGACTGGATAGATATTCATTTAGGGTTGTCCGGTAATTCCCCACGAATAAAGATATTTAATACGATTATTTTTTCAATGAAATATTGGATATATAGATGCAGGGGTAAGTCCGTAATATTGTATTTGGCGGAGTTTCAAAAAGAACTGATGGAATTTAGGGAAGAATAAAAGAAAATTGCTGGGAGGGCAGGCAAATTGGCCTTACATTTACAAAAGTGGGAACAAGTGAATTTTTCATGAACTTTTAACACTGGGCTATTGTGGCTATTGTAGCCTCGTTTAAATGATTCTTTATTTTTTTTTGTAAATAGATTGTTTCTGTTTGTCTGTCGCTCCAATTTGGGGTATTCTGAGGGGGCTAGGAACAGTTTATGTATATGTGTGGAAGTATGGTCGGATGGTGTGTGTATGTGTCGCATGGTGGGGAGGGGGGGGGTTAGTAGTGTGTTTTGTTGGATGGGGTCATTTGTTTTATGTTACAAACTTACAACTGATTTCATTTTTTTTTCATCAATCGTACAATCTATGTTATGAAAATGTTTTGAAATCATGTTAAGAAAAAATCAATTGTATTTTATTTTTAAGATTGATTTGTATTGTTTGGAATCAATAAAAAAAACTATTGAAAACAAAAGTGGGTGGGTGGGTGGGTAGGGGTGTTTGTGTGAGGGAGGGGGGCAGGGAGGAAGAGGCTTTGTTCCAGTAAAATTACCTCCAGATTTGTTTAAGTTTTTGTATATATATATAAGTGAATAACATTTACAATTGACATATATATTATGTTTAGGTACTTATAAGTTTACTTTGTTTCTAAGTTATATATACTGCAAATAAGTTTTTGTTTAATTATGTTTATGTATAAGCAATCAATATTGAAAACGTTTATTTTATTCAATTGTATGTTACTGTTTGTGTTACACATTTGGAGAAATAAAACAAAATTGCTTTAAAATTATTATTATTTTTTTTAAGTGAGTGATAACATTTGGGACGCACTTAAAATGTGACTATCCGAAGAACTCGGGCCACTGTGTAGGAAGATCAAACATCTGACCACTTAACCAACTCGCCCATTCACGATCTTATGATTTACCTACGTGACTCACTTATACTTATATGTCGGCAAGTAAAATGGTGCTGTGTGTCGTATACGTTTAGTTTTCGTATGAATTATGAGATACTATGATATCTTGACCGGAGTGGCCATTTAAATTATTTCCTATGTCTTTTCAACACATGATATGGCGTCTGCCTGACAAGTAAAATAATATAAATTTAATTAGTGATTAACACTGATCACACAAATTCTCACAAGATCATCCTCTTTTGCATTCAAGAATTAACTGAAATCCTTGGGTGGAAAATCAAGGATATTGTGGTCTGTTGAAAATAGCTGTTTTCATTTTAAACGATTTGTGGTTTTAACAAAACATTTTGACAGGAAATCGTGTAACATGCAGTTTTCGTATGTTTCATATTAGCTTCATCTTTTCCCTTTCCATTCCCCAAAGCTCTTGATTTAACTTCCGCTTTCCACAATTCCCTTTCCAGCTTTACATGCCAAGCTCTGACCTTCACTTCACACCTATCAACACATCTTAGATTAGAATAGATTCAATAACAAAATAATATATTATTATTTATGGTCTTGCGTGACAAGGTATACACTTTCCCTTCAATCTAATTTTGTATTTTTTTAATCAGAATAACTCTAAGAATGATAACGTCAGTCGCTAAATGAAGCCATTCAGTTAGAAAAAATACGACATATGACATGCTTATTATGCTTGTCTGTCTGATAGGCCTCTCTCTCCCCCCCTCTCTCTCTCTCTCTCACTTTCTTTCTCTCTCTCTCTCGCTCTGTTTCCCCCGTCTCTCTCTCTCTCTCTCTCTCTCTCTCTCTCTCTCCCTCTCTGTGCCTGCCTCCTGCCTTCCACCTCCCTCTCTACCTCTCTATCCTCCTCTCTATATGCCCCCTTCCTCTTTTTTCTCCCTTCCTCCTTTCCTCACATGTTCGTCTTCTGAACCTCTCCAAAGCCAAAGATTAAGTTCAAAACCACAACATACATGTTGTATCATTTTCAAATACATGTAGCCTCTGACTCATAAATTTGAAGTTAGTACAGTACACGCCGAAAATCTCCGCAACACGATTACACGATTCAAAATTTACACGATTCGATTGCTCGCTGGAATCGTGTAACCATTTATTTTTACACGATTCGTCTTTTGCCACTTATGGGGCGTTCCCACTATCACGATTGGCGCCACGATTGAAATTGTGGTCTTAATCGTGATGTAATCGTGGTGATCCTATCAGATATTATCAGATCTTGAGGTCAGTCGTGGCAATCGTGTTGATCGTAGGAAATTTTGGACGGTTCAAAAATTTCTACGATCAACACGATTAATTGTCAATCGTGATCATCGCATCAGATCGTATTGGATCGTAATAAAACGCAACATATCGCATCTAATCGTGCTTCCTAATCGTGGTGATCGGGATCAACCTTAGAAAAGACAAACACCACGCTCTGTTGAGATGTGTTGCGATCTGCCACGACCTGTGACGCTCTGTCGGGTACCATTGCTCACGACCTGACACGAACGACTCAAGAGCAGATACAAGATGATACGAGTAGATGCGAGTAAATGCGAGTAGATACGAGAAGTCACGCTTTTACACGGACGTTTACGATCTGTTACGAGTTCTCGCGCCCAGTATATTTACACTTTCTCTCCTTCCCTCTCTCTCTCTCTTTTTTAATCATATATCTCTCTCTCTCTCTCTCTTTCTCTCTCAACCATTTGTTTCTCATTCACTATCATTCTCTTTATAGTCCTTAATCATAATAACTCCTTTTCCTTCACTCCATCAGCTTCTTCAACCTCACACTCTCTCCCTCTTGTTGTTAATATTCCTTCTCCCTCTCTCCTCTCTCTCTCTCTCTCTCTCTCTCTTCTTATCAATCATGGAAGGTAATGTAAACATGTATACCATTAATTTGCAGACTTGAAATAGAAAGTTGTGTCCATACAATCAGAAGATGATAGATACCAACTTTATATATTTCGATAACATTATAGACAGATATATACATACAGGTGTGACAATTTCCTGAATTTTTCAAAAATAAAAATAAAAACATCAAATATCATCCTCTCCACCTTCCGCGTCATGCAGCCTGGCCATCCTTTCCTGCCATGCGACCGCACCTTGTGGTGAGTTGAAGAAGGCCTTTAGGAGTTCCTTGTGATGATTTGCATCTGCTGTAGCTGAGTTGCGAGGTACAGAAGGTTGATTCACATCTAGCCAGTCCACATGGTCCCTCCATGCTCCTGGGATGACATTCTGGTTTTCCGCCTCAACCATATCATTCACATTAGACACCTGAATCTATTGGCCAGGATACCGAAGGCATTTTTACCACTCTTCTCCCCCTTGAGAGTCTGTAGTTGAAAATCCTCTCCTCCCTGGCCATCACTCTTCTTCCGTATGGCTTCATGGGGTAGTTCCTGAGTGCGAAGGCGTCATCCCCAGGATGAAGAAGGGCATGTCTTGGAGGTCATCAGGGCTTGCAGTCAAAGGGCAGGGTGGGGTGAGTCCTAGGGCTTCCTCTTCCAGGCCATTGAACAGCTCAGAGTCGCCAAATATCTGATCATCTGACATGTGTCCTTTTCCACCAAGCTCGATCCACACAAAGTTGTAATCTGCATCCACCAGAGCTAGGAGTGGTATCGAAAAGAAGCCCTTGTAATTGTAGTACAGGCTTCAAGTGTGGGGTGGCTTCTTGATAGCAATGTGTTTGCCATCCAGGGCCCCAATGGCATGGGGTATGTTCCATCTCTGCTCAAACTGGTTAGCTACGGCTGTCCAGGCTTCAGGGGTGACAGGTAGGCTAAAACCTCATTTTGTACGCTTGCACAATTTTATTGCCTGGCACACTTCTGAAACCATCTCTGAGATGCTGGACACTCCACACCTAAATGCATACGCAAGGAACCGATAGTTGTCCAGTGGCAAGGTGCCTCAGTGTCACTGGCAGTTTCAGTCCAGTTGAGAGGGGTTGCCTGAAACTGGTGCGTCCCCTCTCGATTGCTGGGGGCACCCCCTGCAAGACTTCATCGAAGAGCTGTAGTGTTAATCTTGTGTAGTTTTGGAACACTATTGGATCTTCCAGCCTCAATTTGGTGTCTAGGAGGCTGGAAAACTGGCCAACTGTTGTCTCGTCTCCTCTGTGAGCCATGGTTGCACCCAGAACGGCCTGACTGCAGCTCTCCTGTACTTACGTGATTGGGGCTGTGGCTGGTCTGTACCGTCTGGCTGCTGCTCGTCTTCTTCCTCTCTGGCGATAATAATATAAGCATACAGTAATATTGCAAATGTCACGTTGTCATCATCCTCAACTCCTGTCATCATCAATGGTTGTGGTTTGTAGTGATCACTTTGTAGAAGTTCAAGAAACAATGAAGTCCATGGTCAGTCGGCCTGTATATATATATCCGTCGGGGTCCAATCGTAGCTCAAATCCTGATCACTCTCGACCCTTATCGTGAAAGACATCGCAACCACAACCGTATACTGTCGCAACAGAGCGCATCGGTTCGTGATGAACGTATCGGAAGGTATTCGAACGTATCTACACGTAACCGATCGTCCCAAATCGGGGACCCCGATCGTGATGATCGTGTCACATCGAGACCCAATCGTGGACTCAATCGGGACAATCATATCGGAACGTATATGATCGTATCTGAACGGGAGACCAGATCGTGTCACCTGAAATTGACCAATCGTGACCATATCGCAACCAAGCGCACCAAATCGTACCATAACGTATCGACTCGCATCACCTCGTATCCAAACCTAGCAATTCAGAGAATTTCCACGATCAGCTACGAATGGCCAATCGTGGGGTTCGTAACGGATCGCACGACAGTGGGAACGCCCCATTAATGGTGGGTTCCCACTGCCGATCAAACCAACCCGACCAAGCCCGATCAAGCTATTTTGGCCTGGTCGGGTTCGGTCGGCAAGGGTGATCGGGGTCAGTCTACCTTCATCGGGGTCGGTCTACCTTGATCGGTATCGATCTGGCTTCCTACACGACAATTTTTGGCATGTCAAAAAATATCGTGTAGGGGTCGAGAAGGCAAGCGATCGTACATCGATCGTGTATTGGTCGAGTAGAGGTCGAGCTGATCGGGAATCGATCGTATAGAGGTCTAGTTTGGTCGCGTTGGATTTTTTCCGCCGATCACTACCCGATCATCTCGATTTATACACAACTTCTACACGATTGGTTCCCGATCAACTCGATCGACAACTCAACCGCTTGACGATCGGTACATGTCTGCCCTAAACAGTCACTCGACCGAACTCGCTCACTTCTCGACTGCTTCTCGATGACATCCCGAGCACTTCTCGACCACTTCTCGACCGCACTCGATCTTTCCGATCGCAACTCAACTCAATAGGAATAATACAGAAGGAAATCCAGTAGCACTTGGGGTGACTTCAATGCTATTAGAGACACGAATCTAGATTATTTTGGACAAGTATCAAAGAAGCAAACAAAATTTAGTAAAAAATTGAAGAGTTCATGGATAGTTATAGATTACGTGATGTATGGAGAAGTAAAAATAAAGATAAAAAGCAATACACGTATAAACAACGAAATCCTTTTATGCAAAGTCGCTTAGATTATTGGATCATATCAGAGAATTTAGAGCAAATAACATCCAAATATGACATTGTTCCTTTATAGCCCCTGACCATTCAGCAGTTAATCTGTTAATCCATAATAGGTCATCGACAAAAATAAAAATAAAAGATCTTATTGGAAGTTTAATGATAGTCTATTAAGTGACAAGGAATACGTTAAGAAGATTAGAGAAGAAATAAAGATTTTAAAAGAGAAACTGTCTGTTGAAATTAAAGATAAGAGAGTACTATGGGATTTCATAAAAATGGAAATACGGAAGAAAAAGGGCGGAGGAAAGGAAAGAAAGAAAGAAAAAAAAATCGGAAAATTGGTAAAAGAGATTAAAGACTTAGAAGAGGATTTATTGTCGATTTGCAATGGACATCACAAAGATATTTCTGAAAATGTGAAAACTAAGAAACAACAACAAGTTTACTCCACGATTACATCAATGAAGGTTTAAAAGTACGGTCAAGATCCTCATGGTATGAATGTGGAGAAAAGAATACAGGATTCTTCAAACAGTTAATGGAATCAAATAGAAAAAAGTATAATAAAGAAATTAAATGGAAATGGAAATACCACTTCTAACGAAAAAAAATTAATTGAAGGAATAAAATCATTTTATGGGCAGCTATATAGCAAATAAATTCTATACAAGATGACACTTTGGACTTCTTTCCTAATAACCTGCCAAAATGGAATAATATATCACGAGATTCATGTGAGGAAACAATCGTAGAAAGGGAATGCATAGAAATACTAAAAGATATGGAACTTAACAAATCTCCAGGAAATGATGGTTTAAGTGCAGAATTTTATCAGAAATTTTGGCCAGTAATTGGAGATCTAGTTCTTGCATCTTTTAATGAAGCTCTTCAACAAGGGAATTATCAGGCTCTCAAAGGCAAGCAGTTATTATCTTGATACATAAAGATGGCAAAGATCCGGAGCTTATTAAGAATTACAGACCGATTTCGTTGCTAAACGTAGATTATAAAATCCTATCTAAGATACTTTTAAAGAGAATACAAGAAGTTTTACCTGAAATTGTTAGTTTTGATCAGTTGGGATATGTTAAGGATAGGAACATTGGAGAAGCAATACGAATAATAGACGACATGATCTTTCATACTTCTTTTACAGAGAACACGCTTTTTGGTGGCCATTGATTTTGAAAAAGCATTTGATTCTGTTTCACATTTATTTTTATATAAGGTTTTACAATCATTTAATTTTGGACCAGGGTTTTGTAAATGGGTTAATAATTTTTATGCTAAAGCAGAAAGTTGTGTTATAAATGGATATACATCAACAGGTTATTTCAAGGTTGAAAGAGGAGTAAGGCAGGAGATCCTCTCTCTCTCTCTGTACGCAGACGATATAACGCTTTTCATTAAAGATTCGAATTCATTTAAGGAAATTAAACATATTTTTGAATGTTTTTATAAAATATCAGGCTTAAAGTTAAACAAGGACAAGACATTCATTTTGCCCTTAGGTCCACAATTATCCACTCATACATTTCCGTTTGGGAAGCAAGTAGACATTGTTAAAATACTAGGAATTTATTTTTCAATACACGAAGATATCAAAGAACAAATGAATTATAAAGAAATATTGAGCAAGATTAAAAAACGTTTTACGTGGTGGAAGCAGCGTGATTTAACATTAATGGGGAAAATTCAATTAATGAAAGTATATGGCTATTCTAAATTTATATATTTATCAACATTGATGCCGGTTCCATAATGGGTGTATAGCGAAATTGAAGAAATATGTTTTGATTTTTTTTTTGTGACTATCCGCAGGGTGGGCTCAAAATGATGAATTTCCGACTGTTTGTAAAGGCACAGAGAATAATGTGGATAAAAAGGCTTGTAACAGGAACTCAAGCTATCAAATGGAAACATTACTTTAAATATTTAATGAGACCAATGGGCGGGAATTTAATATTTTATTGCAACTATTGGAGAGATACAGTAAAACTCATGTTACCTTCTTTTTATCAGAATCTTCTGAAAGCATGGATAGATATGAAAGAATATGTTAAAACAGAAGAGAGATACAGAGGCAATGAAATATTGTATAATAATAATTTTATTCAACTAGAAGGTCAAACTTTATTTGAGGAAAATTTTTTTTTAATATATCGACTTCATCACATATGCGATGAACAAGGGTTATTAAAAAAGATGCATATTTTATTACCATTGGTTTAAGTAAGGAAGAAATTACAAAAGTTAACAAAATCTATTCAATAATTCCTCACGAATGGAAACAGAATGTTCAGCCTGCAAAAAGTCCATCCACTGTGGCCTTAGTTTAGAATTAATATTTGCAAAGAAGGTTTTTAAATTTGAAGAAATAACTGCAGAGATGGTGTATAAAAGTCAAATCAAGAAGAATGCAGAAATCAGCTCAGCATTTCATAACTTAATGGAACTTTATAATATTACAACTAAAGAAGTGGAATTTTTTTTGTTCAACCAAAGTTGTGCACATTAAACAGTAAACTGAGAGAATTTCAGTTTAAACTTTTGCATAGAACAGTTTATACAAACCATCATTTGCATAGATATAAATCTCGTACAAACGGTTTGTGTTCGTATTGCAATATTTTGGAGGAAACCTATCAACATTTTTTTTTTAATGTAATATAATAAAAAGATTCTGGGGAAAATGTGCTGATAAACTCAATTTACCAATTCTAAGGAAACTGTCGTGGAAAGAAATTCATATTGGAATAGATGGGAGTAATATGAAATCGGAGCAATTACTAAACCACATTCTGATTTTGATTAAATTGATGATTTTAATAGCAGAGAGAAGGGGAAGCCTCCAAATGTAGATGAAGTAAAAGATAAAATTTTCGAAAATAGGAAAGAGGAAAAAAAAAATTGCAATGGAAAGGGATACTCTTTCAATTCACTTAAAAAAATGAGAGACCTTGGAAAGTTTTGTGTAATATTAATTAACTTTTAAAAAAGCAACTTCCCAACCCTCTATCCCAGCAGTATTTCTTTGCTTTATGTTTATATTTGTTTGTTTGTTGTTGTTTTTTTTGGGGGGTTGTTTTTGGTTATTTTTGGTTGTTTTTATCTTTATCTCTCTTTTTGGGGGAGTTTGTCTCTTTTAAGAGGTAGTACTTTTTAAACAATATTTTGACAGACTGTAATATTTCATGTACAAGCATTTTTTTTTTTTTTTTTAATTCAACAGATATTCATTTTTTTCTTCAAAGAAGTACAAAATGAACATGAAATGACCACGGAGATGTGACTAAGTATTTTATCATTATTATTATTATTTTTTTAAACGAATAAGGAAATGTATGAAAGAGTTGTTTTGTTTAGCAATTGATGTTCAGAATAATACTTTTGAATTGTATTTTGATTATTCTGAGTTGTATTTTGATTGTTCTGAGTATGATGTAAATTTCATGATTTCGGTTATATGTATTGCCTCTGGTATTGAATAAATAAAACACCTTATAAATATTTTTAAAAACAAGAACACAATTACGTGCTGATCTAATCACATTTTCTTCGTACCGGTATATTGATACTAATTAAGTTAATCGCTTCTAGAATTGGTAGTAACATGTGACTGCGACACGTGCAGCTCTTGACAGTCTGTTTGAAAAGGCAAATAAAATTAATGTTTTAAGTATCATGTGCAATACAGTACTTTGGCAAATGGCACTGGGTCTGCAGGGGGAAGTTTAAAGAAATGTGGAATGCATTGACTTCGAAATAAGCCTTTTAGCCTTCTTGAGTGTCTGAGATGAACTGAACGCTGATCAAAAATGAGTACTGTACCATCAGCTGACGATAATATTTGTGCAACCACTCAATTCACGAATCATCTTGGATCCCTGTTCGAACAGGTCGATCTGCTCGGGCCGAGATTGTGTAGAGATCGTGTGTACGTCTAGTTGGTCTAGTAGGGATCGCGTTGGGATTGTATGTAGATCGGAATGATCGAGAAGAGATCGAAGTTGTGGTCGACTATACGTCGTGCAGGAGTCGTGAATGGTCGAATGTGGGTCGTCAATGGTCGAATAGCGGTCGGGAAGAGCTTGTGTTTAGGCATGTGGTCGGGATTGGTCGGGGGAAAATGGGTGATCGGGCTTGATTGGGCTTGGTCGGGTTGGTTTGATTGGCAGTGGGAACCCACCATAAGCGAAATTTGAATCGTGTAAACGTGTAATCGTGTAAAATTACACGATTCCTCAATTCAGGTCGAATCGTGTAATCGTGTAATTTGCACGCCGAAAATCTCCGCAACACGATTACACGTTTCAAAATTTACACGATTCGATTGCTCGCTGGAATTGTGTTACAATTTATTTTCAGTGGTGATGGTGAGCAGGTTAAGAAGTCTTGTTCAGTAGAAGCAGGAATAGCCAAGAGCTGAGAAGGGAGGGAGGGTTGAACGAGGACAACGGGGACGAGGGGATATTACTCTTTCTGTCTCTCTTACATATTTTTAATTGCGGTGTGTGTATCTAGTTTTATTTTTAGACTGTAAAAAATAAAAAAATCAGTCCACTTCCCGAAAATTACTCTCGGATTTAATCCTCGGTGAGAAAAAGAAAAAGCGATGAACGACGATCGAAGGAAGGGGGAATTTTTTATTGCTAAATTGTAAATAAACAAGAATTATTACAAAACTTAAAGGAGGGCTAACATAACTGAGTATGTTGTGATACTTTTACAATACAAGGCAGTACCAACTAGAATTATGTTCACCAGCTCATTCGTTACTATAATATATTTATCGATATATTATGTATTTTATTCCGTCATTATCCATATGAGAGGGCGAGGGGCGTCATTTTTCCCCACGAGAGTTCCGGGCCTTGGCTGATATGTTTTACGTCATTGGCAGCTTGAAAAGGGTCACAAACAATTATACTTTGATTACTTATTGCTTTTTTGGCTTTCCTCATTTTCGTAAATTACCTTTTACAACATTGCATTCAGCTACATGTATGAAGAGCTACGGTCAAGGCTTAATGGCACACTTCCTGTCACATACAAAAGAAGCTTACTCTGAATGTAGCCTGCCATTGACCCTCGCCGGGGACAAAGGTCGTTGCCCTAGCTACAGGCAGTGTTGTAGATCATTACATAATACCTATTGTTCAGGGGATCCTATGTTCAAGGGGATAAAAGTAACACGGGGCAAATGTAACAGCGGCTCCCACCCCTAGTAGAAACGCGCTGTACGTATACGCCCTGCACGGAGCATGCGCATTTCATTGCCCGACATGCTGCCCTGAGGGTAGGCAGGTCAATACATCGAGGAACTTTTTACAGCCAAAACATCGGTTTTGGGGCACGGGAGTAAAATCTTCAATTACCTAAACAAAATTCTGGACAAATATGTGCTTGTTGTATCACTGTCATTTTTAAATGGTCAACAAATAAGATTTTAGGCCTGCATTAGGCGAAATTTCAAGGTCGAAATTTAATGCTAGGATACAAAAATAAAAAAATATGGCCGCCCTCCTAGGGGGAAAAAATATAATGTAGATGAGTCAAGCATATGTCATAGACATAGTTTATATTAAAAATTGTTTTATTGGGGTTCTATAAAATACTGTTTAATTGATGAAAATCTGTCCAGCGCGTAATCTTTAATAAAAAAATAAAATAAAATAAAATCTTTCTGAGGGATATATGATTTGTAGGTACAACCTTCTACCCCATGCCACCTTATTCCTAATATATAATACGCTAGTTTTCCCATATATAACATATTGTAATAGTGTATGGGCAAATTGTGGTTCGACAAATATTAATTCTATTTTTAAACTGCAAAAGAAAGCCATACGTATTTGTAAAGGTTCGCATTCCTTAGCTCACACTGCATGATCCTTTATTCTATAAACCTAAAACACTAAAAAAAAAAAAATCGATTTGAACACTATTCAGGTAGCAGTCATTATGTTTAAATATATTTATAATCAACTTCCACCATCCTTTGATAACATGTTTAGGTTTAATACTTCTGTTCATTCATACCCTACTCGCATATCTGGAAACTTCCATCCTACAAATCCCAAATTATCAATAACACACAAATCTGTTAGACATTCTGGTCCGACATTTGAAATAATTTTCCCGACAACATAAAGTCTTGTTCAACCATCTACTCCTTAAAAGCTACACTTAAACGACAAATAATACAATCATACGCTCCTCACTCTTTAAGTTAGTATAATACAATCGTGACTTATTTTATTCTTTATCATGCAACTGCTTTCTGCACCTGCACTTGCACTGCACCCACATGATCACTCAGTTTTCCCAAGAGAGTTATGTCGCCAATTCTTTTTTTTTGTATGAGGCCGCCATCCATCTCCAGCCCAACCGCTCACGATGGTGGTCTCCTGCGTTCTAATTACCTCTCTAATTTATTGAAAAATATTTACTATATATTTCTCATCTTATTTGTACATGTTTATTGTATTATATAATTGTACATGATTTTCTATTTAATTACTTTTGTAAACATTTTATTCACATAATTATTTATTCACGAGGGAGAGACCCCAATTCATGAGAAAATATTTGGCGGCGCATAAGCGGGGGAAGTGAGCACTATTTTTGTTTTACTCAACAACAGCCCCCTTAGAATTATGAGTAATTTTGCCAGGGGTGGGGGCCCAAGCCCCCACCCTGGATCCGCCACTGCTACACAGAACAGTAGCAAGCCGAGAAAGAATATAATAAGTGAGTGGAAAACTGTCTTGTGTTATGTTTATCATTTTTAAATACATGTAGCCTCCGACTCATAAATTTGAAGTTAGTACAATGTGTAATTGCAAATTTCATTTGAATTCACTTTTCCGTTACAACTTCTGATATTTCGTAAAGGGGAATAAATTGCTCAATATATTTAAATATGAACGAGCGACAATTGAATAAATTCCATCAATTTCAACCTGAAATGAATTTACACAGTGAGGGCATTAAGTCTGACCATAAACAAAATAAAACCGGGGCGTCTACAGGAAAGTTCAAATATAATCTAGATAGAGACAACCTACTTTTGAATAATTCCCACGGAGAACGATAGTCGAAGTACTTTTGGAGCTGTATGAAGGAAATCGGTAGTATCAAACTCACAGACTGAGAAAGACTTCGTTATGTAAAGTACTACAGAGAACATGAATACGAAATTCTAGACCTGAGAAGCTATCAATTTCTATGCTTCCCATCATTCTCATATTGCGCTCACTATCATTATTATTATTATCAAAGATTAGTTAAAACAAGTATTATGTCATTTTTTGAAAATGTATTCTATCAGAGAGTTCCTAAACACTTACGGACAATGTTAAAGAGAGGTGAAAGACACCCGTACAAGTACAAGACAGTGGCCTTTGTATACGCGTGGGGCGTGGCGACAGCAACCCACGCAATACATTTTTGGCCAAAAGGATGTGTCCTTGTTTGTTATCGAGAACAACAACTCGGAAAAAGAAAGATTTTTTGGGAAGGTGGCTTTGCTCACTGGCAACATCTAAACTTGAAATACAGTGGGCGTAGAACTACTGAGTAGCAATTCCATAGTAATATTAGTAATAAGTACATGTAGTTTAGGTCGCTATATTTTGTTTGTACTTTCATTAATATACATGTTTTAAATGTTTTCCCCTTGTTCCTCATGTCTTCTCCACTCGTGTTATTCTCATGTTATATATTGATACATGTATTATATTGTAACTCTTATATGTATGTTTTCCTTTGTATATTTTTAATGAAAGTATTGAATAAAGTAAACTTGAACTTGAACTTTAATTTTATGGGGGTGTTTCATAAAGATCCTAAGTTGAACTTATCTATTATGGAAAGCCGTTAGTATCTTTTAAAATATTTTGTAAAAGTTATTTTAAAAGGCATAAAATGTTGATTTGAATCATTCATATTTTCTATTATAAAGAAGATTTCATGTTCTCGATGTGAAATTTATGAAAAGTCTAAATTACTTGAATTTTTGCTTTTGAATATATTTTATTTTAAGGCTACAAATGGCTCTCCATACTGTTTAAGTCCAATTTAGGACTTAGGATCTTTGTGAAACACCCCCTGGTATCATTATCATTTACATGTTTTCATCTATTGTATCAAATACAATTACCGCTATTGAGTCGTTATTTGGCAGCTTGAATAAATCAAATGCGCTTCATGGCGGTTCAGAAAATAATTGCATGTATCAGATTTTTTTTTTAAATGGAAAGTTATCGTCAAGGTGCATGGGTAGAGCTACTCTGTCTGCAGTTTGCAATCGAGAGGGCGGTATACCATTCATTTCGTCTCATTGAAGGCAAGGATATGTGACACTGCCGCACTGAAACAAAAATGAAAGAGTATTAGTATTTTTGAGCTTCGATTGATAGTCACTAAGTATTATAGCGGGTAAATGGTTAATAACTCAATTCACTTCAGTGTAAAACACTTCCAGAAGTCGCTTTTGCAACAAATTAAATATTGTTCGTAACAATCAATACCTTTGATTTCCTCATATCACAAATCTACTCTTACTAGTTATGAAAGTGTAATCCTAATTAAAGCCATATTTCACATTATATGGAGAGCTCCATAATCATAATTAAATCACATTGCATTACTTTTTTGATGATTCATAACAAATATTTAGTCCTTTAAATAAATATTTATTCTTTCGATTTCAATTCATTCAATTCAATTCAATAAGGCTTTATTCAAAATGACGTTCTTGCAGCCGAAGCTGAATTGCATGGTCATTTACAAGATAAAATACATCATAATGGTTAAAATACAGCATATTATGTAAACCTGAAATAAAAAGTACATATAAAAGGATAAGTATATATACTAGGTACATTCATACGTATAATAGTCAGCATCATCAAACATCATTAAAAATATACAACATGCATGCAAACTACTTTTATGAATAATCCATCGCAATATCTTTCAGCTTTGAGAACCTCATGTTTATAATGGAGGATTTAATCTTTAACCGCATATAATTGCGTGACCAAATCTAGTTTCCTTATGGGGAGGGAAGCAGCACCCTACCGAACTTACCTAAAATTGTGAAGGAATAACGGGATGTTGTTTGCCAACAGAATGTTAGATGTGTCGAAAGATGTTTTAAAATCGAATAACGGTAAGGGTCGATGTATTGGAAGTTACCCCGTTCGAAATGAGTAAGCTTTACGGATATTCAACCACGGAAATGATGAAGCTTTGTAATGGAAGACTAATTTTATGTGAACGAGATTTTTAATATTACGATATATATAAACCCTTTGTCTTTGTTTATGAGCAATGTATGGAGATGTAAACTTTACTACGACAGAGATGTGTATGACGAATCTGTTTTATAGAGCGATAAGTCCATTCATTCTTTGATTCATAATAGTTAATTGAAAAGTCACCTTCGGATAAGGCGGATTCAATAAATATTCTGACTGGCTACTTTAATATCCTCTGAAATATTGAAATAATAATGATAAATAGCCATCTGTGATATTTTCATTTGAAGGGTTAAGAGTGCTTTCTCGTCAAAATATTGATGGGCGGAAGCGGGGAAACGGATTTCAATACCGCGGTGAGACAGTTCCTCGGGGGTGGACTCAATAATTTAACAGACGGTTTGATGATGTAGAATAAAGGGTGCTCCCCTGACCTCAGAAGTACACTTTTCAGCAAAGAAAACTGTTCACCGTCATGGTCAAGATCGATTAGAAACAAAGGGGAAATTATATTACAGGAAGATGCGAGTTGGTCGAGTGGTCACCTCTCTGTCCTTGCCTACAAACCAACTCTGACGGACCACGGTTCGAAACTGAGTCCCGTCTTTCGAAAGTTGTAAGGCACATGCTCCTCCAACAATAATTGTTCCGTGATCACTTTTCGACACTAACCAAATTCCTAACTACAACCTCGAACCAACAGTAAACCTAACCCTTACCCCCAAACCAATCCTATAGGATCCAACTGCATCCCGAATTCTAACCTACATCTTCAGACGAAACAAATCCCGGGGCAATTGTAGGCGGAGCAAATTTTGGATCACACTCGCAGATAATAACGTTAAAGGTCGGTTCCCAGACGTAAAATGTTATGATATCTGATTGACACACGTCTGTAAAAATATAGAATATATAATATAGAATTTGTTTACTTTTCTCTCTCGCACTATATGCATCGTATAAAGAGAACTTAAGCGTTTTGTATCTTTTTTTTATAGAAATGTCAACTTTATTGAAGACTTCAGACCTCTCTTTCACTCATCAATGGCTCGAGAGCAGGAGGTCGGTTTCAGACATCACGCCAGGCTTGGTCGCCGTGTCCGTGTTCGACGTGTGCTGATACCTGCTGACAGCTTACAGATGATATGGAAGATGATGTCCGTCGAAGATAAGACAAGGTGCGCTGTACGGACAGGTATGATTGAGGTTTATGAATTAGGCCTACTCGGACTATAATGTTGCTTACTGGACACACTAATGATGATACCTGTACATAAAGACCACCAAGGGAGACGAGTCTTTACATGTAGGTGATATGTACAGGTTCCTTGAATACACGTGTCAATGTGAATCACTATTCAAAGGAAACACATAGTGCGGTATTTTTAGACAGGTAGTCTCACTGTAGAGGTGGTCATTAAAGCAGTTTTTGGTCACGTAGTTTTCAAAAATTCCTGTTTGCACCCTTTGCCGGGTATACGAAAACAATATTGAATTGAAGATAGGAAATGAGAGGCAGTAGACAGACAGACAAAAACTTACAGGTTGGGTGAATGTGAGCGAGTAAAGAATAATATCTTTACTGGTGAAAAGGTTTCGGCGAAACATGTTGAATGAGGGATGTCTAATAAAATATAAAGAAAAGTTTGTCAATAGTATTTTCTCTGCAAGCAAAAGGGAAAAAACGGGACTCCTCAGATTTGAAAATGTGCCGACATCCCCTACTGATGTGGCTCTTTAAAGTATTGAGGCGTCTCATGAATCATTCCATAAATATTAAGTAAAAGTCAATGAAAGAAGCATTGCCACCTATTAATTAGAGATTCCTAATAACATTTTAGCTTGACAAATTATGTAACCTCGGAAATTCCTGCTAAATTAGAAGCCGTGTCATTAAACTTTGATACTCTTAGTCAACGGAAGGGTGACAGCTTTGCGAGTGAGACTTTATGTTCAATATGTTATACCTCTCTTTATTAAATGAAATCCGTAATGATCTGCATCTAAGGATACTTTTTCTTAAAGGGATAGCTGAGTTCTTGTTTAAGACCGCAAATACCTTCAAAGTGCATGGTTATTTCTCTTATTCTTATTTATGACATTTCTAGTGCCCTTTTAGAACCTAAAATTGCTATGAAGGTAACTTTAGACCCAAAATGTGTGAATTTAGATTTAATACGATCATACCAATTCAGCTCCACTTTAAAAAAAATACGGTGACCGTTAATTAATTAATTAATTAATTAATTAATTAATTAATAATAACAATACACGGGCCGGCTGGTTGTGCGTATTATAACCAACACGAAAAAGCCAACAAAAAGCAAATATTGGCATTGGCTGGAATAAAACGTATAAGGCGCTATCTCGTTTTTCAACGGCTGGTTCAAAATTACCGAATATTTGTGGGGCACCACAAATATTAGAAATGGTTATATTTATGGATATTTCAGCCGTCTCTGAACCGATTTTGATCAAACAAAGATGATTTTGTCATTTAAATTGTATATTCTTTCAAATTTGACACTCAGTTTTTCATTAACGTCCTCTGCAACAAAACTCATCTATCCCTTTAAGTAGTGACGGATCTAAAGACAGATAATGATAGTGTGCGGGTGACCCGAGGTCGAGCTAAACAAAAACATGTAGAGCAAATCAAGGGACTCTCTGCGATGAGAAACAGGTCAATGAACTCGTATGTCTGCTTAAGAGTCTATCTTCACTGTTTCACTTATTTATATTTGAAGGCTGCATAATTCAATTTCCTAATTTGTTTCTTTCTCTTGACCACCCTATATCTCTTTTTTTCTCCTCCCGACATTTCGCCTTATCAGCTTCACCTTCCACTGCCTTTTTAATATCATTTCTGTCTCTAAAAAAACATTATTTTATAAAAAATTCTATTTTCTTTCTAATTTATCTATTTTCAAAACTATAATTATGTTTTAAAGCTCTAATATACTAAATGAAAAATCACTTCTAAAGAAAATTAAATATCTGAAAATTTTTTAAAAATAATTAACGGGAATTTTTCAAAAGCCCATGAAATACATTAAAAGTAGAAGGTTATGACTCATTTGCCCTCAAGCGCTTTTATATCATTTGCATCAGTCGAAACAAGTCTAATTAGCGGTAAGGTATAAGACTTTTAGGGGATTTTGTTGATGTTGTTGTTTTTATTTCTTACTATTACTATGAATTAAGAAAAATAAAAATAATCATTTCATTCATTCCATATTTCACGGGACGATAATGAAAAGCAGCTACGCTTAATTCAATACCATTCCCTTCTGGATTTCTCTATTTTTTAAAATCATTTCATGGGGATCTCATTCCTGATTTCAAGGGTGTGGAGGTATACTCCTTTCACCTGTCGGATGTCTGCTTTTGATTGTCTACTTTGAATAACTCATGCGTGGTGTTTTACACATTACGTCTCCTTTCTTATTCCCTCTGTCCCACCAAAGAGATCTCTTTGGTCCCACTGATACTAGAATGACAATGGCAGGCAATCAGCAAGTCATGATGATATTAAAAATCAAGTAATACCTCGGTCACACCGCCAAACCGACACCAAACCGCGACTCCAAACGGACCGACTCTTCGCCATTCGGTGTAATGTATTATTATGTTACATCTGTAGTCAGTCTGGTGACGGTCTCGTTGGCTGATACGCCAGTCACATCAACGAGATCGACAACAGACCGATAGCAGACCGAACAAATACATTACGTTGAATGGCCAAGACTCGGTCGGGGTGGAGTCAGGTAGGCTGTGTGACTGAGGTATAAAACAATCGAAACAACTTGTACAGGTAGACTGGCTTGGCAAAGTGCAATCCCTGCAGATTACGTCAGCTCGACTATATGCATAAAATCTTTTCAGGAAGTTCATATTTCGGTTAGTAAGTGAATCGGCCGGGGTGAATGTCTCTTACTGGAAAAATATCTAAAATTTGAAGGTCTATTTGCAGGAGGGTTATGAGGATGGAATCAGGAAGAGCTCCTGGGTAGGGATATGAGTATTGTTATGGCTGCAGATTATGCGTGTGTTTCTTATATCTCAATTCAAATTATATGATATCTTCTCAATTTCTCTATTCTCTAATGCTCCCCCCCTCTCTCTCTCTCTCTCTATATATATATCTATTTCTCTTTTTTCAAATTTTTAATTTGTATAGGTCTCCTTTATCATAAAATTGAGGCACGTAGCCTCTTGTATTTCTTGAAACATAAATTCTATTCTTTCTATGCACTTTGATTATTGATAGACAGAAGAAAAGTGAGAAAAAATATAGAAAAATAACATTGCAAAGAGCAAATGGGTACTAGAAAGAAGAGGAAAGTAAGGAGAACTAGGGAGCTAGGGAACGATAGAGAAAGGGGTATATTAGTGATCAAAAGCAGAAAAGGAGATTGTAGATTTAGATAAAATCAGAAAAAGCATTTTTGATCTTTTTGGACATTTTTAACAGATTTACTGTTACCGGTAAATTTTATTTTGAGCTATCTTATGTACCGGTTAAAACTTGGATGAGAGAAGGAAGGTGTCATCTAGAAGATGGAATCTGCCGTGCAGGAAATGCGACTTGAACGAGGGTTTAGGTGAGAGGAGAAAGGCGTGGATTCGATTCCCTCGTCGATGTTTATATTTATCAATTACAGGAAGATATTAACTAGTAACCATGACAACGCACTGAATCACTAATGTGGGGGTAAATCATTGCCGAACTATGATGAACATTATCTCGATTGCATTTAACAATCAATGTATTCGCCTAATTTAGATGATGTCAGATGAGGGGCGAAAGGGATGAAGAAACTGATAATCTATATCTGATCTCCTCATCAGCAACACAAATGAAGAAGAAGAAAAATCATTATTTCACACAATATCTTGTACTGTAAGTTTGGAATGTTCTAGAATAAGATAATAATGTACGTAACATCGGAATTCGTCAAATTCATCAGACTTTGACAACTTCAAAATACGCTTTGTAACCCCAGTTAAAACATTGTCCCACACATTTGTGTTAATCGTAATCTCAAGAACTAAACATAATTTGAAAATTGAATTTAGCAATTATATTATATTACATGTTCCACTTTCTAACTTATTTCACAATCTACTTAGCTCTCTCCTAAAAATGTAGCATAGCATATAGGATATGAACTACATAGTTAGTGATAATTATAATTCCACAGCGTTTTAGATTAAAATACGTTTTATTCTGTTTGATTGCTATTTATATTCTCTATTTTGAAGAAACCCAATAACAAATAATACAAACTATTAAATAGGCTTTCAAAATATACAAAATACGTGCTCTTTCGACAATATTCAAGAGGTTATTTTCGATTAATGAATGGGAACGAATAACAGAACGTCGAATACTTTAACACTTGCATTTAACCTTGTGTCTTTTTATTAAATTCTTGGGTTTGACTCTTTGAGGGAGGGTATAGAAAACGAGTATTTTAACAAAAAATTAATGTCACACTATGTTTGGAAAATGTTGCAATCATCGTGTCCTTATTTTGACCTTAGTTAGCTACACAGACGGAAAACAACCTTAATATGTCCACATAACGAAACCTCCCAACCCGGCTATGCCGAAAGCAATTATTCCTTTCTAACATGAAATATTCTTCAAACTCATTCTTTGGCCGCTGACGCAAACGGAAAGGAAAGACCACTTGTCATGCGAGGGATCTCAGATCTAGGAAAGAGATCTGAAACGGTAGATGCGATGGCAATCCTCACAAAGATGCAGATTTCTATCCTGCTTAATCATGTTAATATTGAAGAATCTGCTTTAAATGTGATTAGAAGAAAAGGGATTCTCAACACGAGCTCAATTTAAGACAATATCCGTGTGACCTTAAGATATAGACAATCGAGTCGATTCGACATGGATAGCGCACCATGTGATCCCTGCAACGTTCACATTGCTCATAATTCTTGATTTGTGTATCCATTGTTTGATGTTTGTTTGCCTATGTGAACCTTATAGAAGAAACATTAGATATAAATTCGCCACTCATGACCCAGGAGAGATAAGATGGGTATCGTCTATACAGACCCACCCAATATAGGAAGAACTTCCTTCAATGCTTATTAAAGCACCTTACCATTATGGCAAGTCGGTTATCGACAGGGTATTAATAGTATTCGGCGCTTTGTATCTTCAAGGGAAAAAGTATGATTAATCCAACAAACGCCGTTATTATTATCATCAAATAATCTGGCGGTTGCAATAAATTGAGCTCTATATAATGAGATTTCATTTTAATACAAAAAAATGCATTTCAAATAATCTAAATTAATTTATGAAGACAACGCACATATAGCTCCTGTAAGTTACAGAAAGTTAAGTATATTAAGTCCAGTCAACGTTTTTTGTGCTTCCAAACGAAGTATTGCATTGCAAGTATGAAGGTTGTATCTCAGGGTCGAGAACTACTCATACAATTCAGTTTTATCCATAAAAATTCGGAAAATAGATCAGCAAAAGTGGAGCAGTTGAAAAAGTACAGTGAAGGGAGAGTGAGGAACGGAATTCATTTTACGGACTCACTCTTTATGCTCTGTATAGCTGCTTACCACAAGGAGATCATCTTACAAAATTGAAGGCAGTAGGAACGCTCCTAGATGCGCCTAATTGGGGAGGAGTTCAATGTTCCTGTTTGGTAGATGGAATCAATAAATTGTTACTTGAATGAAGAAAGGGACTTATCGAAGCTAGCTGTCTCTCTTTCATCCTCTTTATATAGAGTGACATGAAACTTCTCAAGATCATTGTCGACAGTACTGTACAGTCAGTGGCGTATCTAGGTATTTCGGCGCCCGGGGCAAGCATTGAAATAGCGCCCCTCCCTACCCTGCCCGCCCACACTTATCTACATAACTGTACAAGCGAGCGAGCTCCTAAAACAAGACGTGTGAGGGGGCTGTTAAAGCGACCGAGCAATTTTCGCATATTAAACCCTCACAAGCCTTTTTCTATACAATTTACCCTTCGTATTGGGGCGCATAACACCAAATGATCTATTCTTCTCTTCCTCATCTCCCTCCCTCTCTCTCTCTCGTTTTTTTTTTTGTAAACGCCCCCTCTCTTTTGCGTTTTTGCGCCCCCTTCAACTGCCGCTCGGGGCACGTGCCCCTGTTGCCCCTACACGCGATACGCCACTGCATAGTGCTGACTATATAAAGTGCGGTCACTGTCCACCTTTAAGCCAAACACATGAACGAAAGGAAAACAATTTTATGTTCATTTCTTTAACAATATTTCTAACATGAGTACAAATGAAAAACACTTTGTGTTGCCTAGTGTGTTACCGGCACACCATTTTACTCGGAGATGATAAAACAAATGAAATGAATAAAGAAAGAAATATCTTTACCTCTTCATTTCCATTACACTTTAAATCAGATTGAAGAAAGAGAATTATAAAGCTGACATGATTAATGGTTAGACATAGAAGAGAGTAAGCTTGAGCCAAGATATAGGGTGCTATGGAGGGTTCAAGGACTTGTTTGACGAGTGAGGGCGCTAATGTTTTAATATGACCAGAGCACTCAGATAGAACTCTTGCGATGAATGATTTCAGCTTCTCTGGAAACAGACTTGTACATGTAATTTACAACTGTTATTAATGTACAGTTCAATTCAATTTCTGCATGTGATGTGACTTCCCTTTTGTACTAAAATGGAATCACATAGATCTCAGAACTTAGAAAACAATGACGTACGTCTTGGAACTCTCGTTATGAGCCGTAAAATACAAAACATTTTACTTCTTAATTCGACCAGTTCCCCCAAACCATCGAGAATGATGCGAAACTATCCTGTTTTTTAAATGTTGTGTCCGATCAATGATATTTCAAATCTAGCCTAATTAAAACTGACAACTATAAAACTTATCTGAAGCGGAGAGTTCTTAATTTAGTTATGTAGGAACTCGTGTAATTCAATTTGAAGAAGGGATGGTACATCCGAAGGGGGAAACTTTCCCTTTCCACCCCATTAGCACCCATTGACACGTGTAATTCTCAATTCATTTTCACTTTGAATATCTACTTCTAACGTTTATCTAACAAACATTGTTTGCTAGCGTCATGATGATGTTGAGAAAAAATAATAGTCTCATAAGAGATGAGAAATTAAGAAGAATAGGTTTGAGGAATACAAGTTGTCAAAAAAAAATTACTTTAACCAATTTACCAAAATGATGTACCAAAAATAATGATTATGCGAGTATCTACTGATATCATTTTGAAAGAAATTCCTAAAATTATGTCAACAGACATAACAGAGAGGGCAACATCTCAATACAAAATCATATTTTAAAGAAAAACTGTACCTTAAATCAGAATATATGAGGACTGTGTAATGTTCAATAGCACATAAACACTATGTGTCCATGGCCATTCGCAGCAAAACAATTTATTTCACTGTCAGATTTTACTTTCTTTAAATCAATAGTTTTTGTTTCGCTTTATGTTCAGTTTGAATAATCTATACGCTGTATAATATCTTTAAATTACAATCTCTATCTATATCACATATTTATTCTTAATCAACCCTATTTTGTTATTTTTTATTCAGAGTCTCTTTTCTATCATTTTTGTTGAAACGTTTTCAAAACGTAGGTCACTCAATTAGAACAGAAATATGCATTTTCTGGGTTCGTTTTGAATACCGTATTGTCAAATCGCAACTTTGTTTCACACGGAAAAACTTGATCAGTTACTAAAATTCCGTCCCTCCGGTGCTAAAAATGCGAAGAAGGAAGCTTCCGAGATAATAAGAAGACAGTAGGTGTTCAATTAAAGTTAGGCCAAAATCTCAAGACTTGCAGAGTCCCTGTCTGGACAAGCAGGAAGCTTACAAATTTAAAACATGGTCAACCATTATTCTGTTCAAGGCCATGATGTACATGTAGTCAGAAAGCTTTAAAAATATGTATTTTCTACACAGATCAGTCGCTTAAACCATTTTTACCACGACGTCTTTCGACGAAGGTTGAAGACCTGGGGCACATCCATCAGAACCATGCTTATGTCTGGCTCAACGTTCCTTCTCAAATGTTTTTCATATTTTTTTGCAATTATGGATAGTGATTGTTTGATTGTAACCGGCAATCACGCCCAGCTACTCGGATGTCCGGGTCTAATACACGCTACCTGTTTACGTCTAATGATACTGCTCCGTCCTCCGATACCCGGCTACTTGGGGTCGGTTTCTCGACAAGTGATGCGTCCTTTCTCAGATGCCAAATGCGAAGTTACATAGTATTCGTTTTGCGATCGTCTGTATACACCAGAATATTTGACTTAATTATACATGATCATGATATTGGTATGAGCATGAACAAATTAGTGTTTGTGATTTTGACAAAATATCTTATAAATTTAAAATATGAATTCTGTCTGAAACTGATTAGGAATTGGACATAAGATTTAGAAGTAATGCCTTGCATTAGTAAATAGGTAAATAATGATGAGGGCAACGTAATGTAGGTAGAAAGAGATGGAGATGAATATTAAAACACATTTGTTTAATCCAATGCCTGTGATAATAATTGTAAAAACATAATCTCATTGAAATGCTTTTAAATGCAAGAGCGCAAATTATCGATTGAATTTTAAACTTACAATCTTTTTATTTTTCGTGTGTGTAGGCCTTTCTCAGTTTCATGTCAAGGCTGATTTTACCTTTCACAGTTTTCACATGTAACTTCAAAGCAAAGCATAATTAGAGCAAAGCACACGCTATGATTTGAAAGAGTGTTTTGATAACATGCAAGTAATCTACATGAGATATAAGTTGTGACCATGTCTTGAGAAACCGACCCTTGTTGATTGACTACTACCGTGCTAATTAGGCCAAAGGGATGACGAGTATACACCCTTTCGTAACAATAGTGAGAAACACTGAAGAAGAAAAAATACGCTAAAAACACGCCATCCTGCCCGGGCCGTATACATAGGAAATGGCTAAAGGAGGGTGTCACTCTCTCATGCACGATACACCGAGGAAAATACTCATTTTCGAAGTAATTATTAGTCAACAATAACGAAGGATGGTGAATCTTAGGGCTCATTAGTGACAAATATATGGTGAATCAGCTCCACGTGACAAGGTTAAGGACTATTCGTTTGGACCCCAATGCGGAAGAGTCTCCATGCAGAGTAGTACGTGATTATCTGTGTCTATCTGAGAGAAGTGTTTTATTCCTACCAATTCATATCATCAAGGGTTTTCCTCTCGAGATATTAAAGCGTCTGATTGCTGTATTTGTGATGGTCAGAGTGAATAAGATATTATCAGCAAAGAGAAAATGATGTCAGGAGTGGGATATGAGACAAGATGGCGTCTGTTCTCCTTGGCTCTCATGTTGCATATTCATCTCCACTCGCTGTGTGTTTCCGCCAGCAGTTATCGTCTGGACCCCGATGGACGAAATGTTTGTTCCACAACCCGACGGTGAGACAACGTTTTTACTTTTTGTTTTTAATTTCTTGTGTGATTCTGATGTTGAAGTATCTACATTGCCTACCTTTGTTATGTTACGTTATGTCAATTTTTTTTCTCTCAAACTTTTTTTTTCACTTTAGGTTTTATACTCATGTGAGGTCATCATTTGAAGCCGTCTAGAAAGACGCAGGGTCAAGTAAAAAAAAAAACACGACCATCTTATTCTCTTGAGTCAAAGGTTATAATGGGATGACTGCTTGGTTGTTTGCTATGGTTAAAGTACTCGATATCGGTACAAAAATCTTTTGCAAACATTGTGCATAGATCTAACTGACATCTTTTAGAAATATTTACATTTTCCATGTACATACTTGTCAACACGGTATACGGAATACCACAAGATAAAGTGACTCTTGCAAGATTTAAATAGGCATTTGAGGTTATGCTATGACTTTTCTTGCCGTGGCTATCCTCCATGTTGTGTATAGTAAAGACTCTACAATATATTTTATTTACAGTATTCTTTACTTTCATTTACTTTTAAGCCTTAAGGATTACGACACTTAAACAGGTTTTAATTCAAAAGACTGAAAAGCAATATGATGACGATTATGTAAAGTAATCACACATTCTGGTGTCTCAGGAGAGTTTGATTACATGTTGATATAGATGACTTAATAAGGTGACTAGGGTACAACCGAGTGTTAATGAAGTACATCTGTTACTATCATCAAATATTGTCATCCACTCTAAATTGATTTATCTGGGGTGTGCTCACCTCCCCATCCAGGTGGCAGCAATCATCATTTTACTCATTATCTACCCCTGATATTAAAAGGGTCCAATATTCCATTCTTTCCTTTTCATATTATTGATGGTTAGACTTGTCTGGGTAAATCAATTTTACAGTACAAGAGCGTCATAAATTTTTATTTCATTTATTTCTCGTTTCCAATAAAATTACAAAGAAATGCGACAAGATGGTATCACTGAATAGAACTGAAATGAACATTTATTTATTCCGAGGTCTGTCCTTACCATGTCATTCCATCATATTAGAGAGGCTGAATCATGTGGTATCCCACTGTTTTCAAAATATTGTCTGTAGCAAAAAGAGAAGAATCTGCCCCAAGATGAAGATTGTGAGTCAGGGTTATATCCTCCCTAGACAAATGTATAGAATTAATATGACATCTAATAACGCCCATTGGCTTGGTCGAGGACGCTGTATGACTTGCCAAAAGCCTTCTTTTAGTTCACCAAAAGGACTTTGATTTTGTTTTCAAATAAAGCTGACTCTCTTACCACAGACCATGAATAATTGTTAAATAAATATGATAATAATAGTCAAACAATCGTTTCCATTAGGGTCTTTACTTCTTAGGGAATTATAATTCTCTTTATTCCGTTATATCCAATAGGGAATGAAGCCGTATCAAAACATTAGCTTTCCGAAGATGAAATCAGATAGCCTTAAAATCCTTGGAGCACAAGTGCACTTTTTGAAGACGCATGGTCGGAAGTTGACAAAGCTATGGTAGATCATGTTTCATCTCTCTCAGACTATACGTGTGGCCACTGTCAAGGATGATTTGATTGATTTAATAATGTAGAAAGAAAGAGGCATTGAAAACTACCTCAGTTATCAGCCTGTTCAATGCGATAGGAGCCTCTTCTATAAGACAAACATATTGAATCTACATTGACAATATTATAAGTTGAACGAGCTCATAAGATTCCATCATGAAGTTGCGAAGATGTGCTAACAATTTTTAGAGGATTATTATTATTATTTTTTTTAACATTTAGAATTGATGTGTGCCCATGTAGATATTCAATAGTACTATTATCAATGACACATTCTGAACAATTTAACACGGACAATTATCTTGCCCTTATAAAAGTTATATAATTACCACGCAATATTTAGGCATGCTAAGTGTAAAAAAAAGTACTCTCAACCATATGTTTCCACCAAGACATATAAAGTACACCTCATAGCAAAATGGATTCCCATTTAACTTACCTATCTGTATCCCTCATTCTCTCTCTATGTCTCTCTCTCTCTCTCTCTCCTTCTCTCTCTCTCTCCTTTTCTCTCTCTCCTTCTCTCTCTGTCTCACTGTCTCTCTCTCCTTCTCTCTCTCTATCTGTCTCCCTGTCTCCCTCTGTGTCTCCCCCTCTGTGTGTCTCTCTCTCTCTCTCTCTCTCCATCTCTCTCCCTCTCTAATTATTCTCTAAGTAAACGTAAAATTTGTACCCGAAGAAAATTGATATATCTAATGACACACTATATAAATATGATTACAACCCTATAGTTTACAAGTGATACATAATACTAAATTATTTTTTCAAAGAAAAATAAAATAAATCTCTTGTGTGATTCCACATTATTCTTACTAATCTCTTTAACTTTGATTTCAACAAACTCAGAATGCAAGAGTTCCAGTTCTTACCGGAGCTGCTACACGCGTCATACCAGGATGAACCGGTGGATGACTACGACTCTGCTGAAGATAAACTTAGAAGAGGAGGAGGAGGAAGGAGAGCCCCCACCAGGTGAGAAAATATCACTGCCCTAATGAGACTATTAAAAAAAATAATCTGGTAGTCAAACACACGGTGTGTCTATCAGATGCAAACTTTAAAGAGGATGATAAAAATATTCAACTAGAAATGCAATCGTGTCACAACGATGTGCGTGCAATGACGCCGTGTTTGTACGTGTCAAACGAAAGAGCATTTCCCCGGCCCCCCGACTTCGTGATCGGAGGGATTCCATGTAGGGGCGGCGATTTTTTTTTTCTTGACCGGTGGGGTCGAATTGTGAGGGACGAGGAGCAGTGGCGTAATGAGCAAACACATTTTTTTTTTTTTTGGGGGAGGGGGTGGGGTGCAGAACAAAATCCTTATCACTACCACTCGTATATGTATGAACGTTTTTCAAAGTGAGGTGGGGGTGAATGAAAGCAAAAAATAATATGAGGAAATACAGGAAATGATATGATAGGGAAACATATAGGCCCTGCTGATAATGAAATATTAAGAGAAACAATGTAAATTGATCGATTAAACCAAACAATACCAACGAAAGAGCTTCTCTCGAACTATCCAGAGCAATTTGTACGAAGTCTGTAGCTTCTGTGATATTGGAGATAGGTAGGGCGAAAGAAAGGCCTCAACAGTGACCTTGATGGGATGGTAGTGACTATGCCTACGAAGTTTGAAAGAAATTGGGATAGGGAAAGAACCTAGAAAGGGCTCGCAAGCACTGCGTGCAAAAACCAATGGGATTTGGTGCATGTTCGTCATTGCAATCAAGATCGTTCTGGGGCCAAAAGCGTGAACACGATATGCCCCATAGACAATGCGTGTAATGCATGGGCGGAAAACGTACAGAATCTGTATTATGACCGGAGTTAAATTGTTTTTTCTCTCTCTTTATGTCTCTTTATGGGCCGTATTTGGTATCATTAGAAAGAGGATTTCATGGTTGTTATTGTAAACAACTCTCTTTTTTTCTATGATAATCCTATCGAAACACGTGATGTACAATAGATTTATAGGACAAAATGGCGTCTTAAATGGCCCCATTGACCAATTTCAAAAATCCGGCCACGAGGTGCCCTGCGTATTGCAATTCGGCATGTCACTGCAAATTTTCAAGGAAAAAAAAGGACGTTTAAGGGGCGAAAAGCAGTCTGAAAAAATGACGTCATAGCCGATACGTGTTAGATTCGGGCGGAAACTCGGCGGAATTCGTGTAGTGACCTTTGTTTAAATGCGATTTATTCACAATTTTCTGTGTGAACATATACTATACTTGGTATCATTCGAAAGGGCACTTTATTGCGGTCAGTTTGACACCACTGTTATCTTCGCGCAATGTATTGCACGCATTAAATGCGCTATTACGTAATGCATAGTAAATTCATCATTTTTGGCGATAACTTTGCGCTGACACGTTCGAATTTTACCAAACTTGGCAGACAGTTGTCACGTATATGGATACATATGTCTGCCAAGTTTCATTGATGTAGGTATAAAGATCGTATAAAGATATGAAGATGGCATTTTGAAGGTCAAGTTATATGTCGCAGATGAAAGAACATCTCTTAGACTATCTAAAGGAATTTGTTAGAAGTTTGTAGGATCTAGGATAGTGGAGATAGGAAGGAATGAAGAAAGGCCTTAAAATGGACCAGAAACGGACAAAATGGCGCCTGGATGGTTATGCATGAGTGATTTCGAAAATCGAAAAAGTAGGTGACCTTAATGAGATATCAGAGATTACGCCTATGAAATTTGAAAGGAAAAGGACTTGAGGAAAGCACCTAACTAGGAATAACAAGCACTACGTGCAAAACGAATGGGATTTCCGGACGATAAGGATAAGTATATTAATTGGGCAGAATGTGAACGAAAACAAGGCAATGACGAAGGTCGTCATTGCAACTACATAAAACAACCCTACAATTGTCGAAGTATACAGCAAAACACTGCACAATCATTCTCATTATCTCATCAAATACTCTTGTATTACTTGATATGCATTTCTTCTATGTGATTTGTAATATTCTTTTATCTTTAAAAAAATAACAAAAACAGAAGTTACACTCTGTAAGAACCTTCCCCTATTTGCTTCCATTGGTGAACCAAGTATTTTCACAAAACTTCGGAGTTCAGCGCATTATATACAGGTCTTTGCCCTCTCGAGTTTTTCCGGTCAAGACAACCAAATTTATCTCGAAAACTTTAAATTAGCGAAGGTCGTTGCCATCAGAGACTTGATGGCTTATAACAGTGATGATGGTCAACTACCCGATTGAAAAGGGTTGTTTGCAATATGCAACGTGTGATAAGAGATTGCTCGAGTTTCACGTCTTTATAATCAAATGATTCGCTGCTATTTTCAATATTTATTGCTTATCGGAAAAACCTCATCTAAGTCTCATACTAATTCTGAGGTTTGTATACTGACATCATTTTGTTTCACGGTTATAGCCTGAATTCAAACAACGATATATTCACCAAATGGTTGAATAACTTCTATCACATATACTACTGCTGCTGATTCTACTACTGCTATGTACTACTACTACCACCACCACCACTACTACCACTACTACCACTACTACCACTACTACTACTACTACTACTACTGCTGCTGCTGCTGCTGCTGCTGCTACTACTACTGCTGCTACTTCTACTACTACGACTGCTGCTGCTACTACTACGACTACTACTTTACGTTTACTACTACTTTTACCACAGACTTGTGTCAATGAAAAAAAAATTGATTAAGCATCAATGCGTACAAATGAGATGTTGACACGAGACAAAAAAGTGCTATAAAAAGTGCTATAATGCTTTCATGTTTAATGTTCTGAAAGGTAATTCTTGCACATCTTCATCAGGTTTCACGTAATTTGGCCCATTGTGAGGTACAAATATCATAGTAGTTGTCATCGTGAACATCCTTAAAGTCTATGATGTCATCATGAAGACATACCGTGATAAACACTCTCTCAACCGACCCGGAAATGACTAGAGAGAATGTCCATTCGGGGCTATTATTACTTCCGGTCAGACTAGACTCTCTTGCTGGCAAATGTGTCATGCGATTGTCACAACATAGTAACAACTTCGAGTCCTTGCTGAAAACATGTATAGGGCAACATAACACATTTCACGTCATTTGCAGAAGGAACGAAAAATACTATTGTTGACATACAATATCAAAAATGCTGAAGATGATATTGATCTTTAATTCCGGTCAGTCTAATAAGTTCTTAATACTTCTCGGTCAGTTAGTCCTCGTGAGTCATATTCAGTTTGAGGTCAAATCTTTAGAAATTCATTCATGAGATCTGGATGAATCAAGGATTACAGGTGTAACTAAAAATATTATAGCTGTCGAAGGCTCATTAAAAATTTACTAGCAAAAGACACAATTAATTGTCAGTTGCAATTCCGTTGGTGATATTGCTTTTTGAGCCTTTTTGTCAAGCGGACCCACTGAAATGCAGCGCAAAAACCTACAATTTTGCAAATCTTTACTTTTGAAAGAAACAATTTTAAACTATAACATCTTTAAATTCGTAAACATAAAATGCTCTTTTTAAGTCGGCCTGATCAGTCTATGCAAAAAATCCCTTTCACTTTCATATGTGTTTTCCTTATTTTAAATATAAACAAGTGGTTTTATAAGCGCGTTTATGTTGATGTTATAGTGAGGTTGTATAATTATGTTGTAGCAAAGAAAAGGTAGACCGAAGTAGGTATAGACATCAAATATACATAATGCAAACAAGATGTGATATTGTATGAATTTAATGTAATTCAATGTTAACGTTGTCGTTATTACTCATTTGCGTCACTTTGTTGGTTTTGATCCATATTTGAACAATTAAGATGGCAAGTAAACAGTAAGCTATCTACCCTGTATTTCTTAAGTTTTCCTCTTACACTTTTTTCGAACTTTCCTAAATTAAGCTTCTGCTTTTTCATTTTGCATGTTTAACTTTTCATTTTCAGGAACTCCCCCTTGGTGATTGGAAAACAATATGCACGACTAATCAATCAGACTGTATATCACTGCTGTGAGGGTTGGCGATCAAATGGTAGAGATTGTCCCATAGGTGAGTAGAACCACCCACCATCCTACCTTGCGTCTTCTTCTTCTTCTTCTTCTTCTTCTTCTTCTTCTTCTTCTTCTTTTAACTCTGCCTCCTTCACTCCTGAATATTCTTGCAGATGAATGGGGGTGTGTGTGTGTGTCACAAAAAGGCATGAAAGTGCAGAGTGTCATATTATGTACGTCTGAAAGGTTTATCCCTGCATGAGATTAATGCCTTTATACTTTGTATACAGTTGTGTGAGATACATGCACCGGCGACAATTGTTCCGCTTTCTATATCTTACACTAGACGAATCCTTAATTTAACTCTTGACAAAAAAGTATACCTACCGCTATAACCAAATCGAAACCCTAACCTTAACTCTATATCTTTGACTAAATAAATTTCGGAGTAATTGTCGCCAGAGTACACTAAATCTGATGATGGAGCTGTACGTGCACATCTTACTGGACAACTTGATTTTACTTTGTTCATTTATTCTCACAAAGGCATTTTTACTTCAGGGTTATTTTGTAGTCGGAAACTTAGTTCAATCAATGATTGAGTAATTTTTCTTAATATTGCGTTTTGTGGTACAGCATGATTGACAATTAAGCAATAAATTATGACATTCCTTCGACACAACTGTTTATGGTTATAATTGTCGTCACCATTCAATGTGTGCGAAGGATATTCTTCATGAATATTATTTTCTTCTTTTATTTATTATAACGATGTAGCCGTGTGTAGTCAAGGATGTCAGCATGGAAACTGTACGGCGCCGGGTATGTGTTCCTGTGACCCAGGGTTTATGGTAAGTTTCTTGAGTCCAATATCAAATAATCGCCATCTTCATTAGATTGCAATTTATGTTACTATCTGTTACAAAGTGCATCTATTCATTTTTTTAAAACAATATTACGATTTGTTGGGGTCTCTTATTAATGTCGTTTCATTGCCTTCCTCGTATCTGATATATCCTTCATTTTGGATGATGAATATTTGATCACAGTGATATACCCAAACATGGCAATCAATATATCAAAATGAAACGGAATTTACGTTTAAGAACTTAATTTTATGCCAAAGGTGTTCGTATAGATTTCAATCACATGATTCTGCTGCATGTATTAATCATCGTAGCTCGTATGTTTTGTCTAGGGTATACGTTGCGACCTCACGTGCCCTCGTGGACGATATGGACCATTCTGTGAGCAACAATGCACCTGTGGGCAGAGAGAATGTGATCCCACAACGGGTAGATGTACTCCTGCTTGCTTATCGGGATACATGGGCCCCAAGTAAGTACAGAGGACTGGAAAAGGCGGGCGGGTGGTCAAAGTCAAATAGGAGGTGCAATATTTGTTTCTCTTTTTGTTTTAGTAAAGTTTTATGAATTCCATCATGTGGCTGAAACAGTGGCCTAGTTTCGGAGAGAATAACATTAGGGGAACTTGCCCCCATTGACTATCGAATAACAAAAGAAAGAAACGTAGAGAAAGACAAAAAGAAAGAGAGGGGTAAAAAGGAACGGGAGGAGATGACGACGACCCTCCCAGATTTTCCCTCTTTTGGTCTTGCTAACCTTAATTCTGACTAGTCGTTAGAAGACCCATAACAACGAAACACTCATGGGTCTTTGATCTTGTGAATCTTCAGTCACCTGGCATTTTCACTTTGAAACTGCTTGTTCTATTCATTCGAGCATAACGTTTTCATTTCCCTCTCCTCCTTTGAAAACAATGTTAACAACCCTTCAAAGTAACGATGACGAAATCTTGAATGAGCCAGTCATGCGAGAGCATAATTATTTTACATGATGAGACATGCACATTGTAATCAGAGAAGGGCGTGTAGATATGGTCGGTTCAATTACAGAGAGGTGAATAGATGGGAAGTGCGCATCATGAAGCCTCTTCTCACATTAGCTCACAAATCATTTATGACGTCATAATGGCACATCGGGAGATTGTCTATTTGAGAGGGTAAAAGAGACACAGTGGATCACAGTGGGAAACAATCAATGGATATTTGATCTTCATCCTTTTCACCTAGCAGATTCCCCAAGATAATCCCGATTTTAAATTTAAAGAAAGCATTACATTAGTTTTTTTATCGTGACCGAGACAAGTTTCCCCCTTTTAAGCATGGCTCCCTTTCTGATGTGTATCCTTACTCTGTGGGCTGTTAACATTTAATTGCACAATGGCATGGAGGTTTAAATAATTTTGGAGGTCGTCATACTTTGCCATACAGCAAGAACTATGAATGCTCCCGTAGGTTTAAAAAAAATGATACCCAGTGCCTGATAGGTATTAAGGTACACATTTTCTATAATTAAATTTTGTTCAGGCTCATGATAATGTGTTCTAAATTGAACAAGTAAGGTTCTAAACGAGGAATGTTATTTCAGATTTTGATCTTTGTATTAACTTCAATGATTAATAATTATCCAGCGTGTTTAGTTTGTAACTTGACCTATAGCTACGATCATGTCATAATCAACAAATTCTAAGTCGGTCGAAGAATTATCGAATATTTTACTCGGTTTAATTTAATATAAGAATGGGACGGTTTTTCAAATAGAGACCTGACTTTTTACATTTCTCCTTGTCAGTTGTGTAATGCCCTGCCCTCCCGGTCGCTTTGGACCTGACTGTGTTGACTTTTGCCAGTGTCCATTCTCCGTGCTGGGTGAAATCTTGTGTGACTCTATGACAGGAAACTGTACTCAACCGACCGTGCCACCAACAACTCGGAAAGTCTACGATTCGACGATGCTGGAAAGTACGGGTAAGTACGTGTAAAGGATATTCACAAAGAATGTTCATTACGAAAACATCAAAATGGACGAATAGATTGTAAGCCGCGTTGCTCCTAACCCACAGATCATTTCTATAATCATGATAATTTGGCTACATCCTAATTCCTGTCCATTCTTTTCTAACTTGAAGGGAAATGAGTTGTTTCAATGGATTCTATCATACACAGGAAAGGGTACTTTATAAGATGCATATTTACCGGCTTACATAATGCACCCTGCTGTTGGGTTCCAGCTTAGACCCCGAAAATGCAACCAGGGTGCAATATCGGGGATTACAAAACTAAACCCAGTGCAGATGCTATCCATGCACTCTTACCAAGTATGGCAAGTTTGCACTATAATGATGCTGTTGTTGTTGCTGCATTGTAAAGGTGAAAAGTTATATCACTTCATGGTCTATATTTTCTGTTTAATCGGTTTTTTTTTCATGGTGCTATCTTATTATTCAAACTTTTTGCTGTGTACGTTTTATGTGACGTTTTGTGTATTGATATACTGTCTGCCCTATCGATAAAGTGTCACTGATGTTATTCTCCATTATTCTCTTGGGCAGATACCTTTCATGAGTTCTTCCAGTATGACACAGAGAGTCCATCCATAATAAACCCTAAGCGGAAGCACCCGTCACAGGTCAGGGCAATGCGTCTTGGTATTTCCGGTGCTGCAGGGGTCCTCCTGATGATCATATCCTTGATACTCGCCCTCTACGTTCACCGGAAATTCAGGAACCGACCATGTATTTGTCTGCAGAGGTAATTCCATATTCCCTTCATTTGGTTCCACAAAATGGAATAATTAAAAGAATGGCAACTTTGGACAGTCACGGTCATAGTAAAAAGAGAATTTTAAAGGCATAAACATAAATCGGTTTGTCATTGTATCTTGTTGGTCAACTTTGTATCGTCTGCTGAGAGCCAGAAGGGTGCTAACTCAAATCTTTAGGTAGAATTTACGTCCCTTTAGCTCTCAGCATACGATATTATGCAAGCATTCCATCTACTTCATGAGCATTTATTTTAAAGTGTGATATATAAAAATTAAATGATCAATGATGATGGAAATATATAGCCGAACTCACTAATCATGCTAATACTTCGTGAGAAAAACAGAAGCAACGAAGAGGAAGCTCTTTGTCACTGCAAATGAAAAGTTGCTATATCAAATGATTGTCCCGAGTTCCGAACATTCATTCTACATGTTTTTTTAAAATATATACTAATGTGATTTTCTCGATCGTCTCAACTGCTCAAATCATAGGCCTACGCATTTATCTCATCAAGGTAACTTCTTAGGTATGTCATAATTATATGCGATGTAAATCAATAGATACTTATTTAAGAGCGACGCAGTTTACCATGAATAAATATATCATCGTTCAATTTTATATTTTCTCCAGGAAAAAGATACGAGCAGCGATGTTGAAACAGCAAGAGAGAGAGATGAAGGTAAATATATTTCTAAATCCACTTGTATGTCCTGAACAAAATAATCTCATTCATTTTCACAATTTTATAAGATAACAATATAGTATGACTGTTGTTGTAGATGATTTACGATTTCATAGGTATTTCATTGGGGTAAGTAGGATGTTTAATTTAAAGATAAAGACCAGTTCTGGTCATGCGATTGCATTGTGAAAGAAACGTTGTGGAATCGATCAGAAAATGTTGATCATCTAGCATATAAGTATTGGTGTGTACTGCAAGCTTCTGGAATCATCAAAATGATAAGAAATTTGGCCCAGTCTTGGTAAAGTTACAATCACTGTACACAGAAAGATGTATAATTATGGGACTACGCGACCACGTGCGCGATATCTATTTGGTCCCAATATATATAATAATTTACCAAATATATCAGTTTGTAGGCGGTTTCCCGGCAAAATTTGTATCATCACGTACTAGTCAAAACATATTCTTTCACATGATTGGTAATGAGAGCTTCCATTTCATTTTGTTGAGAGAGGGGCGTTTCCAAAACTGGTCTTTACCTTTAAAACAATACATCAAATTCTTCATCAATGATAACAAATTATTTAACTTTGCAATTTAATACAAGCTTTATATATCTATTTGACTTTTCAGGAAGAGGGGACCATTCAAATCATGTAGCACCAACTCCTCGGGCCCATTTTCCCAATCCGCAATTACCTCACGCCTTGCCTTACCGACTTCCCAGTCTCTGCAACTACACTGGTCTACGGCAAACTGGGAACCTACCAGGCAGCGTGCTCTTTGACCCTCTACCCGGAGTCACAGAATCAAGCACAAATGTTACATCGGTAGATGTTGCTCCTGTAACAATGCATCGCATGCCTGAAGAGACCATCTATGAAGTGCGACCCTCGCTTGTTGCGAAGAGTCGCAGGAACCAGGATATGACCAGTGGCTACATCGAAAATGATACGTTGAGTTCGATGTCAAGAGTCGTCCAGGGTTGCGAGATAGAGATGGATAGTGTAACCAGTAGTGCCATGTACCATCGTGATCTGGATGATGAAGAACCTTATGATGACGAGGAATATGATTATCCGTATGCTGATAATGCCAAGATACAAATGGGTTTGGATCGTTTTCAGACAAAGAGATCGCGACCTGGTGCGCATGAACACGATAACTCGATTTATGCCGTGGTTCTAGAAAATGAAAAACCGATGAATAGTCAGAACGATGGGGAATATGAACGCGAGAGCCATCGCAGTCGTCAGAGTGATATCTTAGCTGACGCAGGTAATCATGGAAGAACCCACACTGATCCATTTCCTCTTCCATCCCATCGTGCGAATCCACCTTCTGATGGCACTTACACAGCTTTGATTGCAGGAACACGATCACCTTGGACGGAATCCTCATTTCCAGAAAGGACTCCTGGTAGTGGGTGTTCTACCGCACCGGCTCCTATTGCCTTAGCAAGAAAACCGTCAATGGGAGTTACTCCTTCGGTGAGACCAAGGGCGTCACCGGTTGTGAAACCTATTGGTGCTGCCTCAATACGTCCCCGAGGTATGAGTGACATACCTCGTAACTCATATGCCACAGAGAACAAATTCATGTCATCTCGTCCTAAAGAAATTATAAGTCAGGTGGATTCTAATGGCTATACGACTGCGATTCGAGCATTTTCTTCAATGCGACAGCCGCGACGTCTAGCGACGAAACGAAAATCTAGACCTTCTATTGAACTACGACAAACACCAAGTCCTATGATACCTCCTAGGTTAAGCGAATCGGATATTCCACCGCTGTCACCCGATCCAACAGCTGATCATAGCATGAAAACTCAGCTACTTCAAGCTGTTTCGTCGAATCCGAGATATGTCAACGGGTGTATTATATCTCCCAAACAAAAACCAAAGGAAAGAACTAGATCAAGAACACCTGCTATGCTTCGAAGAGCAAAAAACGTACTCTCTGTACCAACAACAAAGAATGACGAAGAGAATGAGAAACTGTATGACGATATTTTACCGTTCGGAAATTAAGATAGGAATGTCTAAATAATTTTGCTGACCATGTTGGAACATAATTATTTAAAGATCTTAGCGGGTATTTCAAGAATAATGATCATTATATAGTCCCAAGTTACGAAAACAAATTGTATTTGAGTAATCAAATGTTGTTAGAACGTGTGGAATATAATTTCAAATATTCATATTGTCTACTCTTGGTAGACAAGAATGTACCATGTTTTTGTCATAAAAAATAAAAGAGCACGGTGGATTCCACTTGAAGCTGAAAGGTAGACATACAACTATAATCAACTTTCTCGTTTCTTGATTGATGCATACGAAAATATTTATTATGTGTATATTATTAATCCAGCTTGGTACATCGACAATTTTGTAGTCCGATATCACAAGGTCTTCTTTTATTGCCTAGACAAGATAAAGGCCGTGATGAAAACGATACGTTAATCTTACAGAATACCGTTTGACTATCAGACTTTCTGTAATTAACTAGTATTAGCTTATGCATTATACCATTATGTATTTGTCTATTTACATATCTACCAAGTTTAACACTTGTATGGTATTTTTAAAGCTTCATTCCTTATACAGTTTATTATCTATTTAATTTATTCATGGATCAAAAGTGCCTGTGTAAATACATGTATATGTAGATGAGATACAAACTACCTGAATATAGGTGAATTTTACAACTCAAATGTCTACTATGCATTTTTTTCTTCTATTTTTCTAACCCTAAGGCATACATTTTACTTATCTTACCACTAAGATGAAGGAACAGTGATTTAAGTTAGACACCAGAACGTGAAACAAAACTTATTATCAAGTATCGATTGTAAGTCTGTCTTTGTATAGATTCATACCAATTCAGATTGAAAAGCTACCGAATTCCGGGGCAGCAGACAAATGGCACTCCTTAGCTTAAAAAGTAATGTAATTCGCCTGTCTGATGTGACGCATCTATATGGAATTACCTTGATGAGGGCACTTGCTCGAAACTGAAAGCATTTCTTCTGCCTCCTCGCAAAATTCTTCAAGTCAAATTTAGGTGATGGATTACATGGAAAAAGTAGGTTTGTATTCACTTGTCTTGATTTTAAACAAAACGTGGATCAACCGGTTAGCCCATGCCTTCATCTGTTTCTCCACTACTTGACGATATGTTTTATATCTCAGTTATTTCATTGTAACGTTATCAACACTTTAGTTTGATTTTGATGTGAGTCTTGACGTGTACCAGAGCACATTATTGTAGTGTTCTTTTTATTATTCCTTTTGATACTAAATTCATCTCTAAATACACATTCACCATAAATATGGATTTACACAAAACTGAACTAAAACAGACTAAATCAAGAGATAGCCACATTGATATCAAGTATAAGTACAATAGCAGAGGATGAAGAGCATAAACATCCATTATACTTAGATCGCTTAGTGTAAACAAAAGAAAAATACATACATGTTAAACAAATATTATGTGTACAAATAGAAAACATTTGAACAGCTTTATATATATATATATATGCAGTAATATATTGATTAAAATATTTGTACGACGAAATCAATAATAGTTTTGAAAATATATATTTATATATGATGAATATAATGTAACAAAAAGAAACAGTAGCAAATATCTAGGCGTAATTAGAATGCGGGTATGAAAATTATTTCTCAGTACAAAACCTCGATGAAAGGTTTCCAGTATTGTTCTGCACATCCCTAAAGTACGTTTATCAAATTCATACAAATTTCCCAGAAAGTTACAGCCGGATTCATGAACTTTGCAATCAATCCGAAAGGTCTCTCCTGTGATCTAATTTCGTTAGGGATATCGAGTCGATGGGCTTGTACAGAACCCAGTTTTAAAGACGTGTGTCGTTAAAACCGTTAGCTACGTGCACATCAGCCGGCATACTCGTGTTTCTCGATCTGCCTAAGGGAACCATGTTCCTATCATCCACACTCCCTGTGGACCGTCCTCTGTTGTAAAATATATTTTGAGAGGTGGATGCCGCTTGGTTCGTTCGGTTAAAGCTGGAAGGATGCCCAATTACATTCTTCTGATTTGAACTCGCCGCTTTGTTGTAGACTGCACTGGTGTTGCCCGTCTCGTGACTCAGGGAAGGATTGCCCCGACTGCGGATACCGTTTGGGCGATGTCTCTGGAATTCTTGGTCGCCTGTCACTGGTCGGTCGTGAAGGCTCCGTCCACTCTGTACCGGGTCCGTTTGACTTCGATGCCTACCTGTTGGATCATGTTGAGATGCTGATAGGTGATGCCCTTGTAATTCCATCTGTCGAGATCTGTCTCGCATACGGGCCTGTAAGTGGAAGTGTACAAATCAGTTGTAGAAGTCTAACAATATTGCAAGATAACTTCAATTGCATGTTCTAGTTTTTGAAGATCGATAGAAGTGGAATCACTGAGGTATATTGGTGAAGCCTCTGGATTCTCATTTGAGATGTCCTGGGTTCGATCCTCGCTCGGTTCTTACTTCCTTGGACAACGTATTTTGCCCACATTTGATATTGGGTCATCTATCTCAAAATAAAATAAGGCACTTGCAACTCCCATAACTACCAGCAATATTAATCATGTACAGAGAACACAAAACTAGCACTACTGAGGTTAGTATGACATGTGATGACTGAACCGTTACTGATTTGCTAGTGAAAATGAGATGTCTATCTAATTAGGAATGACTACTTACATTTATTTCTTTACTGAATCGAAGACCAATGGCGCTGTTCTTGAAGGTGTCTGGGTCTTGATGTTGATGTCTCCTATCTTCTGTGAAGTACAACTGCTGCATGTCATCTTCATACCGACGAGCTTTTATGTCGTAATGGAACGGTCTCTTTGTATACCCTTCCAGTTTGTGGAGACGAACACGATGGTAAACGACGATGACGATGAAGAAGATGAAGAAGAGGAGGATGAGAATCGTGATGGGGACTAGGATAGCAAGGATTACGACGTTAGAAGAGTTAGAGCATTGAGGCCCGGAGTATCCACTTGCGCAGCTGAAAAGGAAGATCATTCGCACGATTAAGTTTAACACCACATGATTTCAAATTTCGACGTAATATGTATTTTCTTCCAGTCATGTTGTCACGTTTGGCAAAGCATTCAAATTATATTTACATAGTAGCATGGACACAATTTAAAAGCACTCTGATGTAACAATCAGCTTGTGATTGGTATGGCTGAATGGTTAACAAAATACAAGCAAATGTTATTGCACTCACAATCGACATAACAGATTTAAAACAACTATAAATGCGTTTTTAAAATATGGCCATTGAAATTAAGTATAAAGTATGTATAATTACCCTGTCGATCACTTTGAAAATTCCATTTTTTTTAAAGTATATTTATTAACCATTCTTACTTGATTTCAGATTAATCGAGTTTTGTGTATACATATTCCATTTGATAAAGTATTTATGACATTAACGAATATTACAATCCACCGAAACAGTTCTGACCTCAAATCTTTATTTAACTTGTCTTTTACTCTCAATATTAATTGAATGTCCGAAAATACATGTATGAATATCTTTTGTGATTATTTTGGACAAAATTATTCCCTAATACAATCATGGCAGAATCGAATATTGAAATACATGTGACGACAACATGTCAGTAATGTATATCGCAGTATGGATTTAAATTGAGGGAAATCAATAAATCAATAAGGGAAAGAAGTCGTTATACCCCCCCCAGGAACACAAAACGTTCATTGGACGTTAATTCTTTATGGGCCAATCAAATAACTCCACTGTGTCACCATCTTTGTCTAAATAGGTAAGTTTAGCAACAAACATATTTTACTTTATCTTAGAACTTGGAGTATAAAATTACTACTTATAGGTGATTAAGAGGGAGTCATGTAACCAATCAAGACTAGAAGTGGGTTCTGCGCAATTATGCACTGCACTACAAATCCTTTGTTAAGCATGTTAATTGGTTCCCTTTATCGTGCCAAACGGCACTCGTGGCAATGGAAGGTTACTAAATGTCGAAGTCCTAATGAGCTTTTGCAAACTTCCCGATAACGCTATGTGTTTCCTGGGTCTAAATTTAAACATAATTAGAGAGACACATAAAAAAAGATAGAAAACTTACTCGCAAGTGAAATCAAAGGTGTTATAGTCAATCCGGCACTCGCCGTTGTTCTTGCAGGGCGTCGGGGAACAAAGTGCATCCAGATCTGTGAGGAATTGACATGCTGCCATATCAGTGCGGTCTGATTGATTGATCTGATTATCAGTTTGAATGAATCGTATGCAAACGAAATAAAAATAAAATGTTGCTACATGTATTAACGACGTACGTACACTATTGCAATTGTGTACGGATATTTTGAATACAGATTTGGGGCTTGTCTTCAAGCTGTCCTCCTTTGAAAATATCTTTCCACCATGTTCACGGAATTATCGATTTTTGTATTGAATGAAAGAAGAAAAAAAAATTATATGAATATAGGTTAATAATCTTAAGATTTTGTTGTTGTACCTGGGTCTGAATTTTTAATGTGGTTCATACTCTTCAATGGTCGGATAACCAGAATTATTGATGGTAATTTATCCAAACAGGAAACATCAGCATTCTCACAGGAGATATGAATAGCAAAGTGATGCTAGCAAGTTACATCAAGAGTAAATACACAGACTTCGAAGTAAAAAATAATGTAGGCTTATACTTCCTACCTGTTACATTAACTGAAACAACTCTGAATTCATCCACTGCTAGAAGAGTTTCTTCGATCTGTACTACCAAACGTTCAACAGTTACATCTGACGTGTACATAACGCCTATGAGTAAGTTCATTTGAATCTGGCCGTTTGACAAATTCTGAGCGTTGATGGTTGTCACATTAACAAGATATGTTGTAGGAATCCCGAGTATTGCCGATTCAAACTGGTACAGTTCACGTGTTGGATGGCAAAGAAAGAGAGAATACATGAACAATGTAATTACACCGTATACAAATAGCTGAATTAGAAATTGTGTTGAATTATGAAAAACTGGATAATCATATTTCACATGCATTGTCTTTACTAAAGTAATTTCAACATGCAAAATGTCGTTCTAGCGCACCTTCTGCTAAGTTGTCAGAAGGCCCGACTAGACCGACAGCCATACAGACATGTCTGACAACGTCATGGAGTGTTGACTTAAACGACATTGTTGATCTCGTGTGCTGTCGGTCTCGTGGGCTGTGGATCACGCGTGCTGTCGGTCTCGTGGGCTGTCAGTCACGTGTGCTGTCGGTCTCGTGGGCTGTCGGTCACGTGTGATGTCGGTCTTGTGGGCTGTCGGTCTCGTGTGCTGTCGGTCACGTCTGCTGTCGGTCACGTGGGCTGTCGGTCTCGTGGGCTGTCGGTCACGTGTGCTGTTGGTCTCCTCGGCTGTTGGTCTCGTGGGCTGTCGGTCTCGTGGGCTGTCGGTCTCGTGGGCCGTCGATCTTGTCGGATGTCGGTCTCATGGGCTGTCGGTCACGTGTGCTGTCGGTCACATGTGATGTCGGTCACGTGTGCTGTCGGTCACGTGTGCTGTCGGTCTCGTGGGCTGTCGGTCACGTGTGATGTCGGTCTCGTGGGCTGTCGGTCACGTGTGATGTCGGTCACGTCTGCTGTCGGTCACGTGGGCTGTCGGTCTCGTGGGCTGTCGGTCACGTGTGCTGTTGGTCTCATCGGCTGTCGGTCTCGTGGGCTGTCGGTCTCGTGGGCTGTCGATCTTGTCGGATGTCGGTCTCGTGGGCTGTCGGTCACGTGTGCTGTCGGTCACGTGTGCTGTCGGTCACGTGTGATGTCGGTCACGTGGGCTGTCGGTCTCGTGGGCTGTCGGTCTCGTGGGCTGTCGATCTTGTGGGCTGTCGGTCTCGTGGGCTGTCGGTCACGTGTGATGTCGGTCACGTGGGCTGTCGGTCACGCGCTCCTGGGATGTCCCTGAAATTAACTTTCTTAAATAATTGCAATTGAAGAGGCCTTGATGTAACCATGAGTATCTTACCGTTTCTTGGACTGTAAGAACATCTTGATTGTCCAAGGGCAAAGTATCTCGTCTTTTTCTTCGTGCGTCCATGACTACCGTAGCGCTTGTACCTAAACCTGTACAAAGTTTGGGATAAAATATAATTCATATTCAATTTCACAATAGACATACCCTGCTACACATTTGTGTAGGGTAATGTCATGTAAGTGAGTCTTACCCAACCAAATAATTTGCGCCCGAATAAAATGTATTTGTTGTTTATTTTTTAACAACTACCGTAGATAACCCTAGATGCCCCTATCATCTTCATTCTGCATTTTAAAAAATATTCCTCTTTTCTTCATCAGACAGGTCATGTTATTTAAAAGAATGGGCTACTTTAGTCGTTAAAGGGATAGTTGAGTTCTGTTGCAGAGGGCGCTACACAAAATAATTTTTTTTGGTGAGATAATGAAAAACTGAGTGTCAAATTTGAAAGAACATACAATTTAAATGACAAAATCATCTAGTTTGATCAAAATCGGTTCAGAGACGGCTGAAATATCCATAAATATAACAATTTCTAATATTTGTGTGCTACCACAAATATTAGATGATTTGAACCAGCCGTTGAAAAAACGCTGTATACGTTTTATTCCAGCCAATGCCAGTGTTGGATTTTTGTTAGCTTTTTCGTGTTGGTTATAATACGCACAACCAGCCGGCCCGTGTATTGTTATTATTAATTAATAAATTACTTAACGGTCACCGTATTTTTTTTTAAGTGAAGCTGAATTGGTATGATCGTATTGATTAAATTTCACACATTTTGGGGTCTAAAATGACCTTCATATCAATTTTAGGTCCTAAAAGAGCGCTAGAAATGTCATAAATAATAATAAGAGCAATAACCATGTACTTTGAAGGCATTTGCGGTCTGAAACAAGAACTCAACTATCCCTTTAATAGAATTTGTCAAGCCTGCTAATTAAAAGCAGAGAAGGTGTGGTGATTAGGTGGTAATCTGACAGGGAAGGAGTCTCAGGGAAAGTACCAGGTCCCTTGGTGAAGACGTTTCCTTTGTACATATTTCCACAAGAGTGGCCAAAGCTGTTGAATAGGTTATTTCCTACAATTTATATTATATATAAACATGTATTTTAATTACACAAAATTATGGACCCCAAATGAACGACATTCGTGCTAACCAGGGTGTTCCATTCCACAAGTGGGAAATAAATGAATTGAATTAAAGAAAAATAAATTTGAACTTGAAATTCTTACTTCCACACGTGGGAACTTGTGGATTCCATGATCCCGCAGCTGTACAATTGACTGTAACTTCTGTAAGAACACTGTCGTTAGTATCGATATCACTGCATGTAAAGTCACAAGATGTCCCTGGTACGACACTTCCCTCACAGGCCGTGTAAGCAGTCACATTCATTGGCACTGTACATAATATCTCTGAAAGATTATGAATGTTAAGAAGTAAATTATGTAAAGGCCATTCGTGCTGACCAGGCTGTTCCACGCCACAGGAGGAAAATAAATAAATTGAAGTAAAGAGAAAATAAACTTTGAACTTAAACTTTGAAACGTTACTCTTAGTACGGGCGATTGCTGTTATTTTACAACATAATTATGAGTAAATTGGTGAAGTAATCCTACTATAAATTAATGGGAAAGAATTATCGCGTAATGTGATGTTTTAGGATCGTCAAAATGGTAGACTTACAGATCAATCTCTAGTTTAAGATCACAATGTGAAAAGCACTTCACACAGGTTTCGGTATATTGGGTATCGTTATTATTACCGTTGTTATTATCATCATTATCATCATCATCATCATCATCATCATCATCATTATACCAATTGAATTAATGTATATCAGGAAAGATGAAGCAGCTTTGGACACACATAACTCGACATAATATTAACTGACTTTGTCTGTCTACATTTACACAATTACCTGTACACACAAATCCATCTTTCCCCGGTGTGCTTACCTCCATGGATATACATGTACATGCTTTCTTAGCAGTCAGGCCGAACAATCATCATCATCATCATTAAAAGTAGTAGTATTATCAAAATAATAATAATAATTATGATATTGATATTATTATTATTATCATTATCATCATCATCATCATTAGTAGCAGTAGTATCATAAGTAGTAGTATCATAATCGTCTTTATTATTATTCTTCTTATTATCGATATTATCATTTATTGTTATTATCATTTTTAATATATTTGTTAATATTATTATTGTTATTATTATTATTATTATTATTATCATTATCATTACAATTATGTTTTGTTTTGGTTATCATTATTATTATTATTATAATCATCATCATTATTATCATGATCATCATCATCATCATTATACCAATTGAAATATTTGTATATCAGGGATGATCATCATCTCTTACCAGGTTCTGTCGGTGAAGGGGTTGAGGTTGAAGATTCTGTCGATGACGGGGTTGAGGTGAAAGATTCTGTCGATGAGGGGGTTGAGGTGAAAGATTCTGTCGATGAGGGGGTTGAGGTAAAAGATTTTGTCGATGAGGGGGTTGAGGTTAAAGATTCTGTCGTCGTAGGAGTCGAGGTTAAAGATTCTGTCGATGAGGGGGTTGAGGTTAAAGATTCTGTCGATGAGGGGGTTGAAGTAAAAGATTCTGTCGGTGAAGGGGTTGAGGTTAAAGATTCTGTCGATGAGGGGGTTGAGGTTAAAGATTCTGTCGTCGAAGGAGTTGAGGTTAAAGATTCCGTCGATGAGGGGCTTGATCTTAAAGATTCTGTCGATGAGGGGGTTGAGGTTAAAGATTCTGTCGTCGAAGGAGTTGAGGTTAAAGATTCCGTCGATGAGGGGCTTGATCTTAAAGATTCTGTCGATGAGGGGGTTGAGGTTAAAGATTCTGTCGTCGAAGGAGTTGAGGTTAAAGATTCCGTCGATGAGGGGCTTGATCTTAAAGATTCTGTCGATGAGGGGTTGAGGTTAAAGATTCTGTCGATGAGGGGTTGGGGTAAAAGATTCTGTCGATGAGGGGGTTGAGGTTAAAGATTCTGTCGGTGAAGGGGTTGAGGTTAAAGATTCTGTCGGTGAAGGAGTTGAGGTGAAAGATTCTGTCGATGAGGGGGTTGGGGTTAAGGATTCTGTCGGTGAAGGGATTGAGGTTAAAGATTCTGTCGATGAAGGGGTTGAGGTTAAAGATTCTGTCGATGAGGGGGTTGGGGTTAAGTATTCTGTCGGTGAAGGGGTCGGGATTAAAGATTCTGTCGATGAGGGGGTTGGGGTTAAGGATTCTGTCGATGAGGGGGTTGAGGTTAAAGATTCTGTCGGTGAAGAGGTTGAGGTTAAAGATTCTGTCGGTGAAGGGGTTGAGGTTAAGATTCTGTCGATGAGGGGGTTGAGGATTAAAGATTCTGTCGATGAGGGGGTTGAGGTTAAAGATTCTGTCGATGAAGGGGTTGAGGTTAAAGATTCTGTCGATGAGGGGGTTGAGGTTAAAGATTCTGTCGATGAGGGGGTTGAGGTTAAAGATTCTGTCGATGAAGGGTTGAGGTTAAAGATTCTGTCGATGAGGGGGTTGAGGTTAAAGATTCTGTCGATGAGGGGGTTGGGGTTAAAGATTCTGTCGATGAGGGGGTTGAGGTTAAAGATTCTGTCGATGAGGGGGTTAAGGTTAAAGATTCTGTCGATGAGGGGGTGGGGGTAAAAGATTCTGTCGATGAGGGAGTTGAGGTTAAAGATTCTGTCGGTGAAGGGGTTGAGGTTAAAGATTCTATCGATGAGGGGGTTGAGGTTAATGATGATGTAGACATTGTTTCCATTGTAGTGTAAGGTTCTGATGTACCGGTAGATGGTATGGTCGCTGTGTGAGAAGAAAAAAAATCTCAGGATTATTATGATATTTTAAAATTCGTAATTTCGTATTACTCTCATGATAACGGAGATAGAAAATAAATCAAATATAGAATTGATTTTGTCTTTCTACATTTTTACAGTTACAAAAACAAGATTTCACAATGTGATTTTAGTACTCATGTACCAATTCAAGAGAAAATAACGAATGTTAGAGAAGGAAAACAAATTAAAGTGATAGTGGAAGGTTTACAATGCAGTTGTGTAAATACACATCTTTACGTAATTTCACGATTATTTTCGTATTGTTTTCCATAGGACCTTCATACTTTAAACACTGAATACTTCAACACTTTGAAGAAAAAAAAACTCAAAGGCAATTTCAACACATTGTTGTATTGCTTTGCACAGAACTGTGGTCGGATTGAGTAACATATCATTGTAACATTCTTACATTTCAAAACGAGTTTATCAAACTTTGCTAAGTTGCCTTTTATGAAAGTCTTTACAATAGTGTTTCATATATTTCAAAATCATTCAGTGACCTGCCTGCGGTTTTGTGTTAAACATATTTTTTTTCTTAGATAGACGGGTGATACAGTATTCATTTGAAAATGTTTATTGGCATGAACAGGACTATTAACAAATAGAAGAATTTAGATAAGGGAGATTAAAAGAAAATTATTAAAAAATTTACGCATGGAAATCTGTGCTATGCATATGAAATGGTAACAGAAATATATTATATTGCTGAAAGAATTTAGACCACAAAATCGTACAAGCGAAGCCATATTCAATATGAGAATGATGAAAGAAAGGTACATCGTAGTAAACAAGGAGCTGTATATATGCTTGATTGATTACTCCAAAGCATTTGAAACAATCAATCATAATATATATATATAATATATAACAATATATATCTGTAAAGCACATTGAGAGGGCATGCGGTCCTGAAATGCGCTATATAAGGACGAACTATTATTATTATCATGATATATTGAGTGAAAGCTTAGAAAAGTTCAATATTGGTGGTAAGAACGTACGTCTCATCTCCAAACTTTACTGGGAGCAAAGAGCTGCCATCAAATTCAACAATGAAATTTCATACGGATTATACAAAATTCAAAAGGAGTACGACAAGAGTGAAACTTTGTTCAACCTGTGCACAGAGTTGATATTCATGGAAATGACAGAAGTGAAGGGTGTCGGAGTTGGTGGTGTAAACATTAATAATTTAGCGCTATGCTGATGACACGGTATTGTGCGCAGAGAGTGAAGAATATCTGCTACAATGACTGGATGTCGTAAAAGTCAAAAGTAAAGAGCTTGGTCTACATTATGAATATTAAGAAAATTAAGTCTATGGTTTCCGTAAGGCAGATGAAAAGCCCAGCCTCTGTTTTCAAACTAAATGGGCATATCATTGAGCAGGTCAATAATTACATCTACCTAGGACAAAATATTAATGATGATGCCAAATGCGAGGCAGACATCAAAAGAAGGATTGAAACTGCGCGGGATATATTTATGGCAATGAAAGACCTATTTACAGCGAGAAAATGAAAATTGAACTTAGAATGAAACTTATATATTGCTAAAAACCAATTACAGTATTTTCAGAAATTTTAATATTTCTTCATTTGTAACCATGGTAACGGCCTTGTGGTGATGTCCATCACCTACCTTATGGCAAACAGACAGATTACGATAGCCGAGGGACCTAGCAAACAGCAAATCATTATTTACAATATTATTATACAAACATTTATATAACAACCTGGTCCAGTGATCGCAAGACACCAGGCAGCACTGAGAAAACGTGTGACTGATCACTTGGCTTGAGAAAGTCCACAGGAGTGGACGAAAGCTTGCCCACAGAATTCAAGGTTGGTAGAAGCTTCAAAAATTACATTTATATAACAAATTTTTTTTAGTTTCAGTTTTTTATATACAAATATCAGGTTTTTTCTCACTGTTTCCATAGCAACAGCCATTTTAAACATGACTGACACCTGTAATAACTTGCAGTTGTAATCAAGTGAGAAGCTTAAAATAAATATATTGGCATGCCTACAATGTGTTTTTAACTTTCTAAATTACAAATACATGAAATTTTATAAAATTCCAAATGTTCTTGATCCGTTATCATGTTAATAGCCCTAGTGGTAACACCCACCACCAACTTTAAGGCAAACAAGTACATTCTCATAGCGAAGGGTCCTTTAAAGCAACAGAAAGGAAAAAAATCCTTTCAATTTGTGTATTATTGTATAGTATTATTTTTTCCTCAACAAATTTTAGTTTCTTATAATACCTTTTCAACAGCTCAATGACCTCAAATGGCTCTGGGCCCTGTTTCATTAAACTTGTTATCAATAACAAATACTAGAATTCTATGAAAAATTTGCTCTCAGCCAATCAAAGGCAACGATTCCCGTATTTTATAACTATATACTACTGTAACTTGCTATGGATTACAAGTTTTATTAAACAGGGCACAGCTTAGATTTTTATCAAACTTGTAGTAAATTACATAAACTTAGATGCTTACATTTGTTTTTATATTTGTTGTTTAATTACGGCCATGGTGGTGGCATCCACCATCAACTATGACAAAACGAGCAGATTCTGATAGCTGAGGGTACTACATCATTTGATATTGTTTGTTATTCTTCTTGTCTTATATTTTGTTTTGGTTACTTACAGTTATTCTTTTTTTTTGAGGGGGGGGGGAGGTCAAAGATATCAAATTATTTAACATTCCGTTTCCACAGCAACGGTCTCTTTTGTGTTACTTCAAATGACCCTAATGTTGAATTTGATAAAACGGACAGCCAAACTTATTGTTTACCATTTGTTTCATGTCGTTGAAATTATAGTATTTTCTAAAATTCCAATATTTCTTGATTACCATGGTGACGGCCCAGCGGTCTAGTCCATCACCTACATTATGGCAAACAGACATATTATGATACGTGAGGGCCTATAAAACAAAACCAAAAATCATCATTTAGTTATGCAAACCTTTCTTCTTTTTCTTTTTGTGTATATTTCATTTTTTTATTCATTAAAAAAAATTATTGACATGCTTACAATATGTTTTTAACGTTCTAAATTACATATATGTGACGTTTTCTAAATGTTCTTGATCAGTTACCATGCTAATAGTTCTGGTGGTCACACCCACCACCAACTTTAGTGCCAACAAGCACATTTTGATAGCGAACGGTCCTAACTAACAGAAAAGAACAAAAATCGTGTAAGATAGTGTGTAAGGGGTTGGGGCCTTTTCAATTTGTGTTAATACTGCTAACATATTTTAGAATTGTCATATACGGTACATGTACAATCATGCACAGTGTAGTTTTCCACTCAAAATGCGTTTCATGTGAAAAGACATCAATGCATATGGGATAAAATAAAATGACTTATCCATCACATAATTTAATCATTTCTTTTCTCTGTATGGCATGAAAACATATATTATATGTTTAAGCAAGAATAAGTGTTTCAATGGACAGATTTATGGTGTGTAAAAAACTTTGAGATATAGGAAGTTTTTATAACCCCCATATTTAGAGTAAATCATACCCTTATGTTTCATAGCGCCATACATTATGACTGTGTGTGATATCCAGCTTTCAAATGTATATTAAACAGATTTATTAATTCAAAGTCATATTAAAGTATATATTATTTGAAAGGTCTTTATCAGATAATATATATTTGGTCAAGAAATTAAAAATCATGATTTTCGACATTTTTTCAAATTTTGAGCAACAAAAGGAATGCGTAAAAAATGCGCTAGGCATCCCCTATCTTATTCCCCAGTATTTTTCCAAGAGTTTTACAATGGATAAAATGCCATCGAATTTTGTCTAGAGCATATATTTTTAATTTTTGACTGGTCTTTTCTGAACGATGAAACTATATTGGCAAAAAAACAATTATCTTTTGTGACTTAAATGTATAGCCTATATTACACCATAGATTGATTGCGTGGAAAGAATATTGGGTTGAGAGAGAGAGAGAGAGAAAGAAAGAAAGAGAGAAGGGGGATTTGGTTGATGATTTGAAAAGAGAGAGAGAGAGAGCGATGGATAGATATATAGGTACAGAGATGTAAACAGTGGTGTAGCATGGGTAAAGGTATAAATTTCTCACTGGTGTCATGGAGACCTTCGGGAAAAAAACCCACAAACAGACAAACAGTAAAAGCAGGGTGTGGGAGGTGACGTATAACCTTCTTCTCATATCGCATGATCCCTCCCCCCCCTCCCTCCCTCCCTCTCTCTCTCTCCCCCTTCTCTCTTCTTTCTTTCTTTCATTTGTTTCCTGTCGTCACCATTCGATGGGGAGGGGTACGTGCTCCCCTTTGCTCTGCTGCTACGCCACTAGATATACATGAATAGGCAAAAGAATTTGATTTTTCTGAAAACAGTTATTGGATACAATATGATTGAAAATCCATGAAAGATCTTACCATTGCACGATGGAATGGCAGGTGTAAACATTCCTATTTTACAGACGATGGATTCATTGTGAGTGATGGTGTATCCTGCGTCACATTCAAATATGCACACTGTATTACATGGTACACTAGCATTGGTCTCGCACGTGCCATTAATTAGCGATATGAGGTTATCTGGTAGTTCCCCGACAGAGCATCCAGCTTCATGTAAACGAGATAGAAAAATCAGTCCAGTAATTATAGATATTAAAACTATTGGCTTTCAACTATTTTTGTTCTCGATTACAGAGAATACTTTTAAAACTGTCAAAATATTAGAAAAGTGTGTATTTCAACAATAGCATTAGATAACACCCAAATATGTAAGAGAGTGTGTCGAGGGAGGGAGGTATCGCCCCCAGTCTATGTGTATATACCAATAGGACTATGGGTGTCATCAATTCATACATAATTTATTAAAGACGATTTTAATAGAATTCCTACATATCAATCGTGTTAAAGTGCGGGTTCAAAGAAAATCACAAATATGGCAAATAACATATTACTAGAAACTGGTAAGCTAATAGATGGCCATCGTACAAGTTGTAGGTCAACTTCAAATCGGATGATTTATAAAAATACAAATAAAACCACCTCCATAGCATCTGGGATATGCGAGAGATTCGCCAGAAAAATAACGATGTTTTAATGCCGTCACAATATGAACTAATCCTGCCCAAGCAGACGACATCCCATAAAGAATGAACATAATTGCAATGCTATTATTTCTCAAATTATAATGAGTTTAGTGTATATAAATGTGATGGAATTTTACACCATTCAAAAGGGATATGACCCGATTCTGATAACTAAATTCTTTTGTTTGTAAATACACAGGATAGGGGTTAATGAACAATCAAAGAAACCACACTTTCAAATTTAAAACCCCTGGAATGAAAGCATGGACGCATTTGTTCCTCTTGAAACGCCGAACATACCGCGGTGTATGCAGCTGAAAATACAATGGCGTCTTATTTTGTTTACAAGCGACGGATTCCTTAATTTTTTATCGCTGCATTTTTCATCAAAATAATACCATGCGCGGGGTTTAGAGTGAGGCAATAGATTAAACATTTAGTCTGACGGTAGTGAAGTAAGAGAAATAACTGAAGAGAAGACGACGAAACAGGCACTGAAAATGTGTGAGATGTCATGGGACATCGTCTGCTTGTGCAAATCATGTTCAACATGTGACGTCACACATCTCAGCAGCGATCGGAGAGCATTTCAGGTGCTATGTCGGGGCTGTATTTAAGAGTTTTGTAATTGATAATAATCATTACTTCGAATGTTTCCGAGCATGGAATTTTGATAACCTTGTCAAATCAAAGTGTTACCTTTGCAATAATGACAATAAAGTTAGTTTTTAAAATCAATGAACCTGATCTTTAACAAACATTTCGTTGAATATTTACACAAATTTGCACAGTCAGTTGGAACAAGCTGAACTCAAAACGAGGGGAAAATCGGAGGTATATTGGATATTCCCATTGATCCCTCCACATTATCCCCTACTCCAATAAAAACGTAGATAATTACTATCGACTGTAAAATTGTGAAGACCCGATTTTACTATCACATTTGATTGAAATCTTCCAAAGTGTATACCTTTATACATTTTATTGTACATTGGTGATCGAATGAAGCTCAAGCTTACACGAGGCGTCATTTTGATTGCGTCAAACTCTCCGCGCCAAATTGAGCTGATAAGGCTAGTACCTCATACGCAGGAATTGAAACAAAATGTTTACTCCTTTTATTATGCAACCACTCTTTGTACGATACCACTTTCACATGGCGCGTCAAAGGCTGCAGCACTCATTGACGCAGTCCTACGTCAGCAAAATGACGCCTCGTGTGCAACGGCCATTGTACTTACCTGAAGGAAGGGGTGGTGGTGGGCGAGAACATGTACATGTACTGTCTGACACATCCTTTCTTATACACACATCGTCATCAGATAGCGCAACTCCATACAGAATGGTCAGCAATGCAACGAATAGGGCTAACTGCCCAAGCTGGGAATAAGTAGGACAAAGATTATATTCAATTTTGTTATTGAGATTCAGGAACTAGGAACTCCGCTTCCCCTCTTCCAACGCCCGACGCCACTGTTATTACCTTTATACAAAAAATCTTTCCTCCTTACATGATTGTATATGATTGTTCTTTATTGTTTACAGGCCTGGCTTATTTGGTTGTAAAGGAAACTATTATTGAATTGAAACACAGAAATATGTGATTTTGTCAGTGAACAAAATATAATAAGAATAAATCATATTGAGCATTCAGGTAGAGGAGTGTGTACTTTATCCCACATAAACCATTTTGAAAAGAATTTCAGATCACGCAAATATGCAAACTAACGAGCCCTTTCACGGCGCTCCTTTGGCAAACCATTGATATTGCAAAGGTAAATTTGACTAGCAGAATGACAGAAGTTATCACAAGTGACTTTTTTATATTCCTATAAGGTGGCCTTTATGTTTATGGCAGGTAGAAACAGTCAAATTGATTGGAGATGGTGCGCATGTTGTGCGTGTTCATGGATCAAAATGATCAGGGTAGTAGGCCTATACTGTAAAGCCATCAAAGGCATTGTATTGAGCGCTATATATATCCGAATTATAGTCATTCATTATCATTAATTAGAGAGGTGAAACAGCAAAATTATATTAACCAAATGTAGTTTTACGTCTCTCTTTCCTTATCCATTTTAGAAGTTGACAGAGGCTTACACACCCCTTATTCTGACTAAATCAAAGTAGTAGACCTAAACAATCTTCAGGAGGCGACAGATGTATCCTTTATTCTTTTCTGTCCAAAAGTCTGCTTTTGCTACCGATGTGCTTTTAAGTTTGGAGATATTTCCCCCAAACCCATGAAGCGTGCCCACCCAATAGAGAATCAAAGATGATCTTTCGATGAAAAATTGTTGTTTCCTTTACTAACCAAACACCAGCCAAACATGAACAGTCTGTTATGTGATTACTTTAATACACCTCATACCATACATACGTCTCTCTGGGTGCAGACATGTGCAGGATTTGATACACGCTGACGATGGCCTAGTACTTAATTTATACTGGGAATGTCGCCCAACAAGCCTAGCTTTTCTGAGATTCCCTTTTTCCCCTCACAGTTAAATCAAGCAATTAAAATATGTTGTCTTATTCTCAAACTTAAAGGTACTCTGTAAACTTATTTTATTACGTACATACTTATCGGTATTTTGTTACTTGTATAATTCATTTGTACTAGTATATACTGTAATACTGTATGGTTTATATATGTCATTTTTATTTGTGGATATTTGAGTGAAAAAATAAATCAAAATCAAAATCAAATCAAAATCAAATCAAATATGCCTATTTAAGAGCAAGTCAATTATAGATTCATAAGGAAGTAGAACCCAGAAAAAGACAAGAAATGATTATCTTGCCTTATGCCTTTGTACCCTTTGTAAAATGTATCTCTATCTATGTGTTAATCATTCACATCAATAATCAGTCAATGAATACAGTACTGAGTATGATCCAGTACTGCATGCAGACCACTCAATGCATGGGCCCTTTGACACGATGGTCCAAGCATCGCCATTTCTCCAACATCCCGATGTTACGATGGAAGTTAGACCACGGGGTTGTAAGGCAACATAAATGCATACATAAAGTATACTATTGACCTATTGTTGTACGAGTTCCTTCCAGTGTAAAGATCTCCATACTTCAGTCAAATCGCGATTTTTGGACAGTGGTATAAACGAGCTACAAGCGTTTTATATATAATTGCCATTTAGAACAATGTCACGTAATATTTGCTCGTATAATGATGTTTGTACAAGATTTTATGTAAACAGTTTACTCTGCAAATACCAAGGTTCATAGAACATTTTAAACAGTTCGAATGCATTTATATTTGTCATGAATACTTTGTGAACACAACTAAACAGAAAATTTTGGGTTATATGTGAAACACTTTTTCAAAAAGGCAAAGAAGTACTGTTTTCAAAAATTACATTGTCCAAATTCTGAAACCTATACACATCTCTGTAATTAGGATATTGGTGACAAGGGCATCTAATTTATCTTGGACAATATATAGTCTAAGAGCTAAATATTTGACTATAGGCTATACGCAAATAATGTGTGAGTCCGTGGCAAAATTTCGGGAAAACCCCTTTGGTCAAAGGTGGAACTGGACTATTCTTGCTTCTATAGTACCTTTATCCTGTATTTACATTGTTACTAAACAAAGAAACGACGTCAAGCACATTGGAATTTATGTATTTGTCATTTTACCGAAGCAACAAAAGACCCGGTTCGAAGGTGAGGCATGTAGGTTATTTAAAATGCACAACATCCCCAATTTCACATACAATGAAGTCAGACCCACTAATCAAAATAATGGTGCCTGTTATAGATGATTAACCGAAGCACTGTGTTGTTCTGTAAATTATCATTCACAAAGCATAGATTAGTATAGGGTATTCTAACACGTTTTAATGTTATTATTTGGAACATTTTATTCATTTATAATTATGTTTTATTGGTTTTAAAAAGCAAAATATATAACAAAACAAATATAGCACAATAATGAAATATAATGATCACGTACAAGAGAATCATGAAAAAGACCGAACAAACAACAACAACAACAAAGCAGAAAAAAGATACGCCGCCCCTCCCGGCCCCCCCCCCCAAAAAAAAAATAATAATAATGTTGCATGGAAATAATTTTCAAAATATTCTTCAATATGAGAGAAAATAAAAGGTGAAGATGTAAGATTAGATTTCAAACTTCCACTTCCTAAAATGAAAAGTTAATTTATCTTTTTGGCAATGTAATATTACGTTTGTTTTTTAGTATTAATAAATTGTTTAAAACCAACGTAAAAAGATGTTTACTTTGACATTTGCACACATAAACATAGTGTTTTAGACATAAGAACATAAATTACAAAAACTTGTACTTCTGGACATCAAATAAGTTTTCAAATAATGAAGGATTTAAAGCTTGTATATAGTGACAAATAATCTAATTCCAGATTGACCTTACTATTTGACCCACACAAAATAAAAGTAGCACTGTTTCTTCCCTTTATCACAAAAGGTGCAGTTTGGGAATCCCTTCTCCTTATATTATGTAAAAAGTAGTTCAGTGCAATTTTATTATGAAACACTTTAAAATAAAAAGAGCGAAATCGTGTGTCATTACAACACTCGAAATTGCGTACCTCCTACCAGTGCAGATCTACTGGAATAGTAACATATCCTTCTAATAGTCATATCGGATTTCTGGGACATTCCTTTCAAACATCACTTCATATATGAAGATCTAGGAATTTTCTTCTTTCGAAAGCGAAATCGTGTGTCATTACAACACTCGAGATTGCGTACCTCCTACCAGTGTAGATCTACTGGAATAGTAACATATCCTTCTAATAGTCATATCGGATTTCTGGGACATTCCTTTCAAACATCACTTCATATATGAATATCTAGGAATTTTCTTCTTTCGAAAGCGAAATCGTGTGTCATTACAACACTCGAGATTGCGTACCTCCTACCAGTGTAGATCTACTGGAATAGTAACATATCCTTCTAATAGTCATATCGGATTTCTGGGACATTCCTTTCAAACATCACTTCATATATGAATATCTAGGAATTTTCTTCTTTCTCGTATATAAGTTCTGATATTATCCTATCTAGCACATCAATATCATCTTCACTAAGGTCATCAAACCTTCCCTAGGAATATTTTTTCATCAGAAAAGTGTATTTCCTTCTATCTTTTAGTGGAACATCAAAATCAAGAATCAATTCTTCAAATAATCTATTTTCTGCATTGGGTGGGTTTAGTAGATCATTAACAGTACAAGTTTTTTTATTGTGCTAATCTTCTGATACAAAAATTGTACGGATTTTGATCGAATATATACTAGTGTTGACAAACACCAATATCAGAAAAGTGTCTTCCCAAGTATTTTTTCAAAGGCGTGTTTTCCGTAATAGGTCAATGGCTTGATGAAATTCTTGAAAAATAGACATTTCAATTACTTTCCAAAAACTCTCAATTTTTTTATCAAGCAAATCCTTCACCCATTTCATTTTCTGAGCTGGTGCAAATATGTATGGATCGGTCATGCATAGACCACAAAGGTTATAATCGTTACACACCAATTTTCTCTGAACTCTGTTTTTACCTCCATTCCAAATGAATCTAAAAAACAGTTTATTCATATACTTAAAAAGGATGCAAGAATTTTAACACATAAACCCGAAAAAAAGATACATTAATTGTGGTAGGAGGAGAGATTTAATAACGCATATGTTCCTAATCAAAGAAAGATTTCTCGTGCTTTTATTGGAAACTTTGAGTAGTATTAGTTGGTATGAAGCAGTAGTTTTTATAGTTATACATTAAATTGTTTCCTTGTTTCCGTTTGTTTATATGTTTAGTTTCTCAATTAAATTTATTTAGGAGATGAACTATGTAAAAAACTATAAAATGGAATAAACATGTTGAACATTATAAAAGCTAAAAGAAATAGAACTCTAGGCTTTGTCAAACGTAATTCGAACAAATTTACAGAAAATATTAAATACATGGCTTATTGTTCCCTTGTCAGACTATCACTGGAATATTGTTCATAAGTCTGGGATCCCCATACCAATGACCTCAAATCATGAGTTGAGGCTGCGCAAAGAATGACTACGGCAGGCAAAGAAAGTAGTGTTACTTCCATGTTGACAGATCTTTGATGGAGTACACTTGCTGGACGGAGAAGGATTGCTAGACTAACTACCTTCTTCAAAGCTCATGAAGGGTACCTCACCGTTCCAGTGCGAGACCTGATTCAACCTGTTACTCGTTTAACCAGAAGATCACACAGTCTTATATTGAAATTAGTTCCAACAAAGATTCCTTCAAATATTAATTCCTTCCGAAAACACTTACAGAATGGATCTCTTTACCATCATCCATAGTTAGCGTTCATGATACCGACGTATTCAAGGCTCATGTACAACAGCATTTCAATAGTATTATTTTATTATTTCATGCGCACACCCAGTCCGACTCGATGCTCGTTTTACTCCACCATGATTATTGAGCCATATCATTGTCAGATTGAGATTCAAAACACTAAAACAAAACTAAACAAAAGATATATATATAAATGGAAATTTAATATATTCCTTACACTGGCATGATCATGTTTAACTGATTTGGGTATTGCTGAAAACTTTAAAACGAGATTTGTTAATCAATCATGATTTTGTTAAAGAGTTGAAAATTATCTCTGAAGTGAAAAAAAAATGACTGCATTTGATATCTAGTGGGGTTTTTATATTGATTCTTTGCTCCGATAAAATAAATGTCAAAAACATAAAATTAGATGATGGACTTGACCAATTGACATGTATTGAAGCTGGTAAGGAAGAAGATTTCCCATGGATTCGAATTTCGACCAACTAATGGAAACAGACTTTGATCATTGTTTTCCTCATAAAATAAGACCCGAATTGGATAAAAACACCAGGTATTTGATAAAAGCAATAGGGATCGAACCTATCATCGTTCATATTGGAAATCTGGCGTGCATATTTGCTTTCGAAACTTTGTTTAATATCGAGAAAAATATCATAAAAAACAAATCATATTGCAAATCAGGTTGCCAATGTCCGGTACAGGTGATCCATATGTATGGTATTAATTTCCAAACATGTGTAGCCACACTGTATATGGACCTTGTGAATATCGAACAGTTGGGTCGCCACGACAAAATTTCATTCATTGAAAAGGACATGATCGAAAACCTGTGATTTTAGTCACCGTATCTATTGATTCGACGTGTCATAATATGTATTTAAAAAATAAATTGGGGGTATTTCGTACACAGTCTTAGCAGTATAATGCCGATGAAATTAGAATTCATATAGGCACAGATTTAGAGTTACATGCCTGCATTCTGCAATCTGGAACTGTTGAAGCAACAATGACAATTAACTATAATAGCATTCATCAATATACCATATAATTTCCTAACCGAATTGATTTATTCAATGATGAGCCATGATCTGGAGGGCTTGATGTAGATATACATCAGAGATGGAATGAACTTGTGTAGAATACAGCATGAGATAGGCCTACTTACAGGTAGGGAAAGAAATGCTACAGACGAGAAGGAAAATGATACGAATATTATACTAACGATGCTTTTAGAAGAACAGCTGATATCCATGATTCAGATTGGTAGAGCAACACGGTGAGAATGATAATAAATGCAGTCTACTTTGATCCAGTGCTTGAGAAAACTAGGAATGGCCCATGATTTGTGCTTTTAATGTCCAGTGTGTAGATATTACCCTTCTTTCCTCAATCCTCGCAGAAGATTTTTGTCACCAATTTTTTCTGCAAACAAACATGGTCAATGCATGTAAGGAAAAATGTTCAAAGACGCTGGAAAATGTCGACAAACTCAGAAACACAGAAAATCAAACAGGAGACACTACACGATTTGGTCCTGTTCATGATAACAAGTGGACAAATACTTCTCAGAATTATATACATGCATCGTGAAAATATATATCCATCAAAATTTATTATACCCCCATGATCACGGCGGCATAACGTTCGTGCATGCGACTATAGAGCTCATAAACGAGTCTTTTATCAAGTAAAAAACTCAACAGTCTTGATACGTTGGCTCGTTGACACTAAATGACACGCCTGTGTGCAAAGTTCAGTGGCGTTTTCATCGTCAAAAGCGCAATCATGCATGAATTATTTTTGATGTCCTGATGAAATAAAAGGAACAACGCCTTAATGGTTTGACGATGCACTCCGAGTATTTGTACCAATAAATCACAATGCTACGTGTACTATTATGTTTGAGTTATAAGTATGGCCAGGCGCGTACGCAGGTGGGGGTGGTGGTTAACCCCCTCAAATTTTTATAATTGTAAAAAAAAGTGTTCCTCCCCCCACCCCCAAGCCACTGAAGGAAATATCTGACGACGTAATTTTCCAATTTCCGGGGCAAAAGAAAAAAGAAAAAAGTGCTCTTACCCCTCCCCTTATTCAGCGGCTGGCTGAGTCGTTGCGAAATTTTCGGCGCGATTTTCAAACTTTAACCCCCTTAAAAAGCACAGAAATCGCCCATGTCAACAGTTCTACAAGATTATACTCAGAGCCAGAGGCGAAGCTAAAGGGGAACATGGGGGTGTGCACCCTATCGAATGGCGAAAAACTAGAAGGGAAAAGGAGAAAAAGAGTTAGAAAATAGGAGGATAAAGAGGGTGAAAGATGAATGAGATCTGGAGCATTTTTTTAGGTTGGAGCTTAGCAGGTCTGAGAAAATTATTTTTAAACATATTTAAATCTATGAAATATATTTAGATGTTTGAATAACAAAATATGAGTTGTATGCATCCCTGCACATCAACATGAATCAACTTATATTTGGATGTCACCCGACCTTTATTTAAAACAGCTTTTTTTCTGCGCAAAAAAAAATGTGCAAATTACATTCTTAGTCATCATTAAAACGTTGTCGATACCCATGGGCTCGTTTCTACGAATATATAAACCCTACGGGTTTCGACTTTTATTTAAAGTGCCTGTTCAAAGAAAATCACAAATATGGCAAATAACGTATCACTAGACACTGGTAAGCTAACAGATGGCCATCGTACAAGTTTTAGGTCAACTACATATCGGGTTATTTATAAAAATACAAATAAAACCACCTCCATAGCATCTGGGATATGCGAGAGATTCGCCAGAAAAATAACGATGTTTTAATGCCATCACAATAATTATGAACCAATCCTGCACAAACAGACGACATCCCATAAAGAATGAACATAATTGCAATGCTATTATTATCTCAAATTATAATGAGTTTAGTGTATATAAATGTGATGGAATTTTACACCATTCAAAAAGGGATATGAAACCGATTCTGATAACTAAATTCTTTTGTTTGTAAATACACAGGAGGGGTTAATGAACAATCAAAGAAACCATACTTTCAAATTTATAAACCCCCGGAATGATAGCATGGACAGCATTTGTTCCCTCTTGAAACGCCGAACATACCGCGGTGTATGCAGCTGAAAATACAATGGCGTCTTATTTTGTTTACAAGCGACGAATTCCTTTATTTTTTATCCCTGCATTTTTCATCAAAATAATACCATGCGCCGGGTTTAGAGTGAGGCAATAGATTAAACATTTAGCCTGACGGTAGTGAAGTAAGAGAAATAACTGAAGAGAAGATGACGAAACAGGCACTGAAAATGTGTGAGATGTCATGGGACATCGTCTGCTTGTGTAAATCACGTTCAACATGTGACGTCACACATTTCAGCAGCGTTAGAAGAGATTTTCAGGTGCTATGCCGGGGCTGTATTTAAGCGTTTTGTAATTGATAATAATCATTACTTCGAGCGTTTCCAAGCATTGAATTTTGATAAACTTGTCCAATCAAAGTTTCACCTTTGCAATAATTACAATAAAGTTAGTTTTTAAAATCAATGAACCTTCTCTTTAAAATCGGGTTGAAAGGCCCTCTGTACTAGTTTACCCAGGAGGGATTAGAGGGATTAGCGTGGTCACTGACAGGTGGTTATCTCATCAACTCAGCTCTCAATTAACATAAGAAAAAGAGGATCATGGGGGACCAACAGGCACCGCTTAGGCATTGTTTTCTATATAGAGGGAGCAAGTAGCTACAAGTAGTACAGTGTGGCTTTAACAAAGGAGTTCTTAGCTAGTCTGAGGTCTAAGATATCCTTTTTGTTAAACGTGATTTTGGACCCTGGATCAGGTTAAAATGAATAGCCCGGTTTACTAACATACTTACATTTCAATACTTGCCCGAGGCTTGCTCGACATAGCAACAAGTAATGTATGCAGACTGGATTCCAAGTACTGTAGTTCATTCATTAAAGGGATAGTTGAGTTATGTTGCAGAGGGCGCTACACAAAATAATTTTTGTGTGAGATAATGGAAAACTGAGTGTCCAATTTGAAAGAACATACAATTTAAATGACAAAATCATCTTTGTTTGATCAAAATCGGTTCAGAGACGGCTGAAATATCCATAAATATAACCATTTCTAATATTTGTGTGCTACCACAAATATTAGATAATTTGAACCAGCCGTTTAAAAAAACGAGATAGCGCCTTATACGTTTTATTCCAGCCAATGCCGATATTGGCTTTTTCGTGTTGGTTATAATACGCACAACCAGCCGGCCAGTGTATTATTATTATTAATTAATTGATTAATTAACGGTCACCGTATTTTTTTGAAAGTGGAGCTGAATTGGTATGATCGTATTGGCTAAATTTCACACATTTTGGGGTCTAAAACTACCCTCATAGCAATTTTAGGTCCTAAAAGAGCACTAGAAATGTCATAAATAATAATAAGAGCAATAACCATGCAATTTGAAGGCATTTGCGGAATGAAACAAGAACTCAACTATCCCTTTAATAACAGGTTAATGGAATACCTCGTTACCAAAGTCCCAAGGAAAGAGACATCCATAAATTTGAAAATGTTAATAAACCGGTCTATTAGTAGAATACGGACCATACTATCATCAATTTGAATAAAAACTCAGTCCCTCCTTGCTCATCAATTAATTATCCAGATATTGCAATATTTAAATTGACGTATGATTTCCAAAGACTTCTCTGTCTCTCTCTCTCTCTCTCTCTCTCTTTCCCTCGGTCTCTCGGTCTCTCTCTCTCTCTCTTGGTTTCTCTTACGACTTGGCAAGATACGGATGTGTCTTGGTCCACCAAACAAGCAACCATACACCATTGGCAGAAAACAAGTTTTTATTAAAAACATGTGCAAGTTTTACAAAACAAAAAGATTTCAGTTAGTGACAAAAAGGTGACAAGCAATATAGATGGACAGTAATTAAATTTGGGCCTCTAACCCCAGTTAACAAAAGAGAAATGCATAACAAAGAAACAAAACATGGAGTAAAGTTTTGCGTTTTATGAAAAGATTACATTGGAGAAAATAAGGGATAAATATTTTGTCAATGACTTTTGTGTATAAGCTAAAACAAGAACAATATTTGCTAATGCTTTCGTAACAGTCAACGCAATGGGCATTGTTATAGAACTTTCCCACCACGTTTTCCAAACAGATTAACATACATACAGAAGATTTTTGAGCAAAATCCATCACTTTCATATTCACAGGGAAACGGTAAATATTAGAAAGCCTTTTTCAAGATACATTGTGCATTGCACGAAAAGTTCTTATAAAAATAATGATTATATCACATTGATTCAATTTCAATTCAAATCATCGTTCAATTTTATATTTTCTCCAGGAAAAAGATACGAGCAGCGATGTTGAAACAGCAAAGAGAGAGGGATGAAGATAAATATATTTCTAAATCCACTTGAGACTTGTTTGCTTTTGTATGTCCTGAACAAAATAATGTCATTCATTTTCACAATTTTGCATGAATGTTGTAGATGATTATTAACGATTTCAAAGGTATTTCATTAGGGTGAGTAGGATGTTTAATTTAAAACAATACATCAAATTCTTCATAAATGATTTTTTTTTTTTTTTTTTTTTTAAATTAACTTTGCAAATTAATACAAGCTTTATATTTGTTATTTGACTTTGCAGGAAGAAGGGACCATTCAGATCATGTAGCACCAACTCCTTGGGCCCACTTTCCCAATCCGCAATTACCTCACGCCTTGCCCTACCGACTTCCCAGTCTCTGCAACTACACTGATCTACGGCAAACTGGGAACCTACCAGGCAGCGTGTTCTTTGACCCTCTACCCGGAGTCACAGAATCAAGCACCAATGTTACATCAGTAGATGTTCCTCCTGTAACAATGCATCGAATGCCTGAAGAGACCATCTATGAAGTACGACCCTCGCTTGTCGCGAAGAGTCGCAGGCACCAGGATATGACCAGTGGCTACATCAAAAATGATACGTTGAGTTCGATGTCGAGAGTCGTCCAGGGTTGCGAGATAGACATGGATAGTGTCACCACTCCTCACCAGCAGTGTCATGTACCATCGTGATCTGGATGATGAAGAACCTTATGATGATGAGGATTATGATTATCCGTATGCTGATAATGCCAAGATAAAAATGGGTTTGGATCGATTTCAGACGAAGAGATCACATGAACACGACAACTCGATTTATGCCGTGGTTCTAAAAAATAAAAAAAACGATGAATAGTCAGAATGATGGGGAAGAACCCACACCGATCCATTGCCTCTTCCATCCCATCGTGCGAATCCACCTTCTGATGGTACTTACACAGCTTTAATTGCAGGAACACGATCACCTTGGATGGAACCCTCATTCCAAGAAAGGACTCCTGGTAGTGGGTGTTCTACCGCATCGGCTCCTATTGCCTTAGCAACAACAAAAAACGTCAATGGGAGTTACTCCTTCGGTGAAACCCAGGACATCACCGGTTATGAAACCTATTGGTAATGCTACCTCAATACGCCCCCGAGGTATGAGTGACGTACCTCGTAACTCATATGCCACAGAAAACAAATTCATGTCATCTCATTCTAAATAAATTATAAGTCAGGTGGATTCTAATGGCTATACCACTGCAATTTGAGCATTTTCTTCAATGCGACGTCCAGCGACGAAACGAAAATCTAGAGATTCTAGACCTTCTATTGAACTACGACAAACACCAAGTCCTATGATACCTCCTAGGTTATTTAGGCGAATCGGACATCCCACCGCTGTCACCCAATCTATAGCTGATCATAGCATGAAAACTCAGCTACTTCAAGCTGTTTCGTCCAATCCGAGATGCGTCAACGGGTGTATTATATCTCCCAAACAAAAATCAAAGGAAAGAACTAGATCAAGAACACCTGCTATGCTTCGAAGAGCAAAGAACTTACTCCCTCTACCAGCATCAAAGGATGACGAAGATAATGAGAAACTGTATGACGATATTTTACCGGAGATGGAGATTAAGATGGGAATGTCTAAGTACTTTTGCTGACCATGTTGGAACATATTTAACGATCTTAGCGGGTATTTCAAGAACAATGATCATTATATAGTCCCAAGTTACGAAAACAAATAGTATCTGAGTAATCAAATGTTGTTAGAACGTGCGGAATATAATTTTCAAATATTCATATTGTGTACTCTTGGTAGACATATTGCACCATGTTGTGTTCATAAAAATAAAAAAGCACGGTGGATTCCACTTGAAACTAAAAGGTAGACATACAACTATAATCAATTTTCTCGTTTCTTGATGCATACGAAAATATTTATTATGTTTTATATTACTAATCCAGCTTGGTACATCGAAAATTTCGTAGTCTGATATCTCAAAGTCTCTTTGTTGTTGCCTAGACAGGATGAAGGCCGTGATAAAAGCGATACCGTTTGACTACCAGACTTTCTATGGTTAACTATTAGCTTATGCATGCACAATTGCCTGATTATAATGTATTTGTCTATTGACATAATAATACCAAATGTAACACTCGTATGGTATTATTTCAGCTCCATTCCTTATACAGTTTTTATCTATTTAATTTATTCAAGGATCAAAAGTGCCTGTGTAAATACATATATATGTAGATGAAATACAAACTATCTGAATAAAGGTGAATATTACAACTCAAATGTATACTATGCATTTCTTTTTTTCTAATCCTAAGGCATACATTTTACTTATCTTACCACTAAGATTTGCAAAAGGAACAATGAATTAAGTTAGACATCAGAACCTGAAACCAATCTTATTATCAATTATCAATTGTAAGTCTGTCTTTGAATATATTTATAACAGTTCAGATTGAATACCGTGGCGGCAGACAAATGGCACTCCTTTAAAAGGGTTAAAAGGAAAGTTTCTTCGCCTGCCTGATGTGACGCATCTATATGGAATTACATTGATAAGTCACTTGCTCGAAACTGAAAGCAATTCTTCTGCCTCCTCGCAAAAATCCTTCAACTTAAATTTGGATGATGGATTACATGGACAAAGTAGGTTTTTATTCACTTGTCTAGTTTTTTGAAGAAAACGTGGATCAACCGGTAAGCCCATGCCTCCATCTGTCTCCCCAATACTTGACGATATGTTTTACATTTTAGTTTTTTCATTGTATAACGTTATCAACGCTTTAGTTTGATTTTGATGTAAGTCTTGACGTGCACAGAGCACATTATTGTAGTGTTCTTTTTATTATTCCTTTTGATACTAAAATAAACTCAAAATACACATTCACCATAAATATGGATTTACACAAAACTGAACTAAAACAGACTAAATCAAGAGATAGCCACATTGGTATCAACTATCAAATAAACGTACAGTAGCAGAGGATGAAAAGCATAAACATCCATTATACTTAGATCGCTTGGTGTAAACAAAAGAAAAATACATACAATGTTAAACAAATATTCTGTGTACAAATAGAATACATTTGGAAAACTTAATATATACGCAGTAATATATTGAGTATGACGAAATAAAAACTAGTTTTGAAAATATATATTTATATATGATGAATATAATGCAACAAAAAGGAACAATAGCGAATATCTAGGCGTAATTAAAATGCGGGTATACAAATTATTTCTTAGTACAAAACCTCGATGAAAGGTTTCCAGTATTATTCAGCGCATCCCTAAAATTCGTTAATCAAAGTCATACAACTATCCCAGAAAGTTACAGCCGGATTCATTAATTTTGCAATTAATCCGAAAGGTCTATCCTGTGATCTAATTTCGTTAGGGATATCGAGTCAGGGGCTTGTACAGAACCCAGTTTTAAAGACGTGTGTCGTTAAAACCATTAGCTACGTGCACATCAGCCGACAAACTCCTGCTTCTCGATCTGCCTAAAGGAACCATGTTCCTATTATCCACACTCCCTCTGGACCGTCCTCTGTTGTAAAATGTATTTTGAGAGGTGGATGCCGCTATGTTGCTTCGGTTACCGCTGGAAGAATGCCCAAGTACATTGTTCTGATTTGAATTCGCCGCCATGTTGTAAACTGCGCTGGTGTTGCCCGTCTCGTGACTCAGAGAAGGATTGCCTCGACTGCGGATACCGTTTGGGCGATATCCCTGGAATCCTTGGTCGCCTGGCACTGGTCGGTCTTGAAGGCTTCGTCCACTCTGTACCGGGCCCGTTCGACTTCGATGCCTACCTGTTTGATCATGTTGAGATGCTGATGGATGATGCCCTTGTAATTTCATCTGTCGAGATCTCTCTCGCATACGGGCCTGTAAGTGGAAGAGTACAATCAGTAGTAGAAGTCTAACAATATTGCAAGATAACTTCACTTCAATAAAATTACATGTTCTAGATTTTGACGAATTAGAGTGGGGATTACTGAGGTATATTGGTGAAGCCTCCTGATTCTCATTTGAGATGTCCTGGGTAAGATCCTCGCTCGGTTCCTACATCCTTGGGCAACGTGTTTTGCCCACTTTTAATATGACATCATCCATCTCAAAATAGAATAAGGCACTTGCAACTCCCATGGCTACCAGCAATATTGACCATGTACAGATGATACAAAACTAGCACTACTGAGGTTAGTATGACATATTATGATAACTGAACCGTTACTAAATTGCTAGTGAAAATGAGATTTCTATATATTCAGGAAAGAATACTTACATTTATTTCTTTACTGAATCGAAGGTCAATGGCGCTGTTCTTGAAGGTCTGTGGGTCCAGATGTTGATGTCTCCTATCTTCTTTGAAGTACAACTGCTGCATGTAATCTTCATACCGACGAGCTTTCATGTCGTCATGGAACGGTCTCTTTTTATACCCTTCCAGTTTGTGGAGACGAACACGATGGTAAACGACGAGGACGATGAAGAAGATAAAGAAGAGGAGGATGAGAATAATGATGGGGACGAGGATAGCAAGGATTACGACGTTAGAGGAGTTAGTGCATACACGCCCGGAGTATCCACTTGCGCAACTGAAAAGGAAGATCATTCGCACGATTAAGTTTACACCACATGATTTCAAATTTCAATTTATTTTAGAACTTTGAGTATAAAATTACTACTTGAACAATTTGGATTTAGGAAAGGTCATTCGACCGCTCATGGTGTCTTGAATATGTCAGATTATGTTATAAATGCATTAGATAATGGTAATTTTTGTTTCGGGTTATTTATGGATCTTTCGAAAGCATATGAAACCATCGACTTTGACATTCTTCTTGATAAATTGTTTTATTATGGCGTGAGAGGAGTAGCCTTAAACTGGTTCAGATCATATTTGATGGGTGGAAAGCAATATGTGGTGGTCGATGGTGTCGAGTCCAACTTCAAAGAACTATCATGTGGGGCACCGCAAGGGTCTGTACTGGGACCTCTCCTGTTCTTGTTGTATATTAATGATGTTGTTAACAGTTCTCGTGTCTTTCGGTTTTCATTATTCGCACATAGACTGATTTCGCTGGTCAATGAAGAATTATGTAAATTGCTTTTATGGTTTCAGAGTAATAAATTACTTTTCAATCAAGAAAAAACAAACTACATCATATTTCGTTCAAAGAACAGGAGAGTTCCCAGAGACATTAATGAAGTTTCTGTTAACAACGTAGTCCTTCAACGTGTACATTCACTATCCTTTCTAGGTTTTACTGTAAACGAATTCCTGGACTGGAAGACCCACATTAAAATGTAACTTTGAAAGTATCTAGAAGCATTGGGGTATTATCAAAATTAAAATCTACCGTTCCCCAAAATGTGCTAATGTTATTATACAACTCAATAGTATTACCCCATTTGTCTTACTGCAATATAGTGTGGGGAAATTCATATTCGTCTCATCTAAACAAAATGAAAATACTTCAAAAGAGGGCTATTCGAATTTTAACATATTCAACGTATAATTTTCATACAAAACTATTATTTAGCAGAATGAAGGTTCTTCCTGTCCAGGAACTGATATCACTTAATACTTGTATATTTATGTATAATTTCCACACTGGTAATCTTCCGCATATTTTCCAAAACATGTTCATTAGTAATTCATCTGTTCATTCATAACACAAGGCAAAAAATGTTATTACACAAGCCCCTTGTACGTACAACCCATGCATTGAAATCATTTCGAAATGTGGGAATAAGCAAATGGAATGATTTAAACGAGGACATAAGATCAAGTTCAACTTTGTCTAGATTTAAAGTTTTGTGCAAAAGAGAACTATTTATTAATTTGTAAAACTGGGTAGGTCAATAAGTTTTCATCTCATGTTTCGCATTTTTCATGTGCTTCCTCTTCTTTCTTTTTCTTTTTAATATTCTACTCTCTTCTAATATCTTCTTCTCTCTCTCTCTTTCTCTCTCTTATAATATGCTTTAAAGTGCATTGCATTGTGTGTGAGTGAGTTTGTACGGCTGAGTGTGTTTGCTTGCAAGATATTTGTAATTGTTTTGTAATAAGTATGAATATACATAAATGTCTCTTTTGTTTTGTTTGTTATAGTATGTTTTTATTATATTTTATTTAATTGTATGTTAATGGGCCCCATTTACAAGCTTTGCTTCTCAGGGGTCCATAGCCTGTCATCATATTTTAATTGTACCAGTACCAGTGTGATTGTAAACTGTTTTTAATGATTGGCTGAATAAATTGAATTGAATTGAATTAATTATAGGTGATTAAGAGGCTGTCATGTAACCAATCAAGACCAGAAGTGGGTTATGCGCAATTATACACTGCACTACAAATCCTTTGTTAAGCATGTTAAAGGAGAATTCCACCCTGATAATAAGTTTGTTTTAATATTAGGAGAAAAATGAGAACGGATCAGTGAAAATTTGAGAAAAATCGGACAATAAATAAGAAAGTTTTTTTTAATTTTTAATCCATAACTTTTCATGAAATACTTCAAATCTGTGAGTCAAATTGGCAACGCGGTCTCTAAACATGATGTCACCCTCTCACATTTTATCCCTTGTTGAGTGCAAGAAATGTCATTAAATTCCACTTTGATCAAAAGATATTTTCTTCGTGCCTATCTCGATCATATATCAGTGATAACATGTTCTTACATGCACCCCATATAAGATAGGTCTAATATTCCATTAACATTCAGAGAATTGGAAATTTGGGGTCATTCTGTCATTCAGATCAGTGGTGAATTGTGAGGGAATGACACCACAATATTCTGACCGCATTGCCAATTTGTCTCACAGATTCCATGATTTTCATGATTTTGAAAGATTCATAACTTTCTTATTTGTTGTCCGATTTTTCTCAAACTTTCACTGAATTGTTTCTCTAATTATTCTGCTTCTCTTAAAACCAATTAATATCAGGTTGGAATTCCCCTTTAATTGGTTCCCTTTATAGTGCCAAACGGCACTCGTGGCAATGGAAGGTTACTAAATGTTCGTTTTAAAGTCCTAAGGGGCTTTTGAAAACTTCCCGATATCGCTTTGTGTTTCCTGGATCTGAATTTAAACATAATTAGAGAGACACACACATAGAAAACTTACACGCAAGTGAAATCAAAGGTGTTATAGTCAACCCGGCACTCGCCGTTGTTCTTGCAGGGCGTCGGGGAACAAAGTGCATCCAGATCTGTGAGGAATTGACATGTTGACATATATTATATGTATGGTAGGCCTATATACCGTATACAATACCTGTGAGAGTACTAACATATCAATGCGGTCTGATTGATTGATCTGATTATCAGTTTGAATGAATCGTATGCAAAGGAAATAAAAAATAAAATGTGGCGATTTACGACACGTACATTTTTGCAATTTGTGTTCGGATATTCTGAATAAATATTTGGGGCTTGTCTTCAAGCTGTCCTCCTTTGAAAATATCTTTCTACCAAGTTCACGGCATTTACGATTTTTGTATTTAAAGAGATAGAAAAAAAAAAGGAATTATATGAATATACATATAGGTTAATAATCTTAAGATATTTTGTTGTATCTGGGTCTGAATTTTTAAGGTAGTTCATACTCTTCAATGGTCGGATAACCAGAATTATTGATGATAATTTATCCAAACAGCAGCATTCTCACAGAAGGATTGAATAGCAAAGTGATGCTAGAAAATTATATCAATTGCATGAACTTAAAAATATAGATAATGTAGGGCTATGCTGCCTACCTATCACATCAACTGAAACAACTCTGAATTCATCCACTGCTAGAAGAGCTTCTTCGATCTGTACTACCAAACTTTCAACAGTTACGCCTGACGTGTACATAACGCCTATGAGTAAGTTCATTTGAATCTGGCCGTTTGACAAAGTCTGAGCGTTGATGGTTGTCACGTTAACAAGATATGTTGTAGGAATCCCAAGTATTGCCGATTCAAACTGGTACAGTTCATGTGTTGGATGGCAAAAGAAAGAAAGAATACATGTACAATGTAATTACACCGTATTAAATTATGTTATGAAATTATGTTGAATCATGAAAAATGGATTATCTTATTTCGCATGCATTGTCTTTACTATTAAAAGTAATTTCAACATGCAAAATGTCGGTCTAGCGCACCTTCTGCTTAAGCCCCCATCACACCAAACTAGTTCTCACTACGTTTTGAAACCGTCCTAGAAAATCGTAAAACGGGTTGTGGTCGGAGTAAATGTTGTAAATAATGTCTATAATACGACCCTAGTTCGTTCATAAACAGTCATCAATACGTCCATCTCGTTTGCACCCCGTCCACAGTCAGTTCATATCAAGTTCAGATCGGGTAAATTTGCAATTTCCAGGCAGTTCAAGCCAGTCCGTAGTCAGTTTATACCCGTTATTAACTAGTTCTACCTCGTTTTCTAACAAGTTTAGAGACAGTTCAGCTCGTCCTCATCTCGTTCTTAGTGCGTTCGAACGCGCTCCTAGAGCGAGTGGAATCACGTCCTGGCTCAAGAGTTATAAAATCCCAGCGCGTTCTTGCCATTCTTTATTCCCGTCCAACTTCAACGCTTCAAGCTGTGCAGATCAAGACATTCAAGTGAAGCCCCCATCACACCAAACTAGTTCTCACTACGTTCTGTAAAATGTTGCCAAACGTGCTCAAACTGCGTGCGAACGGAGTGAACGTCGAAACAACTGTTTGCGATCTGTTTAAGAACTTTATGGACGGGCTCGGACTGGCTTGGACGGGAAGGGTGCTCTAAAACTTTAAGCCTGTTCAAAATTGTCCCCGTCCTGCAATTAGACGGACTAACAACGTACTTAAACGAGATGGACGTACTACGAACGGAATTGCCGTACTTCGGTCCTACTAGGAACGTGTTACGAACTAGTTATAATGGTTTGGACGTATTGGGAACGAGGTAGAACAATTCATGAACTTGTTTAAACTGATTACGAACGGGCTTGGACTGCTTGGAAATGGCAAATTTACCCGATCTGAACTTGATATAAATTGACTGTGGATGGGGTACAGACGAGATGGTCGTTTTGAGGACTGTTTATGAACGGTCTATGATCGTATTATAGACATTATTTACATATTCTACCCCGGCCCATTGCCCGTTTTTTACGATTTTCTAGGACGGTTCAGGAACGTAGTGAGAACTAGTTTGGTGTGATGGGGGCTTAGCTGCTGCTAATTGATGCTCGACCACAGCACGTTGTAATACGTTCCTAGTAGGATCGAATTACGGCAATTCCGTTCATAGTACGGCAATCAGTCCGTTTGTACTACGTCCTCCTCGTTTTAAGTACGTTGTCACTCCGTCTTATTGCAGGACGGGGACAATTTTGAACAGGCTCAAAGTTCTAGAGCACTCTCCCGTATAGCCAGTCCGAGCCCGTCCATGAAGTTATTATACAGATCGTTAACAGTTGCTACTGCGTTCAACTCCGTTCGCACACAGTTTGAGCACGTTTGGCAACATTTTTCAGAACGTATTGAGAACTAGTTCGGTGTGATGGTGGCTTAAGTTGTCAGAAGGCCCACGAGACCAATAGCCCACGAGACAGAAATGTCTGACAACTTCGTGAAGTGTTCATTGGACCGACATTGTCGATCTCGTGTGCTGTCGGCCTCGTGGGCTGTCGGTCTACCGGGATGTCTCGGAAAATGAACTTTCCTAAATAATTGCAACTGAAGAATCCTTTGTGTTCCACGAGTATCTTACCGTTTCTTGCACTATTAGAACATCTGGACTGTCCAAGGGCAAAGTATCTCGTCTTTTTCTTAGAGATGTGATGTTTTCTACAACAGTCATCAAGACACGATCTGTACAAAATTTGGGACAAAAATAATTCTTATATTCAATTTCACAATAGACATACCCCTGCTACACAATTATGTAGGGTAAAATCATATTGATGAGTCATATCCCAGCCGTATAATTTGCGCCCAAATAAAAAGTAATTGCTGTTTGTTTATATAACAAACATTCTATATACATTAGGTTAATGTCCTTCTCATCTTCATTCTGTTATTCTTGCTTCTCCTTCTTAACTTCATTTGACATATTATATTATTTATTGGATTCCATGAGCCCGTAGCATTACAAATGTGAACACTGACGTTATTGATACCACTGCATGTGAAGTTACAAGGTGTCCCTAGTGGCACGACAGTTCGGTTACAGGCCGCGTCAGTAGTCACATTGGTTGGCACTCTACATACTATCGATGAAAGATTATGAATGTTAAGAAGTAAATTATGTTAATGACATTCATGCTGACCAGGCTGATTCATGCCACAGGTGGAAAATAAATGAATTGCATTTAAGAGAAAAATAACTTTGAACTTAAACTTTGAAACGTTACACTTTGTTCATTTGCTGTTATTTTTCAACATAATTCCATGTTTGTCTGAATTAGTGAAAAAATATGACTAAAGATTATTAGAAAAAATGATTATAAAGAATCGCGTATCGTGATGTTTCAGGATCGTCAAAATAGTAGACTTACAGATGAATCTCTAGCTTAAAATCACAATGTGAAAAGCACTTCCCACAGGTTTGTGTATATTGGGTATCGTTATTCTTACTGTTGTTATCATTATCATCATCATCATCATTATACCAATTAAATTAATTGTATATCAAGAATGATCAATCATCTTTTACCAAGTTCTGTCGGTGAGGGGGTTGAGGTTAATGATGGTGAAGACATCAATTCCGTTTGAGGATTAGAAGCTGAAGTACCGGTAGATGGTACGGTTGGTGTGTGAGAAGAAAAAGATAATCTCAGGATTATTGTGATGTTTCAACAGCCATAGTTTCGTATTTCTTTTTATATAAAAAACTAAGACACACAACAAGTCAAAATATGAACTGATTTTGTCTGTCTTCATTTCCAAAATCAAATAAAATTAGGGTGTCATAAGGTTAAGGAGCGATGGCTCCGTGGTAGAGCGGTGGTCTCGTAAACCAGAGGTCCCGGGTTCGAAACTAAGTCAATGCACTCGTGCCCATTGGTAAGCTATTTATCCCCATTACCACGTCCCTCGGAGAGGACTTAAAGCCTTTGGTCCCCTGAATGCTTTCTTACATGCATATACATGCTTTCATAGCAGTCAGGTAAAACAATCATCATCATCATTATTATTAAAATTATTTAAACTAATTTTATTATTATTATTATTATTATAATAATGTCTATTGTTATGATTATTATTATAATTCTTGTTGTTGTTCATGTTGTTGTTGTTATTATTATTATTATCCTCATTATAATATCAGTAGTAGTAGTAGTAGTAGTAGAAGTAGTACTAGTAGTACTAGTAGTACTAGTAGTAGTACTAGTAGCAGTAGTAGTAGTAGTAGTAGTAGTATCATGATCATTATCATCATCGTCATCATTATACCAATTGAATTATTTCTATATATCAGGAATAATCAATCATCTTTTACCAGGTTCTGTCGTTGAGGGGATTGAGGATAGTGATGATGAAGACATCGATTCCGTTTGAGGATTAGAAGCTGAAGTACCTGTAGAAGGTACGGTCGCTGTGTGAGAAGAAAAAAAGAAAATCTCAGGATTATTATGATATTTCAGCATTCATAGTTTCTTCTTTATTTTTATTAAATTGGACACACACAACAAGTTAAAAGTATGAACTGATTTTGAAAATCATTTACAAAATTACACAAAAATAGGGTGTCAAAAGGAAAAGTGCGATGGCTCAGTGGTAGAGCAGTGGTCCTGTAAACAGGAGGTCCCGGGTTCGAAACCAAGGTAAGGCATTGATCCTCGTTACTAATTCCCTCGGAGAGGATATAAAGCCGTCGGTCCTTTGATTGCTTACTTATATGCATATACATGCTTTGATAGCATTTATAATTGTTATTATCATTATTGTTATCATTTGTTTAATTATTATAATAACTATTATCATGTCATATTTAACATTGTTTAAATATTATAATTCTTGTTATTATTATTATCATGTCATATTTATTAGTTTTTTAATATTATTATTATTACTACAAGTAGAAGTAGTAGTAGTAGTAGTAGTAATAGTAGTAGTAGTAGCAGTAGTAGCAGTAGTAGTAGTAGTAGTAGTAGCAGTAGTAGCAGTAGTAGTAGTAGTAGTAGTATCTTAGTTATTTTTATCATCATCATCAATATCTTTATCATCAATATCATCATCATCATCATCATCATTTTACTAATTTAATTATTTGTATATCAGTAAATGATCAATCATCCTTTACCAAGTTCTGTCATTGAGGGGGTTAAGGATAAAGTTGATGTGAACATCGATTCCGTTTGAGAGTTAGGTGCTGAAGTACTGGTAAATGATACGGTCGCTGTGTGAGAAGAAAAAAGACAATCTCAGGATTATTATATTTTAGCAGTCATCGTTTCGTAGGATGTCACAATGTGATTAAATAAAAGGATTAACTAGAATATTTTGATTACTTCCTATGAATACAGTAAATGATAAGAATTCTAATAATATGATTTCTGAAGGAAAAAAGACGGCCCCAAAAACATTCACCCTGTCATTGATAGTATACTGGTCCAATATACATCTTCTTGTTAATCTGTCACAGCAATAATTCATTGTGAGCATTTGAATACATATTGCAGTTTAGAGATTAAAAAGCTCATTTCACACGAGGTGTCTTTTCGATTGCGTTATTACATGCGTCAATTAAGCCTGTGACGGGAATTAACAGCAATTCAATGCGAAGTTTGCACTGTCCATTTTGAACTTACTTTCACTTTAGTCCGGGAGCCAGGGGGGGTCAACCTAGCTGGAAGGGAAACCAATTTTCATGTCCACAGATGTAAAGATCGCAAAGCTCCATATAACAAATCGACCGTCTGGCATGTTCTAAGTGGTGGGTGTGGCCAGGGGGAGCCCTCCCCAAAAAGCGGCCCTTTTGACGACAAATTAGTATTTTGTAAATAATATTGTAAGGAAACCTCAAACCACCATGAGTTTGGTGTCATATGAAAGAAAATTAAATTATCTACATTTTGATACCTATTTCAACGAAATTAAGATTAATTTACATAGCAAATTTAAGTTAAAAACATGATTTTTGGTGATTTTTTCGAAATATTGAATTTTATCAAAAAAGATTATTTTCCATATATCAAAATTGGAGAGGTGCATTTTTTCATAACTTTCCAGGAATTTGCTTATGTACAATGACAATATCCTGTGCGAGGGAGAGGCTTATATATCTTTTCAATAAAAAGTTATAGCAATCCAAAGTCATTGATTTGATTTCCACAAAAACAACATTTTTGCCCACATGTGTATTAACTGTATGCATATACGTGCATTAGTGTATTAAGGACCTGTTTGGCGTGTTTACATCGAGTTTTAAAGATAACTTTTAACTAAAACCTCTAATCACCATGTATTTGGTGTCAAAAGATGGATAATTAAAATACCTTCATCCTGATATCAATTTCAATGAGTGATGTAGTGTGTGAAATATAAATTTTGAGCCAAAAGGTGCTTTATTGTAGATATTCCTCTGATTTTGGCCAGTATCTCGGTATATTAACTGGACAAAAGTGATTAGACATTTAGTAGTGCAGAAAGTTCAAAGGATTTGGAGCGCTGAGTGCAATTGATAAGTTCTTCTTCTGTACTCTGGGATGTTTCAGGAAATGTGGACATTGGCAGTTGCCTCCCCAGGCGCAGATCCAGGGGCAGGGGCCTAGGCCCCCGCCAAAAAGAATAAAAGAGAGAGAGAGAAGGAAAAGAAGGGAAAGGAAAAGGAGAGAAAGGGAAAGAAAGAAGAGGAAGCAGAAAAGAAAAGGGAAAACAGGAGATCGGGGGCGAAAGGACCTTGTCTCCCAGGTTGTTGCCTCCCCCCCCCCAGCAAAAAATAAGAGAGAAGGAAGGAAATGGAAAGAAAAAGGAAAAGGGAGATAAAGGGAATGAAATAAAGAGGACGAAGAAAAGAAGGGGTATCAGTTGCGATTCTCCCGCCAACAAGTTGTGGATCTGGGATGGGACCTAAAGGCCCTTGCCCCCCGCCAAAAATAAAAAGGGGAAAGGAAAGGGAAAAGGAGAGCTAAAAGGGAACAAAAAGAGGAAGAAGAAAAGAAAAGGATGAAAACAAGGGAGATCAGTTGCGATTAATTCGGCCAACAATGTATGGATCGGGGGACCGAAACCTTGCCCCCTGCAAACTTAAAAGAGAAAGAAGGAAAGGAAAAAAGAGGAAGAAGAAAGGTAGGGGAGATCATGAGTGATTTTCCCCGCCAACAAGGTGTGGGTCGGGGGGGGGGGCGAAAGGTCCTTGCCTCCCCCCTTATATGACCGTGATTTAATACCTACCCCTGAGCTTACGGGGGCTCTAAGGCAGGCCCTTTGATGCTAATCTGATCGTAATGTATAAAACCCCTGAGTTTCCGGGGGCTCCGCCCACTGGACCCCACGCCAATTAGTGACCTGCCAGAGTCACAAATAAGGTATCAAAATATGCTCATCTGACCGTAAATGCCTAAAACCCCTGAGCTTACGGGGGCTCTGCCCCCTGGACCCAACCTAGGGCCCTAAGGCGGCCCCTGGATGCTCACCTGACGGTAATTTAATGCCCCAAACCCCTAAACTTCCGGGGGCTCCGCCCTGGACCAAACGCCAATTATTGTCCTGCCAGTGTCACAAATAAAGTATAAAAATGCCATCTGACCGTAATTAAATGCCCATACGCCCCGAGCTTCCTGGGGCTCCGCCCTTGACCCCGCCGGTGCTTTGCCCCTAGACCCAACGCCCATTTACGCTACGCTCTTCATGATCGTAAATACTTTAGCCTCTCCCCCACCCACTTTGAGAAACGTTCAGCGGGGCCTGCATGTAAGAGTGGTGGTGATGCGGATTTTTTTCTTCTGCCCCACCCAAACGATTTTGCTCATTACGCCACTGCTTTAGTGGTCACCATTACGTACCAATATTTGGCTCGCACAATTTCAAATTTGGGCCCTCCCTAAGAAATCTTGGATCCGCGCCTCCTGCCCCCTCCCCACCCCACCCCACCCCTTCCAGCCGCTTGTCATAATCTTGTTCATGACCAAGACAAGTTAGTGCATCGATCAACATGAATATAATATAATATCGCCATGTTTGGTTTAATGGTTTATTTTGCCTGACTACTAAGAAATTATGTGTATGCTTGTGAGCAACCAATACTCCGCATGATTCCTTTTGTGATTAGATTAAAATGACATAAACTTTTCTCATAAAATAGTTTCGGCTAGGTATGCAAAGTTATTTTTTCTCTCGATTACAAGTAATTCGGTACAAAAATCGAAGGAACATTATGAAACTACTTGATTCGATTGAATCTAAGTTTTAGTCTTTGTGTGTTTCAAATAGGAAGTTCCACAACTACAATTGAGATCAATTTGAAATCTTTTTTGCTTAGCCATGAATAACTTTAAATCGTTACTAACTCCTTGAACTTCTAAGGATCTCACGATTTGATGATTGGAAAATGTCATTAGGTACCAGCTTATAATTTTGGTAACACATCACCGTCTACATTAGAGTTCTATCATGCCCGTTGCATAAACCATATGGTCTTTTGAACATAGAATAACATTTTTAAAATTAGAATAAAATAAAATGCAAACTTGTCGTAGATTGTTTCCTTTGAAACAGCGTTCGAGTTACAGTTCCACCAGGGACACTGTCATAGACAATCTTTGATTACTTCTATTTATTGAATTTTAATTGGGATGTGGGCAAAAAGAAAAGAAGAAATGGAAATCTGCATGTAATACTTTGCAAGTTCAAGCTAGTAAATGTGCTACAACTGATCATTTCAAGCGTATTAAGCGTATTATTATTTTTGACTCTAGCAGGTCACTAATAGGCGTGGGGTCCAGGGCGGAGCCCCGGAAGCTCAGGGATTTAAGCATTAAATTGCGGTCAGATGAGCATCCAGAGACCCGCCTTAGGGCCCTAGGTGGGGTCCAGGGTGCAGAGCCCCCGGAAGCTCAGTGGTTTTAGGCATTTGATTACGATCAGATATAGCATCCAGAGACCCGCCTTAGGGCCCTAGGTGGTGTCCAGGGTGCAGAGCCCCGGAAGCTCAGGGTTTTAGGCATTTGGTTACGATCAGATTAGCATCCAAGGGCCTGCCTTAGGGCCCTAGGTGGATTCCAGGGCAGAGCCCCGTAAGCTCAGGGTAGGTATTAAAATTGTTTTCATCCTTTTCTTTTCTTCTTCCTCGTTTTGTTCCTTTTAGCTCTCCTCTTTGCCTTTCCCTTCACCTTCTTTTTGGCAGGGGAGGGAAGGCAAGGGCCTTTAGGTTCCCATCCCCGATCCACAACTTGTTGGCGGGAGAATCGCAACTGATACCCCCTTCTTTTCTTCGTCCTCTTTATTTCATTCCCTTTATCTCCTTTTTTCTTTTTTTTCTTTCCTTTCCTTCTCTCTTTTTGTTGTTGCTGGGGGAAGGCAACAACCTGGGAGGCAAGGCCATTTCGCCCCCGATCTCCTATTTCCCTTTTCTTTCCCACTTCCTCTTCTTTCTTTCCCTTTCTCTCTTCTTTTCATTTCCCTTTTCCTTCTCTCTCTCTCTCTCTTTTGGCGGGGGGGCAAGGCCCCTGGCCCCTGGATCCGCGCCTGGGGAGGCAACTGCCAATGTCCACATTTCCTGAAACAGCCCAGAGTACAGAAGAACTTATCAATTGCACTCAGCGCTCCAAATCCTTTGAATTTTCTGCACTACTAAATGTCTAATCACTTTTGTCCAGTTAATATACCGAGATACTGGCCAAAATCAGAGGAATATCTACAATAAAGCACCTTTTGGCTCAAAATTTATATTTCAAACACTACATCACTCATTGAAATTGATATCAGGATGAAGGTATTTTAATTATCCATCTTTTGACACCAAATACATGGTGATAAGAGGTTTTAGTTAAAAGTTATCTTTAAAACTCGATGTAAACACACCAAATGGGTCCTTAATACACTAATGCACGTATATGCATACAGTTAATACACATGTGGGCAAAAATGTTGTTTTTGTGGAAATCAAATCAATGACTTTGGATTGCTATAACTTTTTATTGAAAAGATATATAAGCCTCTCCTCGCACAGGATATTGTCATTGTACATAAGCAAATTCCTGGAAAGTTATGAAAAATGCACCTCTCCAATTTTGATATATGGAAAATAATCTTTTTGATAAAATTCAATATTTCGAAAAAATCACCAAAAATCATGTTTTTAACTTAAATTTGCTATGTAAATTAATCTTAATTTCGTTGAAATAGGTATCAAAATGTAGATAATTTAATTTTCTTTCATATGACACCAAACTCATGGTGGTTCGAGGTTTCCTTACAATATTATTTACAAAATACTAATTTGTCGTCAAAGGGCCGCTTTTTGGGGAGGGGCTCCCCTGGCCACACCCACCACTTAGAACATGCCAGACGGTCGATTTGTTATATGGAGCTATGCGATCTTTACATCTGTGCATATGAAAATTGGTTTCCCTTCCAGCTAGGTTGACCCCCCCTGGCTCCCGTACTACTTGGCGCGCAAAAGATAGCATTAGTCGCTGATTCAGTCGTTCGTCCGCAGATAGCGCCTCGTGAGCAACGGACGTAATTTGCGCATTCTGTCATTCCGCAAAACTAAACAAAGAATCATGCGAACACATCTTACGTTCCGTCAGTTACTGCGGCAATATGTAAAATTTTCTTGCGATATTTGAAATTCATATGATAAGTTTTCCCGTCCATTTTAACACTTTTTTCATTAAATTTCGTCCGGAAACTTTGTGATCTAGCTTGCACACCTCAATGTCGATTTTAGAGCTTTGTCCGTTCAATGTAATATTGTGCATCTAATTTCGTCAAAGTCAAATCAAGTTCGTCATCCCCGACTGCCAACGTAACATAATTTATGTATGTCTCCGTAAAATTTGAATAAGATTTGAATTTTGAATTGGTACATGAACATACAGGTTTTCTTTCATGAATCTTCATGGAATCATGGAATTGAAGGACACGAAGGCATATTTTAGTTGATTGTTCTTGACAAGACAAATAAAAGTATTGTTTTTGTTCCCAAAAGCTGTTTTCCCTAGCATAATTTGTGTGAAAGAAAAGAATTCCCTTAATTGGTGGCATTGCATGTATCCATACTAATAATTTACATTGTTGCTCATCATATATTCAACGTGATCAAAGCTGGAACAATCAATGCATAGCCAAAATTAAGAATGTGAAACACAGAGCTTGAAACAAACTTCATTCAGACTCTGATGGGAATGAAAAAGAATATTATTAGACCTACGCTGTTGAAAAAGAATTCACACGTATTAATATAAAGCAACTTTCGGGAAGAAATGAAAAGACAAAGCGTACAAACTATATCCATCTAACGAACGAACATGTGACGAATTTGAATGACGCTTTGATGAAATCGATTAAAAAGTGACGAAATTGATTCATGAAATTGCAAGATGGCAGCCGTAGATGACGAACTTGATTTTGCTTTGACGAAATTGGACGTAAAAGGATGAAATAATGCTCTTGGTGATAAGGTTTGTTTCAGAAGACAATCAATAACCATATATGATCTAATATTAGGGCTTGCTCTTCTTTTTCATGGGGCTGTTCGTATCTCCTTATACCGATAGGCATGCGTACATACTTCATTCATTTAGAATGAATACAATAGATGTTATGTTACTTTATCAGTCGAATTTACTACATGTACAAGAGGCGTTGTTCGGTAGTTGCGATGCAGACGAGGTGTGGCAGAGCAACAAGCCCAGGACAGATCAGAATAGAGCATGATTTCTCGTAGGGGAGCAAGGGGACTCACAGTCCTATACACCTAAGTCAGTAAGTAAGTCATATCAATAAAGAGTTTTTATACGAAATATTGCATTGTCGTTGTTTATACTGTATCATGAACATTTATGTTACTAGGAAAAGAAACAGACATTAATTGCTTTGCTTAGTACCTATATATTTAATAATCATACACAACTTAAATACTATGGAAACGACTTACTGTTCTCGCAGTTCTTGCCTTGATATCCAGATGCACAGGTACAGTTATAGTCACCCGTGAGATCGTAACATGTACCATTGTTCACACACGGGTTAGAATCACATTCATCCGTCTCTGATAAAAGTAGGAGGAAATAGAAATACACCGTATTTCAAATACAAAGTGCAATTTACATAAATTGTCGACAAAATATGATAGTCGACCAGCCAAGACGTATTTATATATTTTGGTTTTTGGAAGGCATTTTGGGATAATGCATGGCATCCATGCCAAAAAACTCCAGCACAAGAATACTAAGGAATAAGATGGGGGTGGATGCTAATATTTTGTTTTGGCTTAAAATTGGAAAGAATTTTTAAAAATCATTATTTTGAAATAAAAAAAATGACCACATTTGTATAAAATGATAAAGACCTTTCAATTGATATATCGTTTTTATGAGTTTGAATTAACAAGCCTGTTTTATATACATTGGAATGTCTGATGTTACACACATAATTATGTATGGCACAATGAAACGTAAAAGGGTGATTTACTTCAAATCGGTCAGCGAAACCGCACGTGAAAATAATATGCCACAAGGTATCTATCTGGGCCGAATTTCGGCTGCGTATGGTTGACAAAATATACGTCATTCATTTCCGTTCACAAGACAATAAATAAATGAATGTAAAGTCCCTATTGCACATAGATTCATCATGACACTTGTTATGCATCATTGCAGCTGTGGAGTGTTGTTGTCATTAATTTCGCGGATGTCAAAGGTAAGTGCCCTATACAATAATGCTCTTGGTGATAAGGCTTGTTTCACAAGACAATCAATAACCATATATGATCTAATATTAGGACTTGCTCTTCTTTTTCATGGGGCTGTTTGTATCTCCTTAGACCGATAGGCATGCGTACATACTTCATTCATTTAGAATGAATACAATAGATGTTACGTTACTTTATCAATTCGAGTTTACTACATGTACAAGAAGCATTGTTCGCTAGTTGCGAGACAGACGAGGTGTGTAAAAACAAAAAAATATGAGTGTTGCAGTTGCTACATTCGTGCAACGAATTTCTTTTTTCTTTTCTTTTTGGTAATCTTATAAATTTCTATAACGAGTTTTTTATACGAAATATTGCATTGTTGTTGTTGTTGTTTGTACTTTGTGTGTCATATATTTTGTTTATATATACGTATATTTGAAAGATTTTTCTACTTGTTTATATAATTATAGTATCATGAACATTTACATTTAGGAAAAGAAACAGACATTAATTGCTTTGCCTAGTACCTATATATTTAATAATCATACACAACTTAAATACTATGGAAACGACTTACTGTTCTCGCAGTTCTTGCCTTCATATCCAGGTACACAGGTACAGTTATAGTCATCCATGAGATCGTAACATGTACCATTGTTCTCACACGGGTTAGAATCACATTCATCCGTCTCTGATAAAAGTAGGAGGAAATAGAAATACATCGTATTTCAAACACAAAGTGCAATTTACATAATTTGTCGACAAAACATGATAGTAGACCAGCCAAGACGTATTTATATATTTTTTTTTTAAATTTTGGAATGCATTTTGGGGTAATGCATGGCTTCCATGCTAAAAAAAACTCTAGCACAAGAATATTAAGGAATGAGAAAGGGGTGGATATCAATTTTTGGCTTAAAATTTGAAAGAATTTAAATAACTTTATTTTGAAGGAAAAAAATGACCAAATTTGTATCACATGATAAAGACCTTTCAATTGATATAACTTTTTTTATGACTTTGAATTAACAAACAGGTTTAATATACATTTGAATGTTTTTGATATTACAAACATAATATGTATGGCGCAATGAAACGTTAAAGGGTAATTTACTCTAAATAGGTCCCCGAAACCGCACGTGAAAATAATATGCCACAAGCTATCTATCAGGGCTGAATTTCGGCTGCGTATATGGTTGACAAAATATACGTCATTCCTTTCCCGTTCACAAGACAATAAATAAATAAATATAAAGGCCCTATTGCACATAGATTCAACATGACACTTTTGTTATGCATTATTGCGGCTGTGGAAGTGTTGTTGTCATTAATTTCCCTGTTTTTCTATACGAAATGTGGCATTGTCGTTGTTTATACTTTGTGTGTTATATATATATATATATATTGTTTAATGAAATATGAAAATGAGATTTCCCTCTCTGCTACGTATCATCGTCTCCCCATTAAACAATGTTTTGTGAGAGACTAATATTTGATAAACTCTTCAAGATATCTGACAGTTGATAGGAAACCAACTTCCCCACTTTGTGACATGTAACGGGAAAGGAGTTAGGACAGTACAAGGGAAAAAAAAATCTTGCAATCGTTTTTAATTTTCAAATACAAATGGGTTCTTTTTATAATCAGCCCCCTAACCATATTTTACGGGATACATAAAAATTTCTGCTTGATAATTGCGTAACAAATAGTGGGGAATTTGTCTCGACTTTTCTGCAATCGACGTCTGAATTCAGGCAAATAAATTTAAGCGTGATAAAAAGCTGCACTTTGATATAAATCATACCCTTATATTTAATAGCGATATGCATTGTGCGTGTGGTGTGTGATATCCAGCTGTCAAATTTATGTTAAACAGATTTATTAATTCAAACTCATATTAAAGATTAATATCAATTGAAAGGTCCTTATCAGATAATACATATTTGGTCAAGAAATGAAAAATCATGATTTTTGAAGGGAAAATTTTTGAGCAACAAATGGAATGCGTACAAAATGCGTTAGGCATCCCCTTAGTATTCCTTAGTATTTTCCCAAGAGATTTACAATGGATACCATGCATTACCCATAAAATGCCATCGAATCTTTTTCTAGAGCATTTTTTTACATTTTTGACTGGTCTACTCCGAACGATGAAACTATATTTAAAAGAAAACAATAATCGTTTGTGACTTAAATGTATAACCTATATTACATCATAGATTGATCGGATGGAAAGAATATTGGGATGAGAAAGAGAGAGAGAGAGAGAGAAAGAGAGAAGGGGGATTTGGTTGATGATTTGAAAAGTAAGAGAGAGAGAGAGAGAGAAAGAGAGAAGGGGACTTGGTTGATGACTTGAAAAGTAGAGAGAGAGAGAGAGAGAGGTGGAGATATATATAAATAAAGAGATGTAAACAGTGGCGTAGCATGGATTTAGGTATAAATGTCTCACTGGTGTCATGGAGACTTTCCGTGAAAATAACCCCAAACAGACAAACAGTAAATGCAGGATGTGGTAGGGAGGGGGTCGTATAACCTTCTTCTCATATTACATTTCAGGTGAGACATGAAGTACTATGTTAATTTGTGTCGCTCCTGGTTATTGTTATCTTTACACTCAATTATTTATGTTACACTATAACTTTGAAATTTTGTTTTCCAATGTACAAAAATTGAGAATGATCCTATCTGTTTGGATTGAAATCAATAAAGTTTGAATTTGAATTTATCGCATGACCCCCTCCCCCTCCCCTCCTCTCCTCTTCCCCTCTCCCCTCTCCCCCTCCCCTCTCCCCTCTCCCCTCTCCCCTCTCCCCTCTCCCCTCCCTCTTCCCCTCCCTCACCCCCTCTCCCCTCCCTCACCCTCTCCCCTCCCCTCACCCCTCTCCTCCCCTCTCCCCCTCCCTCTCCCCCTCTCCCCTTCTCCCCCTCCCCCTCTCCCCTCTCCCTCTCCCTCTCCCCTCTCTCCCCATTTCCCCGTATAATCTTCTTCTCATATCGCTCGGTTCTCCCTCCCCACCTCCCCCACCTCTCCCCCCTCTTCCCTATGCATAGGAAAAAGAATTTGAACTTCCTGAGAACACTTTTATTGGATACAATATAATTCAAAATCCATGATAAATCTTACCATTGCACGATGGAATGACAGGTGTAAACATTCCTATTTTACAGACGATGGATTCATTGTGACTGATGGTGTATCCTGCGTCACACTGAAACATGCACACTGTATTACATGGTACATAAGCATCGGTCTCGCACATGCCATTAATCAGCGATATTAGGTTATCTGGTAGTTCCCCGACAGAGCATCCAGCTTCATGTAAACGAGATGGAAATAATCAGACCGGATATTATATATATATATTACAACTATTGGCTTTCAACTATTTTTGTTCTCGATTTAATCCAGAGAATACTTTTAAAACTGACAAAATATTAGTTAATTTCGAATTTTGCATTTCAGCTTATTACATGAGGAAGAAAAGTGTGTATTACAACAATGACAAAGATGTAAGAAAGAGCGTCGAGGGAGGAGGGGGGGGGGGGGTTATCACCCCGATTTTAATAGAATTCTTACATATCGATCGTGTTAACAAACATTTCGTTGAATATTTACACAAAATTGCACAGTCAGTCGGAACAAGCTGAACTCAAAACGAGGGGAAAATCAGAGGTAAATTTGAATTTCCCATTGATCTCTACCGCGTTATTCCCTATTGCAATCCAAACGTAGATAATTACTATCGACTGTACTAATTGTGAAGACCCGATTTTAATATCACATTTGATTGAAATCTTCCAAAGTTTACACCTTTATACATTTATTGTACATTGGTGATCGAATGAAGCTCAAGCTTATGTATTGAATGCTATGCTCGTTGCACACGATACATCATATCGATTGCGTAAAACACTCCGCGCCAAATTGAGCTGATAAGGCTAGTAGTACCTCATACGCAGAAATTTAAACAAAATGTTTACTCCTTTTATTATGCAACCACTCTTTGTACGATACTACTTTCACATGGCGCGTCAAAGGCTGCAGCACTCCCTCACGCGGTCCTACGTCAGTAAAATGACGCCTCGTGTGCAACGGCCATTGTACTTACCTGAAGGAAGGGATGGTGGTGGACAAGAACATGTACAGGTACTGTCTGACACATCCTTTCTTATACACACATTCCCATCAGATAGCGCAACTCCATACAGAATGGTCAGCAATGCAACGAATAGGGCTAACTGCCAAAGCTGGGAATAAATGGGACAAATATTATATCCAATTTTGTTATTGTGATTCAGTTACAATAACATTATGGTTTTACTGCCAATAATGATGCAACTCCACTTCCCCTCTTCCAACGCCTAATGCCCAACGCCACTGCTATTACCTTTAAAAAAAAATCTTTCCTCCTTACAAGTTTATGATTGTTCTTTTTTGTTTACAGGCCTGACTTATTTGGTTGTAAAGGAAACTATTATTAAATCGAGACACAGAAATATGTGATTATATCAGTGAACAAAATACATTCACGCAAATATGCAAACTAACGAGCCCTTTCACGGTGCTCCTTTGGCAAACCATTGATATTGCCAAGGTAAATTTGACTAGCAGAATGACATAAGTTATCACAAGTGACTTTTGTATATTCCTATAAGGTGGCCATTATGGTTATGACAGGTAGAAACACTCCAATTGATTGGAGATGGTGCGCATGTTGTGCGTGTTCATGGATCAGAATGATCAGGCCAGGCCTATACTGTAAAGCCATTAAAGGCATTGTATTGAGCGCTATATAAATCCAGATTATCGTCATTCATTATTATTAATATAAGAGGTGAAACAGAAAAATTATAGTAACTGAATGTAGTTTTAAGTCTCTATTTCCTTATCCATTTTAGAAGTTGACAGAGGCCCACACACCCCATGTTCTGACTGAATCAAAGTAGTAGACCTAAACAGTCTTCAGGAGGCGACAGATGTTCTTCTTTTCTGTCCAAAAGTCTGCTTTTGCAACCGATGTGCTTTTAAGTTTGGAGATATTTCCTTTTACGGGCTGTTCTCCTCTAACAGCCCCCAAACCCATGAGGCGTGCCCACCCAATAGAGAATCAAACATGATCTTTCGATCAAAAATTGTTGTTACCTTTATTAACCAAACATCAGCCAAACATGAACAGTGTGTTATGTGATTACTTACACCTTATACCATATGCCTATTTAAGAGCAAGTCAATTATAGATTCAGAAGGAAGTAGAACCCAGAAAAAGACAAGTAATGATTATCCTGCCTTATGCCTTTGTACCCTTTGTAAAATGTATCTCTATCTATGTGTTAATCATTCACATCAATAATCAGTCAATGAATACAGTACTAAGCATGATCCAGTACTGCATGCAGACCACTCAATGTATGGGCCATTTTACACGATGGTCCAAGCATCGCCATTTCTCAAACATCCCGATGTTACGATGGAAGTTAGACCACGGGGTTGTAAGGCAACATAAATGCATACATAAAGTATACTCTTGTTGTACGAGTTCCTTCCAGTGTAAAGATCTCCAAACTTCAGTCAAATCGCGATTTTTGGACAGTGGTGTAAAAGAGCTACAAGTGTATTATATATTTGCAATCAGAACAATGTAACGAAATATTTGCTCTCATCACGGAGTGTATAGAGCAAATATTTACATCACATTCGCCCGTATAAGAATATTTTTACAAGGTTTTATGTAAACAGCTTTACTCTGCAAATACCAAGGTTCATAGTACATTTTAAACAGTTTGAATGCATTTATATTTGTCATGAATACTTTGTGATCACAACTGAACAGGATATTTTGGGTTATACATTTACTATGTGAAACACTTTTTCAAAGAGGCAAAGAAGTACTGTTTTCAAAAATTACGTTTTCCAAATTCTGAAATCTATACACATCTCTGTAATTAGGATATTGGTGACAAGGGCATCTAATTTATCTTGGATAATAGACTAAGAGCTAAATATTTGACTATAGGCTACGCAAATAATGTGAGAGTCCGTAGCAAAATTTCGGGAAAACCCCTTTGGTCAAACGTGGTAACTGGACTATTCTTGCTTCTATTGTACCTTTATCCTGTAATTCTATTTTTATTAAACATAGAAGTGACGTCAAGCACATCGGAATTTGTGAATTGTCATTTTACCGAAGCAACAAAACTCAAAGACCCGGTTCGAAGGTGAGGCATATAGGTTATTTGAAATGCACCACATCCCCAATTTCACATACAATGAAGTCAGACCCACTATACAAAGCCCGCCCCCACTCAGTGTTTTTAGGGTATGCGTATGCGTGTTCCTTCCCCTTGAAAGCACCCCCTATCTCAAGACTGCCAACATTTCTGAACCCCCTTTCGCGCGAAAAGCACCCCTTTACCGGAGATTTTGGTAACACAAATGCCGTCCCTCCGACTCCGGAGTGGGGGATACAAAGTACTGGTGCCTGTGATAGATAATAATAATAATAATAATAAACCATTCTTATATAGGGCATATCACAAAAATAAATTTAAGTCCCTATGCGCTCAGAAAGAAAAGAAAAAAAAGGATGATAGCAGACATGAGGGAAGAGAAAGAATAACTGCTTTGGCATAACATTGTACTATTTTAACAAACAAAAAATGTGTCTTTAAGAGACTCTTAAAATGTTCTACTGTATCTACCTGCTTAAGATAATTAGGTAATTTATTCCATAACTCTGCAGCTGCCAGTTGAAAGGATCTCGCACCATAGTAATTTGTTGATATTGAGGAAGGAACTAACAAGGATTTTGACTGAGAGCCAAGGTTTCTTGCCGGGCAATATTTTGTTATCAATTGTTGTAAGTAATCAGGGCCTAATCCTTGCATGCACAAGAACACCAATGTCAAAATCTTAATCATTGATCATTGACCAAAGTACTGTGTTGTTCTGTAAATGATCATTCACAAAGCATAGATTAGTATAGGGTATTCTAACACGTTTTAAAGTTATTATTAAGAACATTTTATGTTTTATTGGTTTTGAAAAGCAAAAGATATAACACAATAATGATCATGGACTAGAGAATCATGAAAAAAGAACAAACAAACAACAGCCAAGAAAAAACAGAAAAAGGACCCCCCCAAAAAAAAAAAAATATATATATATATATATAATAATAATAAATAAATAAATAAATAAATAAATAAATAAATAAATAAAAAATTGTAGCAATTGTAAAATATTCTTCAATATGAGAGAAAATAAAAGGTGAAGATGTCAGATTAGATTTCAAACTTCCACTTCCAGAAATGAAATGTTAATTTACCTTTCCTTTAAGGCAATGTAATATTACGTTTGTTTTTTAGTACATGTGTATTAATAAATTGTTTAAAACCAACGTAAGATGGATGTTTACTCTGAAATTTGCACACATAAATATATTATTTTAGACATAAGAACATAACTGACAAAAAAGTGTTCAAATAATGAAGGATTAAAAGCTTGTATATGGTGACAAATAAGCTTATTCCAGATTGGCCTTACTATTTGACCAACACAAGGTGCAGTTTGGGGAATCCCTTCTCCGTAACTTATGTAAAAAGTAGTTTAGTGCAATTGTATTATTAAACACTTTATTAAACAATAAGAAGAGCGAAATCGTGTGTCATTACAACACTTGAAATTGCGTATCTCCTCCCAGTGTAAATCCACTGGAATAGCATCATATACTTCTAATAGTCATATCGGATTTCTGGGACATTCCTTTCTAACATCACTTCATATGAATATATAGGCATTTTCTTCATTCTCGTATATAAGTTCTGATATGATCCTATCTAGCACATCAATATCATCATCATTTAGGTTACCAACCCTACACTAGGAATATTTTTCATCAGAAAAGTGTATTTCCTCCTATTTTTAGCGGAACATCAAAATCAAGAATCAATACTTCAAATAATCTATTTTCTGGATTGGGTGGGTTTAGTAGATCATTAACAGTACAAAATTGTGTTATTGTGCCAATCTTCTGATACAAAAATTGTACTGAATTTGGTCTAATATTGGCGGATCCAGGGGGGGCCCGGGCCCTCCCTAGAAAAAAACAGGTAAAAACCCTTTTTTTGAAAAAAGAAGTTGGGCCCTCCTGGCGCCCAAGGGGGCGGTGGAAAAATCACCCTTCCCGTAGGAAAAAATTTTCGGGTGCCAAAAAAATTTGTGCTCACTACCCTGGCGCCCAAGGGGTGGTGGTGGAAAAAAATTACCCTTCCCGGAGGGAAAATTTTTTTTCGGGTGCCAAAATTTTTTTGCTCACTACCCCACCACTGAGCGAAAAATCGACCGGCACGATTTTCAAATTTTCGCACGAAGTGGGCCCCTTTTTAGGCCCCCTCCCTTGCCGCCGGCTGGATCCGCTCCTGCTAATATTTACTGGTGTTGACAAATACCTACATCAGAAATTTGTCTGCCCACTAGGTCAAATGCAGCGTTCTCTCTGAAAAGGTACCATGTTCTAATAGAATCAGCTGGTTGTACATTTATTTAAATTCCCAAGTATTTTTTCATGAGCGTGTTTTCCGTAATAGGTCAACGGCTTGATGAAATTCTTGAAAAATAGACATTTCAATTACTTTCCAACAACTCTCAAATTTGTTATCAAGCACATCCTTCACCCACTTCATTTTCGGAGCTGGTGCAAATATGTATGGATTGGTCATGCATAGACCACAAAGGTTATAATCGTTACACACCAATTTTTTCTGAACTCTGTCTTTACCTCCATTCCAAATGAATCTATAAAACAGTTTATTCAAATCCTTAAAAAGTATGCAAGAGTTTGAACACATAACCCCGAAAAAAATACATTATTTTTGGTAGGAGGAGAGATTTAATAGCGCATATTTTCCTAATCCAAAAAAGATTTCTCGTGCCTTCATTAGGAACTTTTAGTAGTATTAGTTGTTATGAAGAAATAGTTTTTTTAGTTACACATTTGTTTCCGTTTGTATTATATGTTTAGTTTCTCAATTGAAATTTATTAAGGAGTAGAACTGTGTAAAAACCTATAAAATTGAATAAACATGTTGAACATTATGTTTGCCTTCGAAACTTTGTTCGAAAGAGCCTTGGTCTTGAGGGTCTGATGGACATATACATCAGACAGGGCATGAATTTGTGTAGAATACAGCATGGGATAGGCCTACTTACAGGTAGACAATGAGCTTGGTGGAAATTTGACATATTGGGAAAAGAAATGCTACAGACGAGAAGGAAAATGAATATTATACTAACGATGCTTTTAGAAGAACAGCTGATATCCATGATTCAGATTGGTAGAGCAACACTGTGAGAATGATAATAAATGTAGTCTACTTTGATCCAGTGCTTGAGAAAATTAAGATTGATTTGTGCTTTTGATGTCCAGTGTAGATAAACACCCTTCTTTCCTCAATCCTCGCAGAAGATTTTTTTCACCAATTATTTCTTCCAGCATACATGGTCAATGCATGTAAGGAAAGTGTTCAAATAAGCTGGAAAATGTCGACAAACACAGAATTACAAGTCAAATAGGGGACACTACACGATTTGATCCTGTTCATGATAACAAGTGAACAAATACCTCTCAAAATTATATATATGCAATGTGAAAATATATATCCAGTAAAATAATAGATTATACCTCCATAATCACGGCGGCATAAAGTTCGTGAATGAGAGCTCATGAACAAGTCTTTTATTATGTATTTAAAAAACCGTTCCTAATGCGTTGGTTCGTTGACACTAAAATAATAGGGACTTTTAGATTAACACGACGAGAGCGTGGACTGCCGCGTGTGACATTGTGTTAAGGCACTGGGCCGTGCCCGGCAGTGCCTTAAAAGGACATCACACTTGTATAGCATCAATAAAAATGTAAATAATGTTTTTAAAATCAAAGGTTTGAACCGAAAGGATGAAAGATTAATTCACCAATTCAGACTTGGTAAATGTAACCTGAATTACTATAAATATCTAATTAGAAAAAACGAAACTGGACTATGTGTAGAATGCCAGACGATAGAAACAATTGAGCACTTTTTATTATCTTGCCCAAAATATGAAAGACAAAGAAGGAAAATGTACAGAGCACTAAAGACCAAAAATCCAAATCTAGGTCATTTACTAGGAAACGAGGAATATATAGGAAAGGTGGTAGCTTTTTTAAAAGGCAGTGGAAGGTACAACGAACTGTGATGCTCAGCTATAAAAATACAGTATTAATTACGTTTCGCTATATTATCTATTAGTGACAGTGGTATTATCCTCGGTATAAATTGCTTCATTATATAAATTGTATAAATTGCTTCATTATACGGAGAGAGGCTTTAAACTAACGTCCTAACGTAATGAACTGATCGCAACTAATATTCAACCACTTCATCCCTTCCTTCCCAATGTATTCTTTAAAATAACAAGCTGCATAACAATACAGAAAATAACTATATACTAACAATTTACTGACATTGTTAATTTCATAAACACAACGCCGCTAGGCTATCGTCGATCCAACAGAGCAAAAATACTAAGAGAGGACCAGTAACTACGCCCTCTCACACTGCCTGGCGAAAATCATCCAATGACGATGGAAACGCCATTAATCTCAACAACAACAACAACTTATAAGGACGTCACACGTTGCAGTCCACTATGTCGACGTGCAAATCTAAAAGTCCCACACGCCTGTGAGCAAAGTTTCCTAATGAAATGATAGGAACAACGCCTTTATGGTTTGACTATGCGTTCAGAGTCTTTGGGCCAATAAATCACAATTCTACGTGTACTATTATGTTATCTTAGAGTTATCAGTATGGCTGTCTAATTTATAAAATAGAGCACAGACATCGCCCGTGTCAAAAGTTCTACAAGACTTTACTCAGAGCCAGTGGCGTAGCTAAAGGGGAGCATGGGGATGTGCACCCTATCGAATGGCGAAAAACTAGAAGGGAAAAGGAGAAAAGGGGTTAGAAAATAGGAGGATAAAGAAGGGGAAAGATATGATAGGACACACGCACATTCCTCTAATCGTTGGCTTTACTTGTTTGCATTTCAGTCAACGAATACATGGAATGAGACCGGTGGCCCAGCCTTACGGATGCCAGTGCCCCTCAAAGACTGGGCCCACGCTCTGCTTGATGAAACGTACTATTTTAAATTTCATTGTACTTTTCTCACGTAATGTCAATGGCAAATATTTAGGGATCAAATTATATTAAGGAGCTAACCAAGCACTTACAATAATTGTCGCCTTAAATGCGCTTCACTTTAAAGGTCGGGTGACATCCAAATATAAGTTGATTCATGTTGTTGTGCAGGGCTGCATTCAACTCATATTTTGTTATCAAACATCTAAATATATTTCATAGATTTTTAAATACTTTTTAAAATAATTTTCTCAGGCCTGCTAAGCTCCACCCTAAAAAACTGCTCCAGATCTCATTCATCTTGTGACATCATCTGTCAATCATTAGTGAGCTAACAAGAAACAGTGGTATTTAACTTCCACCAGCTCAGCACATGCTCACAAAAGAATTGCATTCTTTCATACAATACCTCCACATTACCTTTCTTTTCCTGGTGATGCTATAGCACGTCTGACATAGCAACTCCTATGTTGGTATTGTATGGTCTATTGTAAACAGGAACTTTTGTTTGGTTTTAATCTATGAAATATATTTAGATGTTTGAAAACAAAATATGAGTTGTATGCAGCCCTGCACATCAACAGGAATCAACTTATATTTGGATGTCAACCGACCTTTAATCAAAACAGCTTTTTCTGCGCAAACAAAAATGTGCAAATAACATTCTCAGTCATCATTAAAACGTTGTCGATACCCATGGGCTCGTACTTTACTAATATATAAACCCGACGGGTTTCGACTTTTATTTAAAATCGGGTTAAGCAAAGGAGTTCTTAGTCTCAGGTCTAAGATATCCTTTTGTTAAACGTGATTTTGGACCCTGGATCAGATATAAATGAATAGCCCGGTTTACTAACATATTCAAATTTTATGTATATTGTTTTAAGAAAGATTGTTCTTGACAACTCGAACGCTTGCCCGAGGCTTGCTCGACATAGTAACAAATAATTTATGCAGACTGGATTCCAAGTACTGTAGTTCATTCATTAATAACAGGCTAATGGAATACCTCGTCACCAAAGTCCCCAAGGAAACAGACATTCATATATTTGAATATGTTAATAAACCGGTCTATTAGTAGAATACTGACCATACTATCATCATTTTGAATAGAAACTCAGTCCCTCCTTGCTCATCAATTAATTATCCAGATATTGTAATATCTAAATTTGACGTATGATTTCCAAAAGGCTTCCCTTTCTTTCTCTCTCTCTCTCTCTCTCTCTCGGTCTCTCTCGGTCTCTCTCGGTCTCTCTCGGTCTTTCTCTCTCTCTCTCTCTCTCTTTTGGTCTCTCTCACGACTTGGCAAGATACGGACGTGTCTTGATCCACCATACAAGCAACCAAACACGCAGTTATGAAAAACACAACAAGTTTTTATTAAAAACATATGCAGGTTTTACAAAACAAAAAGATTTCAGCTAGTTACAAAAAGGTGACGGGCAATATAGGTCGACAGTAATTCAATTTGAGGCTCTAACCCCAGGTAACAAAGAGAAAACAAAACAAAACATGGAGTAAAGTTTTGCGTTTTATGAAAAGATTACATTGGAGAAAATAAGGGCTAATATTTTGTCTATGACTTTTGTGTATAAGCTAAAACAAGAACAATATTTGCTAATGTTTTCGTAACAGTCAACGCAATGAGCATTGTTATAGAACTTTCCCACCACGTTTTCCAAACAGATTAACATACATACAGAAGATTTTTGAGCAAAATCCATCACTTTCATATTCACAGAAAAACGGTAAATATTAGAAAGACTTTTTTCAAGATACATTGTGCATTGCACGCAAAGTTTTTTATAACATTAATGATTATATCATATTGATTCCCAGTCTCCCATCATCGTTCAATTGTATATTTTCTCCAGGAAAAAGATACGAGCAGCGATGTTGAAACAGCAAAGAGAGAGGGATGAAGGTAAATATATTTCTAAATCCACTTGAGATTTGTTTGCTTTCGTATGTCCTGAACAAAATAATGTCATTCATTTTCACAATTTTGTATGAATGTTGTAGATGATTATTAACGTTTTCATAGGTATTTCATTAGGGTGAATACGATGTTTAATTTAAAACAATACATTAAATTCTTCATAAATGATAACAAATTATTTAACTTTGCAAATTAATAAAAGCTTTATATTTTTATTTGACTTTGCAGGAAGAGGGGACCATTCAAAACATGTAGCACCAACCAACAATTATATATGTAGATGAAATACAAACTGAATATAGGTGAATATAGGTGAATATTACAACTCAAATGTCTACTATGCATTTTTGTTCTAATCCTAAGGCATACATTTTACTTATCTTACCACTAAGATTTGCAAAAGGAAAATGAATTAAGTTAGACATCAGAACCTGAAACCAATCTTATTATCAATTATCAATTGTAAGTCTTTCTTTGAATATATTTATAACAGTTCAGATTGAAAAGCTACCGAATACCGGGGCGGCAGACAAATGGCACTCCTGTAAAAGGGTCAAAAGGAAACTTTCTTCGCCTGCCTGATGTGACGCATCTATATTGAATTACCTTGATAAGTCACTTGCTCGAAACTGAAAACATTTCTTCTGCCTCCTCGCAAAAATCCTTCAAGTTAAATTTGGATGATGGATTACATGGACAAAGTAGGTTTTTATTCACTTGTCTAGTTTTTTGAAGAAAACGTGGATAAACCGGTTAGCCAATGCCTGCATCTGTCTCTCCACTACTTGGCGATATGTTTTATATATCAGTTATTTCAGTGTAACGTTATCAACACTTCAGTTTGATTTTGATGTGAGTCTTGACGTTTACGAGAGCAAACTATTGTAGTGTTCTTTTTATTATTCCATTTGACACTAAAATAAAATCAAAATACACATTCACTATAAATATGAATTTACACAAAACTGAAGGAAAACAGACTAAATCAATTAGAGATAGCCACATTGGTATCAAGTAAAAGTATAGTAGCAGAGGGTGAAAAGCATAAACATCCATTATATATGTACTTAGATCGCTTAGTGTAAACAAAAGAAAAATACATACAATGTTAAACAAATATTCTGTGTACAAATAGAATACATGTGAACAACTTAATATATATGCAGTAATATATTGAGTATAATATTTGTATGACGAAATAAAAACTAGTTTTGAAAATATATATTTATATATGATGAATATAATGTAACAAAAAGAAACAATAGCGAATATCTAGGTGTTATTAAAATGCGGGTATAAAAATTATTTCTTAGTATAAAACCTCGATGAAAGGTTTCCAGTATTGTTCAGCGCATCCCTAAAGTACAGGCGCGTAGCCAGGGGGGCGGTCGCCCTCCCCCAAAAAAGAGAGAGAGAGAAAAAGAGAGAGGACGTAGGAAGAAAAAGGAGCAGACAAAGACAAGAGTCGAGAACGGTACAACAAATCGTCTTCTTTCTCTAATAATTTAATGAAACGTCAAAGCTTCCGCGCGGGAAAACTGAATTCAGACAAGGATTAAGAGTCGAGAACGGTACAACGAATCATCTTCTTTATCTAATAATAAATTTAATGAAACTTTAAAGCTTTCGCGCTTCGCGCGGGAGGGGGGAAACTGAATTCAGACAAGGATTAAGAGTCGAGAACGGTACAACGAATCGTCATTTTTCTCTAATAATTAGATGAAACGTCAAAGCTTCCGCGCTTCGCAAGGGAAGAGGAAACTCCTCCCTGCACATCAAAATCACAGAACTATCACAGAAAGTTACAGCCAGAGTCATGAATTTTGCAAGCACTCAGAAAGGTCTTTCCTGTGATCTCATATCGTTAGGGATATCGAGTCGATGAACTTGTACAGAACCCAGTTTTAAAGACGTGTGTCGTTAAAACCATTAGCTACGTGCACATCAGCCGGCATACTCCTGTTTCTCGATCTGCCTAAAGAAACCATGTTTCTATCATCCACACTCCCTCTGGACCGTCCTCTGTTGTAAAATATATTTTGAGAGGTGGATGCCGCTTGGTTGATTCGGTTACCGCTGGAAGAATGCCCAGGTACATTGTTCTGATTTGAATTCGCCGCCTTGTTGTAGACTGCGCTGGTGTTGCCCGTCTCGTGACTCAGGGAATGATTGCCCCGACTGCGGATACGGTTTGGACGATGTCCCTGGATTCCTTGGTCGCCTGTCACTGGTCGGTCTTGAAGGCTTCGTCCACTCTGTACCGGGTCCGTTTGACTTCGATGCCTACTTGTTGGATCATGTTGAGATGATGATGGGTGATGCCTTTGTGATTTCATCTGTCGAGATCTCTCTCGCATACGGGCCTGTAAGTGGAAGTGTACAAATCAGTAGTAGAAGTCTAACAATATTGCAAGATAACTTCAATTACATGTTCTAGATTTTGACGAATTAGAATGGGGATCACTGAGGTATATTGGTGAAGCCTCCGGATTCTGATTTGAGATGTCCTGGGTTCGATCCTCGCTCGGTTCCTACATCCTTGGGCAACGTGTTTTGCCCCCTTTTAATATGCATCATCCATCTCAAAATAGAATAAGGCACTTGCAACTCCCATAACTACCAGCAATATTGACCATATACAGATGATACAATACTAGCACTACTGAGGTTAGTATGTCATATTGTGATAACCGAACCGTTACTAAATTGCTAGTGAAAATGAGATTTCTATATATTTAGGAATGAATACTTACATTTATTTCTTTACTGAATCGAAGGTCAATGGCGCTGTTCTTATAGGTTTCTGGGTCTTGATGTTGATGTCTCCTATCGTCTGTGAAGTACAACTGCTGCATGTAATCTTCATACCGACGAGCTTTCATGTCGCCATGGAACGGTCTCTTTTTATACCATTCCAGTTTGTGGAGACGAACACGATGGTAAACGACGAGGACGATGAAGAAGATGAAGAAGAGGAGGATGAGAATCGTGATGGGGACGAGGATAGCAAGGATTACGACGTTAGAGGAGTTAGTGCATACACGCCCGGAGTATCCACTTGCGCAGCTGAAAAGGAAGATCATTCGCACGATTAAATTTTACACCACATGATTTCAAATTTCAAAGTAATATCTATTTTCTTCTTTAAATTTCAATTTATTTTAGAAATTAGAGAAAATTACTACTTACAGGTGATGAAGAGGCTGCCAGATAACCAATCAAGACCATGCACTGCACTACAAATCAATCAATTGGTTCCCTTTATCGTGCCAAACGGCACTCTTGGCAATGGAAGGTTACTAAATGTTCGTTTTAAAGTCCGGATAAGGGGCTTTTGAAAACTTCCCGATAACGCTATGTGTTTCCTGAATCTGAATTTAAGCATAATTAGAGAGACACACAAATAAAAAGACAGAAAACTTACACGCAAGTGAAATCAAAGGTGGTATAGTCAACCCGGCACTCGCCGTTGTTCTTGCAGGGCGTCGGGGAACAAAGTGCATCCAGATCTGTAAAGTATTGACATGCTGACATAAATTATGTATGGTAGGCCTATATACCGCATCCAATAACTGTGAAAGTACTGACATATCAGTGCGATCTGATTGATTGATCTGAATATCAGTTTGAATGAATCGTATGCAAACGAAATAAAAATAAAATGTGGCAATTTACGACGTACGTGTACACTTTTGCAATTTGTGTACGGATATTTTGAATAAAGATTTGGGGCTTGTCTTCAAGCTGTCCTCCTTTGAAAATATCTTTCCACCAAGTTCACGGCATTATCGATTTTTGTATTTAATGAGATACACAAAAAGGAATAAATATGAATATACATATAGGTTAATAATCTTAAGATATTTTGTTGTATCTGGGTCTGAAACTTTAAGGTATTTCATACCCTTCAATGGTCGGATAACCAGAATTATTGATGGTAATTTATCCAAACAGCAGCATTCTCACGAAAGGATTTAATAGCAAAGTGATGCTAGAAAATTACATCAATTACATGAACTTAAAAATATAGATAATGTATAGGGCTATGCTGCCTACCTAGCACATCAACTGAAACAACTCTGAATTCATTCACTGCTAGAAGAGCTTCTTCAATCTGAACTACCAAACGTTCAACAGTTACGTCTGACGTGTACATAACGCCTATGAGTAAGTTCATTTGAATCTGACCGTTTGACAAATTCTGAGCGTTGATGGTTGTCACGTTTACAAGATATGTTGTAGGAATCCCGAGTATTGCCGATTCAAACTGGTACAGTTCACGTGTTGGATTGGAGAGAGAGAGAGAAGACATGAACAATGCAATTAAATTGAAGTATGAAAATAGCTGAATTTGAAATTGTGTTGAATTATGAAACACTGGATTGTCTTATTTCACATGCATTGTCTTTACTAAAGTAATTTCAACGTGCCAAATGTCGGTCTAGTAAGCGCACCTTCTGCTAAGTTGTCAGAAGGCCCTCTAGACCGACAGCCCACGAGACAGACATGTCTGACAACTTCATGGAGTCTTCACTAAACCGACATTGTCAATCTCGTGTGCTGTCGGTCAAGCGCGCGCTGTCGATCTCGTGGGCTGTCGGTCACGCGTGCTGTCGATCTCGTGGGCTGTCGGTCACGCGTGCTGTCGATCTCGTGTGCTGTCGGTCTCGTGGGCTGTCGGTCACGTGTGCAGTCGGTCTCGTGGGCTGTCGGTCACGCGTGCTGTCGATCTCGTGTGCTGTCGGTCTCGTGGGCTGTCGGTCACGTGTGCAGTCGGTCTCGTGGGCTGTCGGTCACGTGTGCTGTCGCTCTCGTGTGCTGTCGGTCTCGTGGGCTGTCGGTCACGTGTGCAGTCGGTCTCGTGGGCTGTAGGTCACGTGTGCTGTCGGTCTCGTGGGCTGTCGGTCACGTGTGCTGTCGGTCTCGTGGGCTGTCGGTCACGCGTGCTGTCGGTCTCGTGGCCTGTCGGTCACGCGTGCTGTCGGTCTCGTGGGCTGTCGGTCTACTCGGATGTTCCTGAAATGAACTTTCTTAAATAATTGCAATTGAAGAGGCCTTGATGTACCATGAGTATCTTACCGTTTCTTGTACTGTTAGAACATCTTGATTGTCCAAGGGCAAAGTATCTCGTCTTTTTCTTCGTGCGTTCAGGACTACCGTGGCATTTGAGCTTAAATCTGTATAAAATTTGGGATAAAATGTAAGTGAGTCTTGCGCCCGAATACAATTTATTTGTTGTTTATTTTTTAAGAACTAGATACCCCCTAGATAACCCTAGATGCCCCTATCATCTTCATTCTGCATTTAAACAAAATATCCCTCTTTACTTCATTAGACAGGTCATGTTATCTAAAAAGAATGGGCTACTTTTGTCGTTAATAGAATTTGTCAAGCCTGCAAACTAAAAGCAGAGAAGGTGTGGTGATTAGATGTGTGACGTCACATGTTGAACATGATTTGCACAAGCAGATGATGTCCCATGACATCTTACACATTTCCAATGCCTGTTTTGTCATCTTCTCTTCAGTTATTTCTCTTACTTCACTACCGTCAGGCTAAATGTTTAATCTATTGCCTCACTCTAAACCCCGCGCATGGTATTATTTCGATGAAAAATGCAGCGATCAAAAAATATAGGAATCCGTCGCTTGTAAACAAAATAAGACGCCATTGTATTTTCAGCATTTTCAAGAGGGAACAAATGCCGCCCTTGCTATCATTTCGGGGGTTTTGTATTTGAAAGTGTGGTTTCTTTGATTGTTCATTAACCCCCATCATGTGTATTTACAAACAAAAGAATTTATTTATCAGAATCGGTTTCATATCCCTTTTTGAATGGTGTAAAATTCCATCAAATTTATATACACTAAACTCATTATAATTTGAGAAATAATAGCATTGCAATTGTGTTCATTCTTTATGGGATGTCGTCTGCTTGGGCAGGATTAGTTCATATTGTGACGGCATTAAAACATCGTTATTTTTCTGGCGAATCTCTCGCATATCCCAGATGCTATGGAGGTGGTTTTATTTGTATTTTTATAAATCATCCGATATGTAGTTGACCTAAAACTTGTACGATGGCCATCTGTTAGCTTACCAGTTTCTAGTGAGACGTTATTTGCCATATTTGTGATTTTCTTTGAACAGGCTCTTTAGAAGTACATTATGTAAAGGCCATTCGTGCTGACCAGGCTGTTCCATGCCACAGGAGGAAAATAAATGAATTGAATTAAAGAGAAATTAACTTTGAACTTGAAATTCTTACTTCCACACGTGGGAGCTTTTGGATCCCATGATCCCGTAGCTGTACAATTGAATTTATGAACAGTGTCGTTTTCGGTGCATTTGAAGTTACAAGTTGTCCCTGGTACGACACTTCCCTTACAGGCTGGGTCAGCAATCACATCCGTTGGCACTGTACATACTATCTCTGAAAGATAATGAATGTTAAGAAGTATATTATGTAAAGGCCATTCGTGCTGACCAGGCTGTTCCATGCCACAGGAGGAAAATAAATAAATTGAATTATAGAAAAATAAACTCTGAACTTAAACTTTGAAACGTTACTCTTTGTACGGGCGATTACTGTTATTTTACAACATAAATAATTATGAGTAAATTGGTAAAATAGTCCTACTGTAAATCAATGGGAAAGAATTATCGCGTCATGTGATGATTTAGGATCGTCAAAATGGTAGACTTACAGATCAATCTCTAGCTGAAAATCATAATGTGAAAAGCACTTCACACATGCTTGGGTATATTGGGTATCGTTATTATTACTGTTGTTATTATTTTCATCATTATCATCATCATTATCATCATTATACCAATTGAATTAAATGTATATCAGGAATGATCAATTATCTTTGGACACACACTCGACATAATATAAACTGACTTTGTCTGTCTTCATTTACACAATTACACAAAAATCCATCGGCCCTCTGGTTGCGTACCTCCATGGATATACATGTACATGCTTTATTAGCAGTCAGGCAGAACCATCATCATCATCATTAAAAATATAGTAGTATTATCAAAATAATAATAATAATAATGATAATAATAATTATTATTATCAATGTTATTGATATTATTATTATCATCATCATCATTAGTAGCAGTAGTATCATAATCGTCTTTATTATTATTATTATTATTATTTTTATTATTATTATTATTATCATTAATATTATTATTATCATTACTATTATAATTGTTAATATTATTATTGTTATTAGTATTATTATCATTATTATAATCATCATCATTATACTAATAGAAATATTTGTATATCAGGGATGATCAATCATCTCTTACCAGGTTCTGTCGGTGAGGGGGTTGAGGTTGATGATGTAGACATCTCTGATAAAAGTAAGAGAAATCAGAAATATCACTAACACAAGTCGCAAGTTACATTGTGTCGACTATAATATATGAACGATACTTGCATCTCTATTTTCTTGATCTCGTTGTTCAACAATTCAGTTCGTTTTATATACGTATATTTGAATGACTTGCTACTTGTTTATTGTATCATGAACATTTCTGGTACTGCGAAAAGAGACAGACATTAATCGCTTTGCTTAGTACCTATATGTTTGATAATCATACACAACGTAAATATTATGGAAACGACTTACCGTCCTCGCAGTTCTTGCCTTCATATCCAGGTACACAAGTACAATTATAGTCATTAAAGAGATCTACACATGTACCGTAAACACACGGGTTAGAAGCACATTCATCCGTCTCTGATAAAAGTAAGAGAAACAGAAATATCACAAACACAAGTCGCCAGACTAGCATATTGGACTAGCGAGAAGTTAGTAATGACCACTGGACTAGGTAAACCTGGGCGAGGAATGACTGCTGTACAAGCATAAATCTAGTCATGAAGTTAGTCAAGGCCGCTGGACTACGTAAACCAAGCTAGTAATGAGTAACGGACTAGCATAAAGCTAGTCATCAAGTTAGTAGTGATTTAATGACTAGGTATGCATGAGATAGTCGTGAGTTCTGGACTAACGTAAAGCTAGTTATGGCTGCTGGACTAGGTTACCAAGTTTGGATTTACGTGCTAGTCACGATCACTGGACTAGGATGAAGCTAGTAATGGATGCTGGACTAGGTCGAGTTAGGCTAGTCATTGCTGCTGGACTAGGAAACGACTAGCTTCAAGTTAGTGTAGATGGTGCCCAGTTGGACTAACACAGAGCTAGTAGAAGCAGCTAGACTAGCGCTATGCTAGTCTGTCTTTCTTGACTAGCTTACATGACAAGCTTAAGCTAGTCCAGGTCTCGCAGATGAATCTAAAATGAAATTACATGCAGAATATACTCTGAAAAATAAGGAAATAAAATAGAAGGATTAATATCAAGTTCATCTCAAGTTTTATTCATCCAACGAATATCATTATCATATTAAATTAAATTGGCGCCTTTAATATTACAAATAAATTTTACATCATTAAAAACATAAACTGATATTTGCAGCATTGAATACACAAACGAAAATGCTGGATTTATCTAAAATTTGCACAAGTATGACAGAAATTTGAGTCAAGCTCTAATTTTCTATTTCACCCTTTCATTTTATATTATGCTTATTTTTTGTGAAGCATACCATTACAACGGGTTTTGTAAATTACAGAAAGATGTGGAATTTACGAAACCTGTTGTAATGGTATGCATCACAAAAATTCAAATCATGTTAATCATGAAAACTGCTACCCTGAAATAGATCGTGAAAATCGAAATGTCACACAATATGTTCATAACCTCATTGCATATGCTTCCTAAACTAATGCCTATATTTCTAAAATTAGAAATGAGACACCACCTCTTACTCAAAAAGTAATTCACTTTTTATAAATTAGTTTGAATCCTACAAGAGGTCTTAACTATCAATGTTCAAAAACACATCCACAGCTACACTGCAATTTTGCATGTACAGTAAGTACATGTATAATTTTCACCTTTTTTAAAATATTTTTTTCATTAATAATAAGGTAATTTTGGTTAATTCCTTTTTACAGATTTTTCATACTACTTCAGACAAACTTGTAACAAAACATTTCATCGTAGAGATAAACCTTCAAAATTTTGGTTAAAACTTGAAATGTTCATCAATTCATCCAATGGTTCATATGTATATTTAAGTTGACTTTATTATGACTTTTTAACAAGTTTATTGCAAATGATATACACCTGTATTAGCCTTTACATTCCTAGCACTTATTTTTAGACAAATTTAATACAGTGTACCAGAAAAAAGGTGATTTTTAGCATTTTAAAAAGTTCTGTCCCACTTCTCTCTGACAGTCCAACTTCACCCCATTGCTGTCCCAGTTCACCTCCAGGTTGTCCCACTTCATCCCATGCAAGTACCTCATTTTTAATGATTATTTGCATAAAAAGTGAAAAGATAGGGATGGTGCCAAATGAGTTTGTTTTGTAGCCTAGTATTTTTATTATCTACCATATTAATATGGAGGGGCTACAGTGAATATTTTAAAAGTTACAAAGCAAAAAGAGCCAAATGACGATTCTTGTCCCACTTCACCCCGCTCTCCCCTAATGCAAAGCTTAATAATGTTACAGTATTAACATCAACATAACAGTATCCTGTTACTCATAATTAATGGACCGCTCACAGAATAGATAAAACACTTCCTGGTGAAGGCATATAAAGAGGTGCTAATACATTTTAGTATCCAGCCCACATCTCAGTTTTAACGAACATATTTTTGTCAAAATTTCACAATATAATCAAAAACATATATTGCATCGTTCACCTGAATTTCAATCACATTGGACATCGGAAACCTCCATTACGCCTACGATATCTGTGTCGTTGCTCAGTATACGAGTCTCTCCGCGCGCTGTGTGCTTTTTGCTCGATACTCTTGAACTGAAGCTAGCAATAAAATTTAGGCGAACTCGTATCCAACAAACACGTACAGCGGAGTTTTGATCGCTAGCTTCAGTTTAAGAGTATCACATACGAAGCACACTGCGGAGAGACCCACACTGAGTGACGACACCAACATCGTAGGCATTCAGCCGAATTAGCGTCGGGAGTCGAGCTAGTACGGGGTGGCGTGATCAGCCAATCAGAGCGCTTGTTAACTGTGACGGCGAGGCTCGCATGCAAATGGGCGGTACGACTTTTCTGTACGAACGGTCACAGCAGCCACAGCTCATATTAGGGACTTTTAGATTTGCACGTCTATGGCGCGCCGTTTGACCAATAATTCAGATAAACACTGTTTATCGCCGATAAACACTGTTTATCGTCGAAAAACAGTGTTTATCGACCGATAAACACTGTTTATCAAGCGATAAACACTGTTTATCAAGCGATAAACACTGTTTATCGAGAGAAACTATGTTTATCGACTGAAAAACACAGTTTCTCTCGATAAACAGTGTATATCGCCGAAAAACACTGTTATCGCCGATAAACACTGTTTATCGAGAGAAACTGTGTTTATCAGTCGAAAAACATAGTTTCACTCGATAAACAGTGTTTATCGCCGAAAAACACTGTTTATCGCCGATAAACACTGTTTATCGAGAGAAACTGTGTTTTTCAGTCGATAAACAGTTTCTCTCGATAAAAACTGTTTATCGTCGAAAAACACTGTTTATCGACTGATAAACACTGTTTATCAAGCGATAAACACTGTTTATCGAGAGAAACTATGTTTATCGACTGAAAAACACAGTTTCTCTCGATAAACAGTGTTTATCGCCGAAAAACACTGTTTATCACCGATAAACACTGTTTATCGAGAGAAACTGTGTTTATCAGTCGAAAAACATAGTTTGTCTCGATAAACAGTGTTTATCGCTTGATAAACAATGTTTATCGCCGATAAACAGTGTTTATCGCCGATAAACACTGTTTATCGAGAGAAACTGTGTTTTTCAGTCGATAAACATAGTTTCTCTCGATAAACAGTGTTTATCGCTTGATAAACAGTGTTTATCGGTCGATAAACACTGTTTTTCGACGATAAACAGTGTTTATATATATCGGCGATAAACAGTGTTTATCTGAATTATTGGTCAAACGGCGCGCCATACACGTCGACGTAGTGGACTGCAACGTGTGCCATTCTTTCGAGGCACTGGCCCGTGCCCGGCAGTGCCTTAAAAGGACGTCACATTACCTTAAAAGGATGTCACCGTGGCAGTCCACGTTCTCGTCGTGTAAAATCTAAAAGTCCCTAAGTCCATGCTAATACCCCGTAGTCAGCGCTTGCGTCGCCGTGCGAAAAGTCGCTAGCGCCTCATGAGCAACAGACGTAATATGCGCATGCCGTCATTCCGCAAAACAAAAGAAAGAATCATGCGAGCACATCTTACGTTCCGTCAGATACTGCGGCAACGTGTAAAATTTACCTGCGATATTTAAAATTCATATTCTAGGTTTTCCCGTCCATTTTAACACTTTTTTCATTCACTTTCGTCCTGGAACGTTGTGATCTTGCACATCTCAATGTTGATTTTAGAACTTTGTCCGTTCAATGTATTAAATCATTGTGCATCCGATTTCGTCAAAGTCAAATCAAGTTCGTCATCTCCGGCTGCCAACGTAACATAATTTATGTTGTCTCCATAAAATTTCACTTATATTGGGTATACGGGGATGTGCCGCTCGGAAGGGTGACTTTTTCAAGAAAGATCCTTAGACATGGGTCCCCTTTTCATAAAAAAATCCTTAGACATGGGTCCCATTTTTCATTTATTCCTTTCCCTCTTTTCTCCCTTATTTTCTCCCGGATTTTGGGATTTGCTCCTAAATACTTGAGCCTACATTGTAATATTTAAAGTTTGAAATCCTTTGACATGGGTCCATTTTTTACAAAAAATCCTTAGACATGGGTACCTATTTACAGCAAAAAGACCCTTGGATGTGGGTATGGGTTCGGAGGTCTCAGCCGCACACCCCCGTCCGACTATAATCTGAGTACTGTAAGACTATTGTTTTTGTTCCCAAAAGCTGTTTTCCCTGGCATAATTTGTGTGAAAGAAATGAATTCCCTTAATTGGTGGCATTGTATCTGTACTAATAATCTACATTGTTGCTCATCATAATATATTCAACGTGATCAAAGCTGGAACAATCAATGCATAGCCAAAATTAAGAATGTGAAACACAGAGCTTAAAACAAACTTCATTCATGACTTTGATGGGAATGAAAATGAATATGATTAGACCTACGCTGTTCAAAAAGAATTCACACGTATAAGCATAAAGCAAGTTTCAGGAAGAAATGAAAAGGCAAAGCGTAATAACTATCCATCTAACAAATGAACAAGTGACGAATTTGAATGACGCTTTGATGAAATCGATTAAAAAGTGACGAAATTGATTCATGAAATTGCAAGATGGAAGCCGTGGATGACGAACTTGATTTTACTTTGACGAAATTGGATGTAAAATAATGAAAGTTCTTGGACAAAGTTCGAAAATGAATGACCAAAGACGAAATTGACTGTGTTATATATGTGCAAGATAAGGAAGTTTCGGGACGAAATTGAATGAAAACGGTATGAAATTGAATGAAAAACGGAAGGAAAACCTATAGTAATCAAGATTATATCCTGCATCAAAACTGTATTGGTTTTTGATTGGTTGAGAGCTCTTCACATGAACATAAATATTTCAACCATTTTAAGGTTGCTCTGAAAAGGTGCTATTTGGGAGTTAGAAAAAAAAGTGGATAAATTATGTTAAATTCAAATTAAAATGTTTAAAAAATTAAGTTTAGATTTAGAATAATTTTTTTGTTGTTGTAATTTTTGATGCAGGATATAAAACAAATATACCCTGCCTTCTTTTCGAGGTACTCGGTGACTCTAATAGTACTATTTGGTTCGGGGCTGCGCCCCTCAGCTGTAACAATTCAATGTGTTGTATTCACGTAGATTTTGAAATATTTGCTACTTGATCTCGTTGTTTAACAATTCAGTTTGTTTTATTTACGTATATTCATATGATTTTTACTTGTTTATTGTACCACGAACATTTCTTTTTCAAATGTACTACGAAAAGAAACAGAAAAGTGTTGCGTTGCTAAATACCTATTATGTTTAATAATCATACACAACGTAAATATTATGGAAACGACTTACCGTTCTGGCAGTTCTTGCCTTCATATCCAGGTACACAAGTACAATTATAGTCATTAAAGAGATCTACACATGTACCGTTAACACACGGGTTAGAAGCACATTCATCCGTCTCTGATAATAGTAAGAGAAAACAGAAATATCACAAACACAAGTCGCAAGTTGCATTATGTCGACTATAATATTATGAACGATACTTGCATCTCTATTTTCTTGATCTCGTTGTTCAACAATTCAGTTTGTTTTATATACATATATTTGAATGATTTGCTACTTGTTTATTGTATCATGAACATTTCTGGTACGGTACTACGCAAGAAACAGACATTAATTTCTTTGCTTAGTACCTATATGTTTAATATTCATACACAAAGTAAATAATTATGGAAACAACTTACCGTTCTGGCAGTTCTTGCCTTCATATCCAGGTACACAAGTACAATTATAGTCATTAAAGAGATCTACACATGTACCACTGTTATCACACGGGTTAGGAGCACATTCATTCGTCTCTGATAAAAAGTAAGAAAAAATAGAAATATTTCAAACACAAAGTACAAGTTGCATTATCTCGACTATGTATGAACGATGCTTGCATCTCCATTTTTTTTATCTCGTTGTTTAACAATTCAGTATGTTGTATTTACGTAAATTTGAATAATTTTTACTTGTTTATTGTATCACGAACATTTCTGTTTCAAATGTACTACGAAAAGAAACAGAAAAGTATTGCGTTGCTAAATACCTACATGTTTAATAACCATACACAACGTAAATATTATGGAAACGACTTACCGTTCTGGCAGTTCTTGCCTTCATATCCAGGTACACAAGTACAATTATAGTCATTAAAGAGATCTACACATGTACCACTGTTATCACACGGGTTAGGAGCACATTCATTCGTCTCTGAAAAAAGTAAGAAAAAATATAAATATTTCAAACACAAAGTACAAGTTGCATTATCTCGACTATGTATGAACGATGCTTGCATCTCCATTTTTATCTCGTTGTTTAACAATTCAGTATGTTGTATTTACGTAAATTTGAATGATTTTTTACTTGTTTATTGTATCACGAACATTTCTGTTTCAAATGTACTACGAAAAGAAACAGAAAAGTATTGCGTTGCTAAATACCTACATGTTTAATAACCATACACAACGTAAATATTATGGAAACGACTTACCGTTCTGGCAGTTCTTGCCTTCATATCCAGGTACACAAGTACAATTATAGTCATTAAAGAGATCTACACATGTACCACTGTTATCACACGGGTTAGGAGCACATTCATTCGTCTCTGAAAAAAGGAAGAAAAAATAGAAATATTTCAAACACAAAGTGCAATTTGCATTATCTCGACTATGTATGAACGATGCTTGCATTTCCATTTTCTGGATCTCGTTGTTCAACAATTCAATTTGTTTTATTTACGTAAATTTGAATGATTTTTTACTTGTTTATTGTATCACGAACATTTCTGTTTCAAATGTACTACGAAAAGAAACAGAAAAGTATTGCGTTGCTAAATACCTACATGTTTAATAACCATACACAACGTAAATATTATGGAAACGACTTACCGTTCTGGCAGTTCTTGCCTTCATATCCAGGTACACAAGTACAATTATAGTCATTAAAGAGATCTACACATGTACCACTGTTATCACACGGGTTAGGAGCACATTCATTCGTCTCTGAAAAAAGTAAGAAATAATAGAAATATTTCAAACACAAAGTGCAATTTGCATTATCTCGACTATGAATGAACGATGCTTGCATTTCCATTTTCTGGATCTCGTTGTTCAACAATTCAATTTGTTTTATTTACGTAAATTTGAATGATTTTTTACTTGTTTATTGTATCACGAACATTTCTGTTTCAAATGTACTACGAAAAGAAACAGAAAAGTATTGCGTTGCTAAATACCTACATGTTTAATAATCATACACAACGTAAATATTATGGAAACGACTTACCGTTCTGGCAGTTCTTGCCTTCATATCCAGGTACACAAGTACAATTATAGTCATTAAAGAGATCTACACATGTACCGTTAACACACGGGTTAGAAGCACATTCATCCGTCTCTGATAATAGTAAGAGAAAACAGAAATATCACAAACACAAGTCGCAAGTTGCATTATGTCGACTATAATATTATGAACGATACTTGCATCTCTATTTTCTTGATCTCGTTGTTCAACAATTCAGTTTGTTTTATATACATATATTTGAATGATTTGCTACTTGTTTATTGTATCATGAACATTTCTGGTACGGTACTACGCAAGAAACAGACATTAATTTCTTTGCTTAGTACCTATATGTTTAATATTCATACACAAAGTAAATAATTATGGAAACAACTTACCGTTCTGGCAGTTCTTGCCTTCATATCCAGGTACACAAGTACAATTATAGTCATTAAAGAGATCTACACATGTACCACTGTTATCACACGGGTTAGGAGCACATTCATTCGTCTCTGATAAAAAGTAAGAAAAAATAGAAATATTTCAAACACAAAGTACAAGTTGCATTATCTCGACTATGTATGAACGATGCTTGCATTTCCATTTTTTTTATCTCGTTGTTTAACAATTCAGTATGTTGTATTTACGTAAATTTGAATGATTTTTTACTTGTTTATTGTATCACGAACATTTCTGTTTCAAATGTACTACGAAAAGAAACAGAAAAGTATTGCGTTGCTAAATACCTACATGTTTAATAACCATACACAACGTAAATATTATGGAAACGACTTACCGTTCTGGCAGTTCTTGCCTTCATATCCAGGTACACAAGTACAATTATAGTCATTAAAGAGATCTACACATGTACCACTGTTATCACACGGGTTAGGAGCACATTCATTCGTCTCTGAAAAAAGGAAGAAAAAATAGAAATATTTCAAACACAAAGTGCAATTTGCATTATCTCGACTATGTATGAACGATGCTTGCATTTCCATTTTCTGGATCTCGTTGTTCAACAATTCAATTTGTTTTATTTACGTAAATTTGAATGATTTTTTACTTGTTTATTGTATCACGAACATTTCTGTTTCAAATGTACTACGAAAAGAAACAGAAAAGTATTGCGTTGCTAAATACCTACATGTTTAATAATCATACACAACGTAAATATTATGGAAACGACTTACCGTTCTGGCAGTTCTTGCCTTCATATCCAGGTACACAAGTACAATTATAGTCATTAAAGAGATCTACACATGTACCGTTAACACACGGGTTAGAAGCACATTCATCCGTCTCTGATAATAGTAAGAGAAAACAGAAATATCACAAACACAAGTCGCAAGTTGCATTATGTCGACTATAATATTATGAACGATACTTGCATCTCTATTTTCTTGATCTCGTTGTTCAACAATTCAGTTTGTTTTATATACATATATTTGAATGATTTGCTACTTGTTTATTGTATCATGAACATTTCTGGTACGGTACTACGCAAGAAACAGACATTAATTGCTTTGCTTAGTCAAGGGCGGATCAGCCGGCGGCAGGGAGGGGGCCGGGGGCCCACTTCGTGCGAAAATTTGAAAACCGTGCCGGTCGATTTTTCGCTCAGTTGGGGGGGTAGTGAGCACAATTTTTTTTGCCTTCGAAAATTGAAAAAAATTTCACCACCCCTTGAGCGCCAGGGAGGGGCCCATCTTTTTTCCCAAAAGAGTGTTTTTACATGTTTTTTTCTAGGGAGGGGCCCGGGGGGCCCTCCTGGATCCGCCACTGTGCTTAGTACCTGTATGTTTAATATTCATACACAAAGTAAATAATTATGGAAACAACTTACCGTTCTGGCAGTTCTTGCCTTCATATCCAGGTACACAAGTACAATTATAGTCATTGAAGAGATCTACACATGTACCACTGTTATCACACGGGTTAGGAGCACATTCATTCGTCTCTGAAAAAAGTAAGAGAAAATAGAAATATTTCAAACACAAAGTACAAGTTGCATTATCTCGACTATGTATGAACGATGCTTGCATCTCCATTTTTTTTATCTCGTTGTTTAACAATTCAGTATGTTGTATTTACGTAAATTTGAATGATTTTTTACTTGTTTATTGTATCACGAACATTTCTGTTTCAAATGTACTACGAAAAGAAACAGAAAAGTATTGCGTTGCTAAATACCTACATGTTTAATAACCATACACAACGTAAATATTATGGAAACGACTTACCGTTCTGGCAGTTCTTGCCTTCATATCCAGGTACACAAGTACAATTATAGTCATTAAAGAGATCTACACATGTACCACTGTTATCACACGGGTTAGGAGCACATTCATTCGTCTCTGAAAAAAGTAAGAAAAAATAGAAATATTTCAAACACAAAGTGCAAGTTGCATTATCTCGACTATGTATGAACGATGCTTGCATCTCCATTTTTATCTCGTTGTTTAACAATTCAGTATGTTGTATTTACGTAAATTTGAATGATTTTTTTACTTGTTTATTGTATCACGAACATTTCTGTTTCAAATGTACTACGAAAAGAAACAGAAAAGTATTGCGTTTACTAAATACCTATATGTTTAATAATCAAACACAGCGTAAATATCATGGAAACGACTTACCGTTCTGGCAGTTCTTGCCTTCATATCCAGGTACACAAGTACAATTATAGTCATTAAAGAGATCTACACATGTACCACTGTTATCACACGGGTTAGGAGCACATTCATTCGTCTCTGAAAAAAGGAAGAAAAATATAAATATTTCAAACACAAAGTGCAATTTGCATTATCTCGACTATGTATGAACGATGCTTGCATTTCCATTTTCTGGATCTCGTTGTTCAACAATTCAATTTGTTTTATTTACGTAAATTTGAATGATTTTTTACTTGTTTATTGTATCACGAACATTTCTGTTTCAAATGTACTACGAAAAGAAACAGAAAAGTATTGCGTTGCTAAATACCTACATGTTTAATAACCATACACAACGTAAATATTATGGAAACGACTTACCGTTCTGGCAGTTCTTGCCTTCATATCCAGGTACACAAGTACAATTATAGTCATTAAAGAGATCTACACATGTACCACTGTTATCACACGGGTTAGGAGCACATTCATTCGTCTCTGAAAAAAGTTAGAGAAAATAGAAATATTTCACACACAAACTATGTGCAATTTGCATTATTTGTCGTCAAAATATGATAAGAGACCAGCCAATTAGACGTATATACATTTGTATATTTTTGGGGTGGGGCATTTTGGGTTAATGCATGGCATCCACGCTAAAAACTCTTGCATAAGAATATTAAGGAATAAGATAGGGATGGATGCAACGTATATTTTTAAACTAAAAATCACAAACTATATATCATATGATAAAGTTCTTACAATTATTCATATAGGCCTAACTGTTTTATGATTTTGTCGTTACAAAACTGTTTAATATACATGTGAATGCTCAATATTACACACATAATTATGTATGGTGCAATGAAACATAGAAGGTTGATTTACTCCAAAGCGGTCCGCGAGACCGCACGTGAAAATAATATGCCGATTAGAATGTTGCAAATGCTGTTGGAATGTCATAAGAATATTTAGAATGCAGTCAGAATGCAGTTAGAATACACTTCGAATGCCATTCGATATTTCTGTACTTCGAATGCACCTCAAAGGTTTTGAGCATGAGCAAAATATTCGGGCCGGCCACAAGAATAGGGCCGAATGTTTAGAATGCAGTCAGAAATTTTAGAATGAACTTCAAATGCACTTCGAATATCCAGGTCTATACAAAGAATTTTCATTTCGGCCTCTAGTGTGACGGGGGTTTAAGGCAAGTGTATGTGAAGATTTCAGGACTATGAATCTTATGAGTCATGTAACCAATTTGCTCTTGGAGATCATACTAAATCGAATAAAAGAGCAAATTGAGAAAAAAAAATAGGTGAATAACATTTATTATTTACAATATTATTATACAAACATTTATATAACAATTTTTTATTAGTTTTAGTTTTGTATATACAAATATCAGGGTTTTCTCACTGTTTCCATAGCAACATCCATTTCAACATGACTAACACTTGTAATAACTTGTATTTGGGTTGTAATCAAGTGAGAAGCTTTAAATAAATATATTGACATGCCCACAAGGCACAATGTGTTTTTAACTTTCTAGATTACAAAATATGTGAAATTTTCTAAAATTCCAATGTTCTTGATCCGTTATCATGGAAATAGCCCTATATAGTGGGCACACCGCAGGCGCGGATCCACGGGGCCGACGGGCCGGCCCTCCCCGGCCAAAAAAAAAAAAAAAATTCTCACGAATTGGCCCCCCCCCCCAAAAAAAAAGTGCTCTTACCACTAAACCCCGCTTATTCACCGGCTGGCTGAGTCGCCGCTAAATATTTCATCAAAAACCGGACAAAAAAAAAGGACAAAAAAGGTCCTCTTACCCCTTAGCTAAAATCACATAAACTTAGATGCTTACATTTGTTTTTATATATTGTTGTTCAATTACGGCCATGAAGGTGACATCCACCACCAACTGTGGCAAAACGCGTATATTCTGATAGCTAAGGGTACTACATCATTTGATATTGTTTGTTATTCTTCTTGTCTTATATTTTGTTTTGGTTACTTTGGGGGTTCAAAGATATCAACTTCTTTAACATTCCGTTTCCACGGCAACGGCTTCTTCTTTGTTACTTCAAATGACTCTAATGTTGAATTTAATAAAACCAAAATTATTCAATGTTTACCATTTGTTTCATGTCGTTGAAAACAAAATTATTTTCTAAAATTCCAATATTTCTTGGTTTGTTACCATGGTGACGGCCAAGCGGTCACGTCCATCACCTAATTTATGGCAAACGGACAGATTATTATACCTTATATAGGTGCTTGTAAAACAAACAACAAATCATTACTTACTATTATGTAAAATTTTCTTTAACCTTTCTTCTTTTGTTGTTGTTGTATATTTCAGTTTTTTTAATTCATTTTATTCATGTTTTACCGTTCTAAATTACAAATATTTGACGTTTTATGAATGTTCTTGATCGGTTACCATGCGAATAGTTCTGTTGGTCACACCCACCACCAACTTTAGTGCCAACAAACACATTTTGATATCGAACGGTCCTAACTAACAGGAAGGAGAAAAAAATCATGTAAGATTGTGTGTTAGGAGGTGGGGCCTTTTCAATTGTTGTTAATACTGCTAATATATTTTAGAATTGCCATATACGGTACATGTACATGCACAGTGTAGTTTTCCACTCAAAATGCGTTTCATGTGAAAAGACATCAATGCATATGGGATAAAATATGTGGCATGAAATCATATATTGTATGTTTAAGCAAGAATTAGTGTTTTAACGGACAGATTTATGGTGGGTAAAAAACTTTGAAATATAGGAAGTTTTTATAACCCCCATATTTAGAGTAAATGATACCCTTAATGTTTCATAGCGCCATGCACATTTTTTTTTTTTTTGACTGGTCTACTCTAAACGATGAAACTATATTTGGAAGAAAACAATTATCATTTGTGACTTAAATGTATAGCCTATATTACACCATAGATTGATTGGATAGACAAAAATTGGGGTGAGAGAGAGAGAGAGAGAGAGGAAGAAAGAAAGAAAGAAATAGAGAAGGGGGATTAGGTTGAAGATTTGAAAAGAGAGAGAGAGCGCGCGATGGATAGATATATAAATATAGAGATGTAAACAGTGGTTTAGCATGGGTTAAGGTATAAATATTTTTTTTTTAAACCACATACAGTAAAAGCAGGATGTGGCCGGAGGGGGCGTATAACCTTCTTCTCATATCGCATGATCCCTCCCTCCTCCCCCTCTCTCTCTCCTCTCTCTCCTCTCTCTCTCTCTCTATCTCTTCGTTCTGTCTCTCTCTATTTCTCTCTCTCTCTCTCCCTCTCCCCTCTCCCTTCTTTCTTTCTTTCATTTGTTTCCTTTCATCACCATTCGATAGGGAGAGAGTACGTGCTTCGTTTTGCTCTGTAGCTACGCCACTAGATATACATGAATAGGAAAAAGAATTTGAACTTTCTGAGAACATTTAGGGGATACAATATATTTTAAAATCCATGAAAAATCTTACCATTGCACGATGGAATGACAGGTGTAAACTTTCCTATTTTACAGACGATGGATTCGTTGTGAGTGATGGTGTATCCTGCGTCACATTCAAACATGCACACTGTAGTCCATTGTACATAAGCATTGGTCATGCACGTGCCATCAATCGATGTGAGGTTATCTGGTAGTTCCCCGACAGAGCATCCAGCTTCATGTAAACGAGATGGAAATAATCAGTCCGGTAATTATAGATATTTAAACTATTGGCTTTCAACTAATTTTGTTCTCGATTACAGAGAATACTTTTAAAACTGACAAAATATTAGTTCATTTCGAATTTTGCATTTCAGCTTATTACATGAGGAAGAAAAGTGTGTATTACAACAATAGCATTAGATAACACCCAAAGATGAAAGAAGAGCGTCGAGAGAGGGGGTGTATCGCCCCCAGTCTATGTGTATATACTGAGGACTCTGGGTGTCATCAATTCATAAATATTTTATAAAGACGATTTTGATAGAATTCTTACATACATCGTGTTAACGAACATTTCGTTGAATATTTACACAAAATTACGCAGTCAGTCGGAACAAGCTGAACTCAAAACGAGGAAAAATCAGAGGTATATTGGATATTCCCATCGATTTCTACCACGTTATTCCCTATTGCAATAAAAACGTAGATAATTAGTATCGACTGTATAATTGTGAAGACCCGACTTTAATATCACGTTTGATGGATATCTTCCAAAGTTGATACCTTTATACATTTATTGTACATTGGTGATCGAATGAAGCTCAAACTTATGTATTGCATGCTATGCTCGTTGCACACGAGACGTCATTTCGATTGCGTAAAACACTCCGCGCCAAATTGAGCTGATAAGGCAAGTACCCCATACGCAGGAATTTAAACAAAATGTTTACTCCTTTTATTATGCAACCACTCTTTGTACGATACCACTTTCACATGGCGCGTCAAAGGCTGCAGCACTCGTTGACGCAGTCCTACGTCAACAAAATGACGCCTCGTGTGCAACGGCCATTGTACTTACCTGAAGGAAGGGGTGGTGGTGGACGAGAACATGTACAGGTACTGTCTGACACATCCTCTCTTATACACACATCCTCATCAGATAGCGCAACTCCATACAGAATGGTCAGCAATGCAACGAATAGGCCTAACTGCCAAAGCTGGAAATAAATAGGACAAAGATTATATTCAATTTTGTTATTGTGATTCAGTTACAATAATATTTTGGTTTTATTGCCAATATGATGCAACTCCACTTCCCCTCTTCCAACGCCTAACGCCCAACGCCACTGCTATTACCTTTTTAAAAATTCTTTCCTCTTTACATGTTTATGACTGTTCTTTTTTGTGTACAGGCCTGACTAATTTGGTTGTAAAGGAAACTATTATTAAATTGAGACACAGAAATATGTGATTATATCAGTGAACAAAATACAATAAGAATAAATCATATTGAGCATTCAAGTAGATGAGTGTGACCTTTATCCCACATAAACCATTTTGAAAAGAATTTCAGATCACGCAACGATGCAAAGTAACGAGCCCTTTCACGGCGCTCCTTTGACAAACCATTGATATTACCAAGGTAAATTTGACTAGCAGAATGACATAAGTTATCACAAGTGACTTTTTTTATATTCCTACAAGGTGGCCAGTATGGTTATGGCAGGTAGTACACTCAAATTCATTGGAGGTGGTGCGCATGTTGTGTGTGTTCATGGATCAGAATGATCAGGGCAGGCCTATACTGTAAAGCCATTAAAGGCATTGTATTGAGCGCTATATAAATCCAAATTATAGTCATTCATTATCTTTAATATGATTCAAATTATTTTATTTCTCATGCAAAACATAATACAATGAATAAGTATATTACAAAAAAAAATACAATGAAACGACAAATATAATAGAAATAGCACGAGAAAAGAGGAACTAACTAGAAGCAGAGCTTGTTGAAGTAATAGTTCCTCAGATGCTGTTTTACAATATATCTTGAACAAATTATACTTAGAAAATCAATGATTAAAAAAAATATGCAGCAAAGAAATTATGAATTTGGGGGGGGGAATAATAAATAAAAGAGCGGAAAAAAAAATGGAGGAAAATAGTAGAAGGCAAAAAAATAAAAAAATTAAAAAAAAGGAAAATGAATAATTGCAAAAGCTCTAGAAAAAGGAGGTTAGATCAGTAGAATGAGGGAGAAAGGGATTGAGTCGAGAGTCAAACAAACCGAGATTCATGCATACCGACGTATCAGCAATATCAACAATGCAGCTGACCGGCGACGGCACATACATTCATGCATACTTTTTTTTTTTTAATGTGTATAGACTGGATCTATGTTATTCCAAAATACTGGACCGGTGTAAATAATTGTTTTTTGTTCGAAAGCTGTTCTCATTCGAGGAGTGTGGAAGTTGTGAGACTGTTTAGTGGGGTATGAATGTATCTCGTTATTTTTTTGAAAATGGAGGAAATCGGGAGAGGTAACTCGTTTTTAATTAGTTGGACCATAAAGATACCGAGGTAAAAAAATACGAATCATCAATTTTAAGAATGTTGTCTTGTAAAAATAAGTGGTTAGTGTGGGAACGAAAGTAGACATTATGGATTATTCTTAATGCACGCTTCTGCAAAATTAATATTCGATCAATTAAAGTCTTAAAGGATTTCCCCATGCTAAAATCCCAAAATTTAGGTGAGGCAAAATAAGGGTTGTATACAGCGATTCTAAAACCGGTTAAGGAAATGTATTTTTAACATGATTTATGATACCAATGTTTCTTGATAATAATTTACATAAATAATTAATATGCACTTTCCATGTCAATTTGCGATCAATATAAATTCCAAGGAACTTTTTACTTTGAACACATTCCAATTCGATACCATTTATTTGAATAGGACCAGGAAGATGATCAATAGTGTTGCTAAATATCATATTATTTATCTTTTTAATATTCAATGATAGTTTGTTGGCTTGTATCCAACTTTGAACCAAAACTAATTCCGAGTTAATTGTATTTAGGAGAGTTTGTGGGTCATGACATGAGAGAAAAATATTAGAGTCATCAGCAAATAATATGAAAGATAAAATATTAGATGATCGTTTGAAATCATTTATATATAGTATGAAAAGAAGAGGGCCAAGAAGAGAGCCTTGGGGCACCCACAGGTAATATTTTTAATTGATGACTGGAAGTTATTTACAGAGGTGTAGTGAGTTCTGTCTGAAAGGTAGCTTCTAAACCACTCAAGGGCCTTCCCTCTGACACCGTAGTGAGACAGTTTATTAAGAAGATTTGTATGGTCAATAGTATCGAACGCCTTTGAGAAGTCTAGAAATAAACCGATTGTGTGACAAGAGTTATCAATCGCACAAACAATTTTATTAATGACTTGTGGAGTGTTTTTTCCTAAATCCAAATTGAACATCACTAAGTAAATTGTGTTGTATAAGGAAATTTATAGTTCGTGAATACACAAGTTTTTCTAATATTTTGGAAAAAGAGGTAAGTAAAGAAATTGGCCTATAATTTCCCTGTTCACATGCGTCACCTTTTTTAAATACAGGTATTACTTTGGCTCTTTTCATTAAAAAGGGTACGTCACCACATATAAAAGAGAAGTTAAATATATGGGTTAGTGGGATGACTATTTTGGAAATAACATGTTTAAGTAGTATATTTGATATGCCATCATATCCAGTGCGGTTTTTACTCTTTAAATTGTTAACAATATCAATAACCTCTACCTCTTGTACCGGGACAAAAAATAGAGATTCAGGATTTTGACGATCTAGAAATGAATGAAATGATTGATTTAATGTGGGGATGGCATGTGCAAGATTAGGTCCTATATTTACAAAGTAATCACTGAAACTCTCAGCAATAGAAGCAGGCTCTGAATCAGAATCTCTCGAATATCCTGCTTATTACTGTTTATATTAAGTGCATTGTTAATTAGCTACTAAGTGTTTTTAATGTCATTTCTATGAAATTCAAATTGTTTTGCATAACGTAAAATGCTAACTAGGGTATTTTTATAAGACTTATATTTGTTTTCGTTTGACTCTGTCGGCTTGGACTTGAATTTGTAAAATAAGCGATTTTTCCTATTAATTGAACGTAAAAGGGATGTTGTTATCCATGGAGATCGTGGTGTCTTTCTATAATTTGAGTTCCTATTTGTATTTTGAACAGGTAAATCTCTTTCATAATATCGAGTGAAGATTTCAAGAAAAAGTTCAAATGCTTCATTTACATCGCGAGAAGTTAAAACCTCAACCCAGTCAAGTGAACTTAAGCTTTGTTTAAATTTATCAATATTTTCACCAGTTAACTTACGACAACCTGGATTAGGACTATTCCGTATTTTAGATAATTGAAAGATAGGTAAGTGAGTATAAATTGGGAAATTGTCACTTATATCTGAGATCATGATACCAGAAATAGCTTGAACATACATATTTGTAAATATATTATCTATAAGCGAGGTTGTTGTCTTTGTTATTCGAGTAGGCTTATCTATGAGAGGCATATATAGGATTGCGAGGACAAAGTGTCCAGAAATTCATTGCAGAATAAATTCTCATTTTCATCAAGAAGATTTATATTAAAATCTCCCATAATAAAGGAAGACCTGTCTCGTAAATAATTTGAGGATATTATTGTCTGTAAAGAAGTAATGAAATCGTCGTAATATGAATTTGGTGGTCGATATACAATTGCTACCACAATATTTCTCCTGTTTGGAACAATAATTTCTACGCATAAAGTTTCAACTGCATCTGTCATGTAACTTAATTCGGATATTACTTTGTAGTTCAATGAAGTAGAAATATGCAATGCCACTCCGCCACCGCGTCTATTTATTCTATTATTAATGGCCATGTTATACCCATCGATAGAAAAACATGAATGAGGTTCATTACGTTACCATGTTTCGGACAAAATAAGAATTGAACATGGAAACTGTTGACTAGATATAACGGATTTCATATGTTCAATATTTTTACTCAAGCTTCTAATATTGAAGTGCATCAGTGAGAAATTATTTTCAAACTCTGAAGAATTTGAAATAAACTGATTCACAGTAAAATATCGGGAAGATGGGGATGCGGGAACAGGGTCATTTTGGTCAGCACAATATTTATACTCCGGGGTCAAGTCCATAAGTTTTCTGCCACAGTCAGCTTCATCAAAATTTAGAGAATCAGCATCAAGTGAACCCCTTTGGTTTGAATAAATTGAATTATCTAGTGTACGATGAGAATCATATGATGAGAATAGTAAGTCGTCGTCTTGTAACATATAAAATGGGAATATATTCATATCATTCATACTATCTTCTTTATACTACGTTTTAATGCGAACATTAAATGGATTATCAGTTTCGGAAGGGTACTCAGATGAGTGACTCTCGGGGAAGAGAAGCTAGGGAGAGGGAGAAAAGGGATGTCCTCTTTGAAACGTATAGAGAGAAGAAAATGAGAGGAAAGAAAAGCTAAATGAAACAAAACGAAAATGCATGATGAAATAAATATAATTAAACATTCTCTCTGCGAATGTATATATAAACAATCATTAATACAATGAAAACTGTTTGAAGATAAAATCTTTATCATATCAAATTTTTGGTATTTCCCCTCCGCACACATTTAGTAATAAACAAAGAATTCTATTAAATTCAATGTGATGATATCAAAAAATATTTGGTGGGGGTAAACAGAGCAGATTTTGAAGAACAGGAAAAGAGGAAAGAAAACAAGTGCTTTGTTAAAACAGGGGAGATAATACAATCTCTGTCATAAACAAGAAGTTGTATTCTTTGGCAACTTGCTAACCTGGCAAATGTATGGAAGAGATATGGCAACAAAATAATAATTATGCAAATACATGTATAGGTTAACGCAATTTAAATGACCATTTCTATTGTTGGTCGATTAAACTTTGAAAACAACAGGGGAGATACTACAATCTCTGTCATAAACAAAAAGTTGATTTCTTTGGTAGCTTGCTAACCTGGCGAATGTATGGAAGAGACATGGCAACAAAATAATAATAATGCAAATACATGTACAGTGGTATAACGTAATTTACATGACCTCTTCTATTGTTGGTCGATTAGACTTTGAAACAACAGGGGAGATACTACAATCTCTGTCATAAACAAAAAGTTGATTTCTTTGGCAACTTGCTAAATCTGGCAAATGTATGGAAGAGACATGGCAAAAAATAATAATATGAGAGGTGAAACAGCAAAATTATAGTAACCGAATGTAGTTTTACGTCCCTTTTTCCTTATCCATTTTAGAAGTTGACAGAGGCTTACACACCCCATGTTCTGACTAAAACAAAGTAGTAGACCTAAACAATCTTCAGGAGGCGACAGATGTTCTCTTTATTCTTTTCTGTCCATAAGTCTGCTTTTGCTACCGATGTGCTTTTAAGTTTGGAGATATTTCCTTTTACGGGCTGTTCTCCTCTAACAGCCCCCTAACCCATGAGGCGTGCCCACCCAATAGAGAATCAAAGATGATCTTTCGATCAAAAATTGTTGTTACCTTTATTAACCAAACACCAGCCAAACATGAACAGTCTGTTATGTGATTACTTATACCTTATACCATATGCCTATTTAAGAGCAAGTTAAGTATAGATTCATAAGGACGTAGAACCCAGAAAGAAAGATAACTAATGATTATCCTGCATTATGAATTTGTACCCTTTGTAAAATTTATCTCTATCTTTGTGTTAATCTCTCACATCAATAATCAGTCAATGAGAACAGTACTGAGCATGATCCAGTACTGCCTGCAGACCACTCGATGTATGGGCCCTTTACACGGTGGTCCAAGCATCGCCATTTCTCAAACATCCCGATGTTACGATGGAAGTTAGACCACGGGGTGGTAAGGCAAAATAAATGCATACATAGTATACTCTTGTTGTACGAGTTTCTTTTTTGTGTAAAGATCTCCATACTTCAGTCAAATCGCGATGTTTGGACAGTGGTGTAAACGAGCTACACGCGTATCATAATCATATTTGCAATCAGAACAATGTCACGAAATATTTGCTCGTATAAGGATGTTTGAACAAGATTTTATGTAAACAGCTTTATTTTACAAAAAATGCTTTGCATTAATGTACACATTTCCAGTAGCTTCATACACTGACACTTCCAAAAGCTGAATTTCGCCCAAAAAGTAAAAAATGGAATTTAAAAATCAGTTCAGTTCCAAAAGGTACTATATCCATTCAAGTCATGCATTGTAACTTGCATACAGTATGCAAGATTTCGATTAAAAAAAGTACTACATCCACACAAATTTAAAAAACATAAATTCATGAAAAATATTTGTACAGACTTAGATTTTTTTAAAGAGTGGTTTTATACTTGTATCATACAATAGTATAATCAGCCAAATTATCATTCCAAACTGACATTGCTAACTATGATAATTAAACATTCGTGTTTTTCTCAGAACTTGGATTTATGGATGTAGTACCTTTTGGAACCGAGCTCTTCAAATACCAAAGTTCATAGAACATTTTAAACAGTTTGAATGCATTTATAGTTGTCATAAGTACGTTGTGATCACAACTGAACAGGATATTTTAGGTTATACATGTACTATGTGAAACACTTTTTCAAAGAGGCAAAGAAGGACTGTTGTCAAAAATTACATTGTCCAAATTCTGAAACCTATACACATCTCAGATTGACCTTACTATTTGACCCACACAAAATAAAAGTAGCACTGTTTCTTCCCCTTTATCACAAAAGGTGCAGTTTGGGGAATCCCTTCTCCTTATATTATGTAAAACTAGTTCAGTGCAATTTTATTATGAAACACTTTAAAATAAAAAGAGCGAAATCGTGTATCATTACAACACTCGAAATTGCGTACCTCCTACCAGTGTAGATCTACTGGAATAGTAACATATCCTTCTAATAGTCATATCGGATTTCTGGGACATTCCTTTCAAACATCACTTCATATATGAAGATCTAGGAATTTTCTTCTTTCGAAAGCGAAATCGTGTGTCATTACAACACTCGAGATTGCGTACCTCCTACCAGTGTAGATCTACTGGAATAGTAACATATCCTTCTAATAGTCATATCGGATTTCTGGGACATTCCTTTCAAACATCACTTCATATATGAATATCTGGACTGGACTATTCTTGCTTCTATAGTACCTTTATCCTGTATTTCTATTGTTACTAAACAAAGAAATGACGTCAAGCACATTGGAATTTATGTATTTGTCATTTTACCGAAGCAACAAAAGACCCGGTTCGAAGGTGAGGCATGTATATGTTATTTGAAATGCACAACATCCCCAATTTCACATACAATGAAGTCAGACCCACTAATCAAAATAATGGTGCCTGTTATAGATGATTAACCGAAGCACTGTGTTGTTCTGTAAATTATCATTCACAAAGCATAGATTAGTATAGGGTATTCTAACACGTTTTAATGTTATTATTTGGAACATTTTATTCATTTATAATTATGTTTTATTGGTTTTAAAAAGCAAAATATATAACAAAACAAATATAGCACAATAATGAAATATAATGATCACGTACAAGAGAATCATGAAAAGACCGAACAAACAACAACAACAACAAAGCACAAAAAAATACACCGCCCCTTCCCGGCCCCCCCCAAAAAAAAAAAAATAATAATAATGTTGCATGGAAATAATTTTCAAAATATTCTTCAATATGAGAGAAAATAAAAGGTGAAGATGTAAGATTAGATTTCAAACTTCCACTTCCTAAAATGAAAAGTTAATTTATCTTTTTGGCAATGTAATATTACGTTTGTTTTTTAGTATTAATAAATTGTTTAAAACCAACGTAAAAAAGATGTTTACTTTGACATTTGCCCACATAAACATAGTGTTTTAGACATAAGAACATAAATTACAAAAACTTGTACTTCTGGACATCAAATAAGTTTTCAAATAATGAAGGATTTAAAGCTTGTATATAGTGACAAATAATCTAATTCCAGATTGACCTTACTATTTGACCCACACAAAATAAAAGTAGCACTGTTTCTTCCCCTTTATCACAAAAGGTGCAGTTTGGGGAATCCCTTCTCCTTATATTATGTAAAACTAGTTCAGTGCAATTTTATTATGAAACACTTTAAAATAAAAAGAGCGAAATCGTGTATCATTACAACACTCGAAATTGCGTACCTCCTACCAGTGTAGATCTACTGGAATAGTAACATATCCTTCTAATAGTCATATCGGATTTCTGGGACATTCCTTTCAAACATCACTTCATATATGAAGATCTAGGAATTTTCTTCTTTCGAAAGCGAAATCGTGTGTCATTACAACACTCGAGATTGCGTACCTCCTACCAGTGTAGATCTACTGGAATAGTAACATATCCTTCTAATAGTCATATCGGATTTCTGGGACATTCCTTTCAAACATCACTTCATATATGAATATCTGGACTGGACTATTCTTGCTTCTATAGTACCTTTATCCTGTATTTCTATTGTTACTAAACAAAGAAATGACGTCAAGCACATTGGAATTTATGTATTTGTCATTTTACCGAAGCAACAAAAGACCCGGTTCGAAGGTGAGGCATGTATATGTTATTTGAAATGCACAACATCCCCAATTTCACATACAATGAAGTCAGACCCACTAATCAAAATAATGGTGCCTGTTATAGATGATTAACCGAAGCACTGTGTTGTTCTGTAAATTATCATTCACAAAGCATAGATCAGTATAGGGTATTCTAACACGTTTTAATGTTATTATTTGGAACATTTTATTCATTTATAATTATGTTTTATTGGTTTTAAAAAGCAAAATATATAACAAAACAAATATAGCACAATAATGAAATATAATGATCACGTACAAGAGAATCATGAAAAGACCGAACAAACAACAACAACAACAAAGCAGAAAAAGATACACCGCCCCTTCCCGGCCCCCAAAAAAAAATAATAATGTTGCATGGAAATAATTTTCAAAATATTCTTCAATATGAGAGAAAATAAAAGGTGAAGATGTAAGATTAGATTTCAAACTTCCACTTCCTAAAATGAAAAGTTAATTTATCTTTTTGGCAATGTAATATTACGTTTGTTTTTTAGTATTAATAAATTGTTTAAAACCAACGTAAAAAAGATGTTTACTTTGACATTTGCACACATAAACATAGTGTTTTAGACATAAGAACATAAATTACAAAAACTTGTACTTCTGGACATCAAATAAGTTTTCAAATAATGAAGGATTTAAAGCTTGTTTAAAGTGACAAATAATCTAATTCCAGATTGACCTTACTATTTGACCCACACAAAATAAAAGTAGCACTGTTTCTTCCCCTTTATCACAAAAGGTGCAGTTTGGGAATCCCTCCTTATATTATGTAAAAAGTAGTTCAGTGCAATTTTATTATGAAACACTTTAAAATAAAAGAGCGAAATCGTGTATCATTACAACACTCGAAATTGCGTACCTCCTACCAGTGTAGATCTACTGGAATAGTAACATATCCTTCTAATAGTCATATCGGATTTCTGGGACATTCCTTTCAAACATCACTTCATATATGAAGATCTAGGAATTTTCTTCTTTCGAAAGCGAAATCGTGTGTCATTACAACACTCGAGATTGCGTACCTCCTACCAGTGTAGATCTACTGGAATAGTAACATATCCTTCTAATAGTCATATCGGATTTCTGGGACATTCCTTTCAAACATCACTTCATATATGAATATCTGGACTGGACTATTCTTGCTTCTATAGTACCTTTATCCTGTATTTCTATTGTTACTAAACAAAGAAATGACGTCAAGCACATTGGAATTTATGTATTTGTCATTTTACCGAAGCAACAAAAGACCCGGTTCGAAGGTGAGGCATGTATATGTTATTTGAAATGCACAACATCCCAAATTTCACATACAATGAAGTCAACCCACTATACAAAGTACTGGTGCCTGCTATAGACCATTAACCAAAGCACTGGGTTGTTCTGTAAATGATCATTCACAAAGCATAGATCAGTATAGGGTATTCTAACACGTTTTAAAGTTATTATTAAGTACATTCTATTCATTTATATGTTTTATTGGTTTTGAAATGCAAAAGATATAACACAATAATGAAATATAATGATCACGTACTAGAGAATCATGAAAAAAGAACAAACGAACAACAGCCAAGAAAAAGCAGAAAAAAGGAACCCCCCCCCAAAAAAAAAAGAAGATATAATTATAATGTAGCATTATTAAAATATTCTTCAATATGAGAAAAAATAAAAGGTGAAGATGTCAGATTAAATTTCAACTGTTAATTTATCTTTCTTTTTTGGCAATGTAATATTACGTTTGTTTTTTAGTATTAACAAATTGTATAAAAACCAACGTAAGATGGATGTTTACTTGAAATTTGCACACATAAATATAGTATTTTAGACATAAGAGCATAAATGACAAAAATTGTCCCTCTGGACATCAAATAATGTTCAAATAATGAAGGATTAAACCAGATTGGCCTTACTATTTCATCACACAAAATAAAGGTAACTCTGTTTCTTCCCCTTTATCACAAAAGGTAAAGTTTGGGGAATCCCTTCTCCTTATCTTATGTAAAAAGAAGCTCAGTGCAATTGTATTACGAAACACTTTTTAAAAATAAAGAGAGCGAAATCGAGCGCCATTACAACACTTGAAATTGCGTACCTCCTACCAGTGTAAATCCACTGGAATAGTAACATATTCTTCCAATAGCCATATCATTTTTGTGGGACATTCCTTTCAAACAGCACTTCATATGAATATCTAGATATTTTCTTCATTCTCGTATATAACTTCTGATATTATCCTATCTAGCACATCAATACCATCTTCATTTAGGTTATCCCACCTTCACTAGGAAATTATGAATATTTTTCATCAGAAAAGTGTATATCCTCCTATCTTTTAGTGGAACATCAAAATCAAGAATCAATTCTTCAAAATAATAATCTATTTTCTGGATTGGGTGGGTTTAGTAGATCATTAACAGTACAAATGTTTTTATTGTGCTAATCTTCTGATACAAAAATTGTACGGATTTTAATCGAATATTTTACTGGTGTTGACAAACACCTATATCAGAAAAGTGTCTGCCCACTATAGGTCAAATGCAGCGTTCTCTCTGAAAAGGTACCATGTTCTAATAGAATCAGCTGGTTGTACATTTTTTTGAATTCCCAAGTATTTTTCAAGAGCGTGTTTTCCGTAATAGGTCAACGGCTTGATGAAATTCTTGAAAAATAGACATTTCAATATTACTTAGCAAATCCTTCACCCACTTCATTTTCTGAGCTAGTGCAAATGTGTACTGATCGGTCATGCAGAGGCGGCGCTCCCGGGGGCAGGGAGCACAGTACCCCCACTTTTTCAAGTACCCCAAAAGTGCCCTTTTTACATAGGAAAAGTGCCCCTTTAACTTTGTAAGAAGTGCCCCTTTTTACGTAGGAAAAGTGCCCTTTTTATGACAAGTGCCCCTATTACTTTGTTAAATTATCCTTTCCCCTGTTCACCTCTGATAACTGCCCGTTTTATTTTGACACGTGCCTCTTTTCCTTCGACAAGTTCCCACTTTCCTTTGCAATAAGTGTCCATTTTCCATTCTCGTAAGTGCCTTTTTTAATCTCTAGTAAGTGCCCCCTTTCACTTTTGATAAATGGCCTTTCACCTATGATAATTTCCCTTTTAACAATCATAAGTGCATCTTTTCCTTTCTAATAAGGGACTTATCCCCTTTTCATAAATGCTCCTTTTCACCTCTTATAAATGCCCCTATCAAAATCTGATGGGTGCCCATTTTCTTTCGACAAATACCCATTTCCTATTCTCATAAGTGCCCTTTTTCATCCCTGGTGAGTGCCTCTTTTCAGGTGTAAGAAGTGCCCCCATTTTCACCTCTGATAATTACCCTTTGTACTGACACGTGCTCTTTTTCTTTTCTAATAAGTGTCTTTTCCCTTTCGATAAGTGTCCCCTTTTCCTCTCATCATTAAACGTGCCCCTAATTTAAAGCGACTTAGAGCAATTTCCCCCAAAGCTCGCTCGCATTTATAGATGATATAATAATGTTACTTATCAAAGGCCTTTTCAGTCTTCCGTTATGAGAATGTACTCATACCCCCATCAGGATTGGTTTTTTCCTCCTTATATGATTTTTTTTTTCGCCCTGCGACCTCACAAATCTTTAAATGTTTCCTCGCTCGCTTCGCTCGCTCGCAAATGAATATTCAGACCATCACTCCAAATGCAAAGTATAAGGCTTAAGCAATATCTTGTATGATGTATAAAGAGAAACAAATATTAAAATCATCCCTGATAATGTTATTACAATGTAGGGGTATATACCAATTTTTTAATAAAAATTGTATATTTTCGCCTTGAGATTTTCCTTTGTAGGTGCCCTTTTTTCCAAGAAAGTGTCCTTTTTTGTTGGTGCCCCCCCCCTCCCACTTTGGAAGTCGCTCCGCCGCCCCTGCGGTCATGCATAGACCACAAAGGTTATAATCGTTACACAGCAATTTTCTCTGAACTCTGTCTTTACCTCCATTCCAAATTAATCTATGTTTATTCAGGTCTTTAAAAGGGATGCAGGAATTTTAACACATAAACCCGAAAAGAAAGATACATTAATTGTGGTAGGAGAGATTTAATAACGCATATTTTCCTTATCAAAGAAAGATTTCTCGTGCTTTTATTAGCAACCTTGAGTAATATTAGTTGGTATGAAGAAATAGTTTTTATAGTTATACATTAAATCGTTTCCTTGTTTCCGTTTGTATTATATAATTATGTTTAGTTTCTCAATTAAAATTTATTTAGGAGTAGAACTATGTAAAAACCTATGAAATGGAATAAACATGTTGAACATTATAACAGCTAAAAGAAATAGAACTCTAGGCTTTGTCAAACGTAATTCGAACAAGTTTACAGAAAATATTAAATACATGGCTTCTTGTTCCCTTGTCAGACTATCACCGGAATATTATTGTTCATCATCATGTGATCCTCATACTAATGACCTCATATCCTGAGTTAAGGCTGTGCAAAGAAGGGCTACCAGATTCGTCAAGAATGACTACGGCAGGCAAAGAAAGTAGTGTTACTTCCATGTTGAAAGATCTTGGCTGGAGTACACTCGCTAGAAGGAGAAGGATTGCTAGACTAACTACCTTCTTCAAAGCTCATGAAGGGTACCTCACCGTTCCAGTGCGAGACCTGATTCAACATGTTACTCGTTTAACAAGAAGATCACACAATAAGTCTTATATTGAAATTAGTTCCAACAAAGATTCCTCCAAATATTAATTCCTTCCAAAATTCATTTACAGAATAGAACTCATTACCCTCATCCATAATATAGTGAACGTTTATAATACTGACGTATTCAAGGCTCATGTAAAGCAGCATTTTCAATAGCATTATTTTATTATTTCATGCGCACACCCAGTCCGACTCGTTGCTCGTATTACTCCACCAGGATTATTAAGCCATATCATTTTCGGATTCAGCTTCAAAACACTATTTAAAAAATATATATAAAAAAATATATAAATATATATACATATAAATGGAAATTTAATATATTTTTTACATTGGCATGATTATAATTAAACTGATTTGGGTATTGCTGAAAATTCAAAATTTATATTTTCTAATCAATCTTGATTTTGTTAAAGAGTTGAAAATAATTATCTCTGAAGTGAAAAAATGACTGAATTTGATATCTAGCGGAGGTCTTATATTGATTCTTTGCTCTGATCATAGAAATGTCAAAAAACATAAATCTAGATGATGGACTGGACCAATTGACATGTATTGAAGCTGGCAAGGAAGAAGATTTTCCATGGATTCGAATTTTAACCACCTAATGGAAATAGCTTTGATCATTGTTCTCCTCGTAAAATAAGACCCGAATTGGATAAAAACGCCAGGTATTTGATAACAGCAATAGGGATCGAACCTATCATCTGATATTGTGTTTACCTTGGCTTGTTACGGGCCTCATGTACAAGCACAAGTTGCTTCTAAGAGGTCCTGGCTTATTATTTATTCTGTATTTATGACTTGTAATGTTTTTTATGATGCCAAATAAACTGAATTGACTTGAATTGGAAATCTGGCGTGCATATTAAATTTTGCATTCGAAACTTTAATTTCGAGGAAAAAAATCATCAAAAGAAAATCATATTGCAAATCAGGTTGCCAATGTCCGGTACAGCTGATCCATAATTATGTATGGTATTATTTTCCAAACATGTGTAGCCACACTGTATATGGACCTTGTGAATATCGAACAGTTGGGTCGCCACGACAAAATGTCATTCATTAAAAAGGACATGATCGAAATCCTGTGATTTTAATCACCGTGTCTATGGATTCGACGTGTCATTATATATATTTTTAGCAGTATAATGCCGATGAAATTGGAATTCATATAGGCACAGATTTAGAGTTACATGCCTGCATTCTGCAATCTGGAACTGTTGAAGCAACAATGACAATGAACTGTAATGATAAGATTATGCATTAATCAAAATTAACACTGTTCTTCCCGAGGCCCCTGCACTTATAATTACTCCAGCATAGCTAGGCTTTACCCATATCCTACACCTGGGTGGAGAGGGACAATCATAGGTGAGAACATCTTGTCCAAGGATGTCAGCACCAAGGATCTAGCATGAAACATCTCCTATGAGAGTTACTAGCCTTCATCAATATTATCATAATCTCCTATAGGCCTACCGAATTGATTTATTCAATGATGAGCCTTGATCTTGAGGGCCTGATGGACATAATACATCAGACATGAAATGAACTTGTGTAGAATACAGCATGAGATAGGCCTACTTACAGATAGACAATGAGCTTGGTGGGAATTTGACATATTGGGAAAAGAAATGCTACAGACGAGAAGGAAAATGAATATTATACTAACGATGCTTTTTGAAGAACAGCTGATATCCATGATTCAGATTGGTAGAGCAACACTGTGAGAATGATAATAAATGCAGTCTACTTTGATCCAGTGCTTGAGAAAATTAGGAATGGCCAATGATTTGAGCTTTTAATTTCCAGTGTAGATATTATCCTTCTTTCCTCAATCCTCGAAGAAGATTTTGGTCACCAATTATTTCTTCCAACAAACATGGTTAATGCATGTGTCTGAGGAAAAATGTTCAACGCTGGAAAATGTCGACAAACCCAGAATTACAAGTCAAACAGGAGACACTACACGATTTGATCCTGTTCAAGATAACAAGTGGACAAATACCTCTCAAAATTATATACATGCAACGTGACAATATATATCCAGTAAAATATATTTTACCTCCATGATCGATCACGGCGGCATTACGTTCGTGAATGCGACTGCAGAGCTCATAAACGAGTCTTTTATCATGTACAAAAAATCAACCGTGTCCGATGCGTTCAGGTTCGTTGACACGAAAATAACGCGCCTAGCTATGTGCAAAGTACAGAGGCGTTTTCATTGTCAAAAGCGAATGCATGAATGCATGCATTATTTTGATATCCTGATGAAATAAAAGGAACAACGCCTTAAAAGCCTAACTGATGACTGCACCCACGCTCTGCTTGATGAAATGTACTATTTTAAATTTCATTGTACTTTTCTGACGTAATTAATATCAATGGCAAATATGTAGGGATCAATAAATTAAGGAGCTAACCAAGCATGCACCTACAATTATTTTCGCCTTCACTGCAAAAACCAGAGTGTTAAATTTAACACCAAGGGTGTTAAATTTAACACTTTCTTGGTATCTATATCGTGCAACTCCTCTGGTGTTACTTAACACCATTTTCTGGAATTAGATAATTTCAATTCCACTTTTGGTGTTTATATTCTTGTTGATCCATTAGAGATTTTTCTATGTATGTCTAATGGTCCCACATTCCATATTCCCTATTTTTTTTTTTTTTTTTTTTTTATAGTATTCTTTATTGTTTTCATTCAATACATATGTAAATCATACAAACTTCATTTTGAATTGGAATACATAACATAATAAAACAAAATACAAAAAACAAAGTACAATCAAATTAATTATATATTGAATGAATATTATCGTTTAACCTTCAACCTCACCACCCTCCCCCCCCCCTTCCACTCCCGCCCCAACCCGCCCCTCGTCAACGATCGCTTAACATTCCACACTCTCATTCACCTAACCACCCAACAAAAAAAAAAAACAACAACAACAAAAAACAAACAACAAAACAAAACAAAACAAAACAAAAAAAACACTCACACACACACACCCACACACACACACACACACACCCATGCACACACAGCCTCACATCCATTCACACAACCCTCCATGTGTACATCCTTTATCTCCGGCTCATAAAAAGAAGAAAACAAATTTTTTTTTTTTAATGTTTAAGTCATATAAACAACTACAAAACAAGAGGAAAGGAGAGAGAGAGAGAGAAAAGGGAAGAAAATAACAAGTGGGGAGTTAAAGGATAACAGCTTGGCTAATAATGTTACTGACCTTACATGCTGACCTTATTTAAAACTATCCCATTTTCTAAAATGTAAACTTAAGGTTCCACGCTCCGACGCTATTTTCCTTTCTTCTTCCTTACTTTCTAACATTGTCTCTTTTATCTCTACTACCGAAGGTACCCTGTTCTTTTCCCTGGAATATTTGAATACCATATATTTTATCAACAAAATTAAATGATTTACTAATTGTTTTTCTCCATTATCTATTATCGACCATTATCGACCAGGGTAGAGGAACCAGTGGTAAACTGATAATTCATAATCGATGTTGGCAACTGTCCACCAATAGGTATATTCTAATCTCCATTGCATTAACTCCATCACATAGATCATTTGAAGTAAATTCAAGATTAACATGTATGTGGTACAGGCTGGTACATATATATATATATAATAAACATGCATGTTGTTTCTTGGTTAGTAATCATATAATCAATATATCTATTGCTAAAACGTTAATATAATTGTAACAAGATCGGACAAATAATCTATTGGTCAATAATTGCCAAAGGAAAATACAAATCACAAAATTGATGTGCATTGTCATAATTTGCTTAAAAATTTATGATAAATGTATTTTTCTGTGAACACGTGTAAAGTAATCATTAAACGCGCGTACACTTTGTGAAAACTTATTCGACCAATCAACCGCCTTAAACAAAATCACGTGATGATACTTTCAACACCGAGCATAAAACTACACCATGTTACACCCAGTAATTATTAATGCATGCTTAAATCTGACCGGTGTTAAAAATAACACCAATGAGACAACACACCTTTATAATCAACACCAATGGTGTAAAAAAAAACCATACTGGTGTAAGAATTTTTACACCCTGGTTTTTACAGTGTATAGAAAACAATGCCTAAGCGGTGCCTGTTGGTCCCCCATGATCCTCTTTTTCTTATGTTAATTGAGTTGATGAGATAACCACCTGTCAGTGACCATGCATGCTAATCCCTATAATCCCTCCTGGCCAAACTAGTGCAGAGGGGCTTTAAATGCGCGTCACTTTAATTAAAACAGCTTCTTTTCTGCGCAAAAAAAAAATGTGCAATTTACATTTTCAGTCATTTAAATGTTGTCGATACCCATGGGCTCGTATATAAACCCGACGGCGGGTTTCGACTTTTGTTTGACAAAGGAGTTCTTAGTTTGAGGTCTAAGATTTCCTCTTTGTTAAACGTGATTTTGGACCCTGGATCAGTAGCCCGGTGAAGCCCCGGTTTACTAACATATTCAAATTGTATGTATATTGTTTTAAGAAAGATTGTTCTTGACAACTCGAACGCTTGCCCGACATAGCAACAAGTAACGTATGCAGACTGGATTCCAAGTACTGTAGTTCATTCATTAATTACAGGTTAATGGAATACCTCGTTACCAAGTCCCCAGGAAAGAGACATCCATAACTTTGAAAATGTTAATAAACCGGTCTATAAGTAGAATACTGACCATACTGTCATACATTTGAATAGACACTAGGTCCATCGCTGCTCATCAATTATTAGTTATCCAGATATTGTAATATCTAAATTTGACGTACGATTTCTAAAAACTTCCCTTTCTCTCTCTCTCTCTTCTGTTCATACGCAATATCTGTCTCCTTCTCTTTATATATCTTTCTAGTTGTTCCTGTGTCTCTATCGTCCCATCTCCCTCTGTCTGCCCTTTTCACTGTCCACTCTCTCTCTCGGTCTCTCTCTCTCTCTCTCTCACGACTTGGCAAGATACGGACGTGTCTTGATCAACCAAACAAGCAACAATACACGCAGTTATGAAAAATGGCAACAAAACAAGTTTTTATTAAAAAGATATGCAGGTTTTACAAAACAAAAAGATTTCAGTTAGTGACAAAAAGGTGACAGGCAATATAGGTGGACAGTAATTAGATTTGGGGCTCTAACCCCAGGTAACCAAAGAGAAAGGCACAACAAAGAAACAAAACATGGAGCAAAGTTGTTTTATGAAAAGATTACGTTGCAGAAAATAAGGGATAATATTATGTCTATGACTGTTGTGTATAAGCTAAAACAAGAACAACATTTTATGATGTTTTCGCAACAGTCAACGCAATGAGAACTGTTATAGAACGTTCCCGCCACGTTTTCCAAACAGTTTAACATACAAACAGATTAACATACATACAGAAGATTTTTTACAAAAATCCATCACTTTCATATTCACAGGAAAACGGTTAATATTAGAAAGACTTTTTCAAGATACATTGTGCATTGCACAAAAAGTTCTTATAACATTAAATCACGTTGATTCCCAGTCTCCCATAACGGCCTACGGAAGGAAGGCCTGATTAAATTTGTACAAATCAATCATATATTTGAATTAATAAATTTAAAAAAAACAGAAGTACATGTCCACATAACAACAATAGAGAGTTCATACTGCTTTCTATCTCACAGCTACGTACAGATAATGTATGCTTTGATCGGTGGTAAACTCGATGGACACCATGCTAAGTCCATAAAGCATTTGGCAAGTCATTCTTCCCATTGCACATGAAGCGTCATTTAACTGACGTAGGACTGCGTCAGCGTCTAGCATGGTCTTTGACGCACCATGTGAGAGCGCCGTCGTAGAAAAGTGAATATTAAAACGAACAAAGCTAATAGTAACGAGTTGGGTCACTAGCGCATGAAGTTATTGGTCTGTTGGTTCAGGGAGCCCTGGTTGGTTTGATTATCTTACATCATAGCGCATCTAACATGACCGGGCATTTTGTTAGACATGACGAAATATTCAAAGTGTGGATATTAATGGATGATAAATGAAATGTGTAGATAATCGCGCTGATTCTACCAAGTGTATTCATACATACAAGAAAAGTCTAACGAACGTAGAAAATATAATAATATAATAATGATGATAATAATGATAATAATAATAATAATGACAATAACAATAATAATAATAGCAATAACAATAACAATAACAATAATAATAATAAAAAACATTTAGAAGGTGCAGAAGCATTCATACATTTCATGTTAAGTTTTACCTTCCCAACAAGTCCATTCACAAGTCATACACTATTAAAGCTTAAAGCAGTATCAGGTAAACTCAAGTCAGCTCTGTGAGTTGTAGACCACTGAACAGTCCTTAGGAATAGGAACAGATATGTCAGATAATATCTACATAATTATTTCAAGTCACTTCTTAAGTAGTGATTATAAGTAAACTGAAAACAGCAAACAAAAATAATGATAAAAATAAGAGATATTAGGGCTACATTTAGTGTCTTTTGTTCTCAACATCTGTTTAGTAGGTGTCTCAAGTATTACCATCCCTTCGGATAACATTTAAAAGGTAACATCATTAGTTGATTAATATAATATAAAATGAACATAACTTTTATATCAATAAGAAATCCACATGAAGCAATGTGTAATAACTACAATATTCAAAATAATCAAAATACACATATCCTACATTTACCAGCACACTACAGCCCTTCCTATGTGAATATGTGTTTATGAATGAAAGGTTGACGATGCTTGCTCCTTCAACAAATGCTTCCGAGTCAATTTCCTACTCTAACCCTATTCATAACATTGACCCTCGACACAACACTATTCCAAACCCTAACCCTAACCCTAAACCCAACCTTAAACTCAATTTCAACTGTAACCCTTAACCTTTGACAACATAAAGCCAGGAGCAATTGTCACAGGAGAAAATGTCTGGTCACCGAATGTACCCATCTCTCCGTCATGCTAGGCACATGCTCATACTTAGGAAGGTTCACCATCATATTTCACACATATGCATTTAAAAATTCATGTTCTATCTAGATCTATGTCAATAATTATAATAGCCTAACAGCAAATCAACTATTTCATATGAATGCATATATATTTGTTTATGACAGCCTTGTCATTCTTAATTTGTACAACTATATAAATTATAAATGAATATATAATAATTTAATACCAATAACACATTTCTCACAATTATATGTAGTTATAGATCTATGTCAATAATAAAAAAAAACTACTGCAAATCAACCATGATAGCAAGTCAGTACTGTGAGTCAATTAAAAAAAAAAATCTGGGGCACACATGAATGATGTTTTTTATAAAAAATATCAGATAGGAAACTTTTTAAAAGTAAAGATCTTAAATCTCTTTTGATATCCTTTTTATCATAAAAAGCATGTGTATCTATATCTACACAATTCTGTATATATATGTAAGTACAATTCACTTCAATTTGCTACAACAGTTGATTTACCCTTTGATACAAGAAAGAAATAGAGCAAAATCACACTGCCCAAAAAAGTACACTTGTCTCATAAACTTTTCACGTACATATGAATCAGATAGAAAACCTGTTGAAATACATTAAAAAATTGCTAATCATGAAAGCGAAGACAAAGTAAGGGCAATTTCGATAGCTTATTGTATATCCCAAAGAAATCATATATTTAGATCGCGTTATACGTCATAGTAATGTTCGCACATTTCAAAAGTGATGCCCAAGACTACTAGATTGATTTCTCTTAAGTCTTTGTGATCGTGTTATTTTAACACTAGGTAATTTACAATGTAGCCAAAAATAATTTTTAAATTTTAAATGGATTTGGAGTGGTGTCTTTTGAGCAAGGATTGTGTAGCAGTGGTTGAAGATTATTGTAGTGAATTTCATGTGGCAAAGTGGGAAATGGGATTATATCTACCAACATTATGAAATTATCATTAAAAGAGGACTTTTGTGGTCACAAAAAATTATTTGAACACCTGGTCTTTGAGAACATATTCTAATCTCAACATTAAAAAAGTAATATGTTTCCTGCATCAATGGACAAGATACCGGTAGCAGTATTCTGCTGTATTGAACACAATAGCAGAATTAGCCCGGACACTCCTTGGCATGCATCAATGCACAAAACACCTGCTGCTTTAGGTCAAAAGATGAAGATGAAAGGTATTAATGCCAGACAAAAGCTTGCCTAACATGACACCATTCTTTGTGATATTCATAAGCATCTGCATGGGATTAGGTACCTTACTAAAGGACATGTACTGTAACATTATGGTGTATAACACATTGGTCAGTCTATTCAGCATGCAAACATGGCTAAAACTGCAGAAATGTCCCATACATTGCGTGAGAGTGTAATTGAGTTTCATAAGGAGGGACTTTCTGTCTGTGAGATTGCAACCAGATTGGATATGAAATGCTCTACCGTGCAGTATACCATCAAGTAATTCAAGAAAACTGGGGGAATCAAGAATGTGGTGGGCAATGGAAGAAAAGGGATGCCCAGTTCAACACAGACAATTACATCAAGGGATTGGTAATGAAGACCAGAAAGATGTCTCTAAAGGATCTTTTAAAGCAGGCGGAGGAGGTTACTGGGGTCCAGGTCTGCATGCAAACAACCAAGAACAGGTTGAAAGAATGTGGGTTGCATGATAGGGTTCCTGGCAAGAAATTGTACATCTGCCCACACAAAAACAGACAGAAACGGTTGAACTTCGCTAAAAAAATATGTTGGCAAGTCTATGAATTTCTGTAAATTCGTCTTGTGGTCCGATGAGTCCAAATACAACACGTTTGGCTCTGATGGTCGCCAAAGAGTTTGGCAAATCTCTGGCAGCATGATGGTGTAGGGATGCATGTGGCAAAGTGGACAATGAGATTATATCTAACAACTGTGAAGCATGAGGGTGGCAGCATAATGGTGTAGGGGTGCATGACAGCCGCCGGTGTTGGCATCCTACATTTCATTGAAGAGATGATGAAAGCCCAGATGTACCAGGAGACCCTGTGCACTCAGATGATCCCACCTGCCAGAACAAGTGAATTGAATTGAATTGACAAGGTTTATTGACAAAAATTCAAAGTCACATCTAAAAGCCGATACATCTTAAATTTACAAATAAAACTGCAGCAGATAAAATAAATGCAAATAGTACTATTTGTAAAATAGGCGAATATGAAATTAAGACATTCAGTAATGAAATTGATTTGATAAAAAATAAAAATAGAAGAAAAAGGAGGAGAAAACAAAAGTAAAGAAAACAAAACAACAAAAAAAGAATAAGAGGGAAATATGGTTGATAGTAATATAACAGTGTACAATTGATACGTTTATAAAACCAGTAATAAAATTAGCAAACAGTTAAAAATTCAGTAATGAAACTGTTTCTGACCAGTGTAGATATGGAGATAACTTTTTGATTAATTCAATAGCCTTGTCAATAAAACATTAAAATTATTTCTATTTACATAGTGTATATAGACAGGTTGCTATATTATATTTTATACATATTGTTAAGAATAATGGCTCTATGCAAGTATTTTAGATTGATATGCAATTAAAAACATGGTTGACTGTAAGACAAATGTTAAGAAGTGCAGATAACAGTTATAATTAGTAGGTTCAATAGTAAGAATCCAGTATATCAACAATAAAACAAAAAAAATCTTGGGCGCCATTTCATCTTCCAAAAAGACAATGACCTGAATCACTCTGCAGAGCGAGTTCAGGCCTTTCTCCAGAAGAAAATGGTGAATGTCCTCGAGTGGCCCCCACATAGCCCAGACATGAACCCCATCGAGCATCTCTGGGATGAGCTAGAGCGGAGACGTCCCCCAGAACCACCAAGCAGGAAACAGAGCCTGAAGGACATGCTCCAGCCTACCTGAAAGAGTCTTGATCCAGCCATCTGCTACAACTTGGTTGATAGCATGCCAAAGAGGCTACGTGCAGTGATAACAGCCAAGGGAGGACCAACCACATACTAAACAAGGACTTGTGAACTTGCTGAATCGCCAAAAACCACTGTGTGTCCAAATAATATTTTTTTGTGACCACAAAACTAGAAAAACTCTAAATATTAGCAACCAACTAGTATGAAACTAAGTCTTTTTCATTTGTGCCTAAGTGGACGCCTATAACCATTATGTTTCAGCCAGTTACTAAATGATATGTCGCTTTTTTTTTTTTTTTTAAATCTCAGTTTGATTTATTTTTTCCTGGGTGTCCAAATAATTTTGGCTACACTGTTCTTAAGATCTAATCCTTGGTTTTTGATAAGGCATGGCAGCACATTTGCAGCTTACATTTATAAATGAAGTTTAAATGTCAAGAATATTTAATGGAGTACACAGGGTGAATACAACATACAGTTAGTTTGGAAGTTGGAGAATTCTTAAAGAGGCATGTGTAATTCATGTGTGTATTACTGTCCAAGTTTTTTTAAATTGACCACTGATAGGATTTGATGAATGAGTGGTCAAATTATGTTTTAAAACTTGGTACCAAAAAAAAAATAGTATACACGTACATGCCATCTGATTTTTCTATGAAGCATGATATACAACATAGCTCTGAAATAACCATAACATGGCAAAAGTACCGGTATCATTGCTATGCTTCAGCAATTTTGATTTTTTTGTAATAAAAATTGTTGCAAATTTAGACCTTTAAATATATAATACCCCATCTATATATAATATCCCTCATGATAAAAAAAAATTAAAAATAAATAAAAGAATAGATATTCAAGCATAATAGCACAGACAAATTCACCGTGTACTAACAAATGCAGGGCTTGATAAATCAACCTCAATTTATACATTTTTATAAATCATTAAGATCTGGGGTGGTATTCCAGGGGCGGATCCAGCCGGCGGCAAGGGAGGGGGCCGAAAAAGGGGCCCACTTGTGCGAAAATTTGAAAACTGTGCCGGCCGATTTTCCGCTCAGTGGGGGGTAGTGAGCACATTTTTTTTTTGCTTCCGAAAATTGCAATTTTTTTTTACCACCACCCCTTGAGCACCAGGGAGGGGCCCATCTTCTTTTCTTTACAAAAAGGGTGTTTTTACCTGGTTTTTTCTAGGGAGGGCCGGGCCCCTGGGTCCCCTGGATCCGCCACTGTGGTATTCAATTCAATATCTAAATCAGAAATACCATTTTCCTCAAGTAGTTTTCAACTTTAGTTATTCTGTTGAATCATTGGCTAAGTATTTTACTTGAAGTCTAAGAAAGCTGGCCAGCAGATTTGAGCCATTTATTCGAAATCCTTGACTGGCTAGCAGTGGTTCCCCTTCAATTACACTGGTCATTATAATCTGCTCAAAAGCAATTAAGCTTGCATATTTAATGCAACATGTTTCATAAGCTTAATTCTGGATTGGTTTTGTGTCACCATAACTATAAGAGAGCTGTGTAGCTTACGGTAGGCTTTCAAAAGTTTAAAAAACTTCAGGGATGATGTAATCATCTGGAGAGAAAAAAATTAAGCCAATCCACTTAGCCAAACTAAATACTAAGTAAAATACTGACTCAATTCGAATACTAGATTTGTCCTGAATTTGTTTATGAGGTTGGCCTAAGTTACACTGTTACACACGAGTGTGAGAACTTGTGGGAGAACTTCCAGAAGAATTTGTTTTAGTTACAGGCAGCATAACAGATGTCTCTTTTTTATCTTCAGTTGCAATGTTATCACAATCCTTTCCAGTAGAATCGGTAGCACCAGTGACAGTGGACGTACCATATCTAGATGAGAATATGTCCCTTACATTAGAAATCCTTTCTTCGATCCAGTGAATCGGAGTCCACTTCCGGATCTTCCTACAAATTAAAAAATAAAGAAGGAAAATCATAGAATTCTTACATGTAGCAACATGGAATATCATACAGGAACAATGAAATAGTAATCACACTTTTTGTAAATATGAGCTTAATATTGATATATTTTGAAATGTCCTGTTTCATTTCTGTTTGACATACTCTGTAGCCCCCTTTTCATTTGCTTTATAAATCATTTTCTATTTGATTTTACCTCTTTAATTAGCTTTTCATTCATAAAAAAATGTTTTATCTATGCTTAACAACCATCTTTTGCTTAAGCGGGTAATGTCAACAGAGGTTTTAAAATGTACTTTTTGTATAATTTATGAATAAATGTTTCCAAAACTTACTTCCTATAACGATAACATAAGATGCAGCAGACAGCACAGGCAACTAATGCAAGACAACACCATAATGCCACTAGATTTTGTCCTGGTCGATCGGGGGGCTTTCTTACACACCAAGAGGCTGAGTAGAGATTTGAGAATTTACACAAGTTAAGTTGAATTGTCATAGTACACATTATTTTTCATAATCTTGTTGAAGAGAAAGCTGGGTTCAAGTTAGCCTAAGGTGAAAATAATTTATGAGCTTTTTCAATCTTTTACTCCAAGATTATCCTAGTATGCCATGTTCCATGAAAAACATTGCTATTTAAATGCTCTCTTAATTCTTCCGATGCCACATGTTACTGTAGTTTAGTCCCATGTATCCATATCTATTTCATGTATTTTAATTGTATGTGATTTTTTTAGCAAGATTGACTTGATTTGTAACAAGTTCTATGATTCCAAACTTTAATAAAAAACAACAAATGGCCAAATGTATTACAAGATCTACTAGTCAGAATCTTTATGGTAGTTTAATTCGCTCATAATAAATTGCATGAAAATATTATTTTTCAATTCTTCAGGCCTATATCTTCACCTTTATAGCAATAAGACCAACAGATAATGGAATCTTAGAAATGGTAATAAAATGGTCAATGTTCTCCTAGCATTAGAGAATGATGAAACATGAAATGTCAAGTACACAGGATATGCACAATACGCATGTTTTATGCTGTGTGTACTAGATGAAGCATACAATATCCTACAAATTCCTACATGTTTTTGACAGAAGAAATGTATACATTTGGGCATATCCACTGAAGAGAGAAATTTTCAAGAATGACAGAATAAACAGACAAAACAGGGAGGACCACTAAGTATTAGAAAACATGTAACTGTTAAAATAGTGTTTCAAAATAATATTGAACATTGATGGCTTTAACCCCTCCCTCCCAAAAAAAAAAAAAAAAAATTAATAATTATAGTATTATACCCCCCAAAATGCATGAAAACATATTTTCAAAAACCTATATTTCCCAATTCCCATGTTCCTCGGATAACAAGATTTGATTTGTACTTTAACACTGTTGAAACTTGAAAGTATCATGAAAATGTGTGTACACAAACAGGTCTATCTTAGAAATACATGTACAGTGTATATGGATATACATGGCATTGGGAAAAAATGTGGAGTCTACAAAATGTTGGCAATTAAACTTACTATTCAGTGGCGGATCCAGGAATTTCTTACCGGGGGGGGGCACAAAATCGCATGGGGTGAAATATATGAAAAACGATGGAGCGAGGCGTCAGTGGCGAGGGAGCGGAGCGACCAAGTGGGGTGGGTCTGGGAGGGGTCAGAACCCCCCCTGAGTAGGAAGCATTTGCAATTTTAGAACCACATTAGGTGCATTTTCAGGCACTTCCTGGAGTAATATGACGTAAAATTGCTTTCTCCTACCCCTCAAAGAGTAGGGATCCACGAACCGCGAAGTCCGAGCCGCATAGCGGCGAGGCGATTTTTGGGGGTTTTTTTTATCATGAAAATGTGTGTACACAAACAGGTCTATCTTAGAAATACATGTACAGTGTATATGGATATACATGGCATTGGAAAAAAATGTAGAGTCTACAAAATGTTGGCAATTAAACTTACTATTCAGTGGCGGATCCAGGAATTTCTTACCGGGGGGGCACAAAATCGCATGGGGTGAAATATATGAAAAACGATGGAGCGAGGCGTCAGTGGCGAGGGAGCGGAGCGACCAAGCGGGGGTGGGTCTGGAGTAGGAAGCATTTGCAATTTTAGAACCACATTAGGTGCATTTTCAGGCACTTCCTGGAGTAATATGACGTAAAATTGCTTTCTCCTACCCCCTCAAAGAGTAGGGATCCACGAACCGCAAAGTCCGAGCCGCATAGCGGCGAGGCGATTTTTTGGGGGGCTATTTTGAACCCCCGTAAGTGATATTTTCCTGGCATCTACTAACACAATGGAGACCATAAACAGCAGTTCATGATAACGTCTTTTTAAATCAAGTAATAGTTTGAGGGGGGTTCGACCCAATGACGATGTGGAGCATTGTCCATGAGCTGCAAGGTCCGAGCCGCATAGCGGCGAGGCGATTTTTGGGGGGCTATTTTGAACCCCATAAGTGATGTTTTCCTGGCATCTACTAACACAATGGAGACCATAAACAGCATTTCATGATAACGTCTTTTTAAATCAAGTAACAGTTTGAGGGGGGCTCGATCCAATGACGATGCGGAACATCGTCCACGAGCTGCGAAGTCCGAGCCGGGTAGCGGCGAGGCGATTTTTTTGCTATTTTGAACCTTCGTAAGTGATGTTTTCCTGGCATCTACTAACACAATGGAGACCATAAAAAGCAGTGCATGATAACGTATTTTTAAATCAAGTAACAGTTTAAGGGGGGTTTGACCCGATGACGATGCGGATACTGTGTGGGTCTGGACACATGATGGCGTTTTTTTATTCACATCACATTTTCACTTGGCAGCCCAAGGGGGGTTAAACCCTAACCCCTCCCCATCCCCATAGATCCGCCACTGGGATCTTTTGCAAACTGGAAGCAATAAGCATTACATGTAGGCGATGGAAAAAAAGTGCTTGCGAAACGGATAGAAACTTTGTGGTAGGCTCTTCGCAGCCACAGGGATGACAGAAAATAATATGACAATGAAACCAGCAACTGCGGCAGGATTAATGGCGGGGACAATCTGCATGCTGAAAGAGCACTTAGAATAGGTATATCGGAAAATTAATTCAAGACTAAGTTATAAGTTATAAGTTAGATGTTATAAAAGAGATAAAATCTTTGGTATTAGTCATGTTCGACTTAAAATTGCATGCCCCCGCCCCTTACCCGGTAAAAAAACACCTTCTTATAATATCATCCCCTTTCTTTCTTTTCCCTTCTCATTATTCTCCTTTTCCCCCTTTTCTCTCCCCCGTCTTTCCGCCTTTCTTCTTTTTCCGCCTTTTATCTCCTCTCTCTTCCCCTTTCCCCTCCTTTTTCTCCTCTCCCCTTTTCTTTCCTCCCTCTTTTCTTCTTCTTTCTCTCTTCCCTCCTTTTTCTCCTTTTCTTTTTTTTGGCTGGGGGGGGGGCACGTGCCCCCTGTGCCCCCCTGGATCCGCCACTGCTAGAGCTCATCTGAGAGTACATTTTAGAATGTTTTTTTTCTATATGAAAGAGCTAAGTATATTCATCTTGAATGACTTTATTATTGGACTTTTACCAATTACAGAATGTACTTCGTAGGCCTATAAAAATACACTCACGTCTATTTGGTGGGATAGGAATGTTACTGAGACTTCCTCTGCACTTGAAACAGTCCTCCTTTGGGTTAAAGCATACATCTCCCATCCTTCCTGAAGGGTAGGCACTGTAATAAGACATGAGAGACAGGGAGGTCTAGTAAATTTTTAACATTTAGATCTACAGTTCAAAGATGATTGATATTAAATTCTGACAATGACAAAACATAGATTTCTCACAGTACTGACAGAATCAAAAATATTAAAATATGCCTATAATATGGCAGTGGGTCCTTAAATAATGATAATAATTATTACAAAAATGATGAGGGAGGAGGGAGGGAGGAGGGAAGAGGAGGAGGGAGGAGGGGAGGAGGAGGAGGAGGGGGCCGGAGGAGCTAGAGGGAGAAGGATGAGGGGGAGGATGAGGGGGAGGAGGAGGAGGATGATGATGATGATGATGATGATGATGATGATACATTGTACTACTACTTCTAATTATAATATTGATAACAATAAGAGCTCTATGAACTATATAGACCCAGCATCAACATCATCATCTGAAACTATATCTGTACGATTCTACGCTAACCTCTATTTACGTGCTTGCCTGGCTTAGGTGATAATTAGACAGAAATAACCGTGTGGTATGGGAAATTCTTTAATAAAACCAAAGAGATATGTTGTGATATCTCTTTGATAAAACTGACATTTGTCAACCTTCCCTACACCCAGAGGGTAACCCTTGCCGTACGCACAAGGGGGGCAGCATACTAGCGATTTTGGACAGATTTTCCCCTCAGTTTTTTGTTACCGGGTATCTAGACTTACCAGTTTGATATTTTAAAAACATGATTGGAAAGAAAATAGATCTATAAATTTAAAACGTACAAATATAGCGAATTATACTTTCAGCTAATCTGCCTGTTTTCTTGAGAAAACAAGTGAAACGCTCTCGGCGGTCTCGCCTGCATTACGCAATTCGATATGATGAAAAAATGAGGTAGGGACATTATTGATAGGCAGGGTGGCCCATTAGCAGGCCCCCCAAAATGAAATCCTCTGAATCTAATCATCATTTTGAAGTGAATATTGACTAAGAATATGCAGACCTGAAATGACATTTGACCTTGACTTTGTCACTTAAAAGACTAATCACATGATTGGTGATACTTGATAACCCTTATGTTCAAGTTTCATGGAATAGGAATGTATACTTTCAAAATTACGATAAATATTCAAGATCTTAACGTGATGCCACAACATAGTCTAAGTTTGATGACCGGAAATGACCTTTGACCTTGACTTAGTGACCTCAAATTCTACTCACATGATTGGGGATACTTGATAACCCTTTGGCTTTAGTCTAAGTTTCATTGAATAATAACTTATACTTTCAAAATTATATTAAAAATTCAAAAACTTAACCTCAGGTTAAGTTTTTGATGATGCCACAACATGGTCTAAGTTAGACCGAAAGCTTCAGTCTCTGATATCGACGGTTGTTCCGCTGAGATTGCATCTGGTATGGGGAATGTCAACAAATGTCAGTTTTATTAAAGAATGACCCATACCAGACGGTTATTTCTGTCTAGGTCTAAGTTTGTTGACCTTAATATTTGACCTTGACTTTGTGACCTGAAATCAGATCTTCCTGCTGAAATTCTCCTCACATGATTGGAGATACTTGATGACCCTTTAGTCCAAGTTTCATTGAATAAGAACTTATAGTTATACTTTCAAAATTATATTAAAAATTCAAAAACTTAACCTTGGTTTGTTTTTGATGTTGATGCCGCCGCCGTCGCCGCCCGCCGCCACCGGAAAAGCGGCGCCTATCGGCCTAAATCTATGTCTTGCTTTTGCTACGCAGGTGAGACAAAAACTGCGCGCGAAGAGATCGGCAATCACACACAAACTCTATTGCAAAACCTCCCCTCACTAACCGATACAATGTATTCTCAGTCTCTGTAACTGTATATAGGCGATCAAACTCAAAGGAGCCAGACGAAGTCTCACTCTCAGCGGAACCAACATCGATATCATTATTAACATAGGCCTACTTTTATTATTTTCGTGCGTACAATAAACTAAAAAATCAAATCATTTTACATACATACAGTCTATGAGTATGAGTATGAAGCATGTGCCTCTGCAGTATTTTTAACGATTTTCTCTGTTGAGCTAGCTCGGGCTGGGCGGTGTGACGTGAGCTGAGGTGAGGGGACCACTTCGGTGCAGTGAACTGGGACTCTAACTAAGGTGGAGATGAAGGAGCAAATCGTAAAAAGCAAAAATAGCATGGAGTATGTCCAATTTGCAGGCCAAAAATGAAAAGGTTAAATTCCATCGGCATTTGAAAGATAATACTAATTTAGAACTTCCCTCAAAAAATAGCGACCGTTTGTTGTCGAATCGACTTTAGTGATTGCAATCATTTTAGTAATGTTCTGATTTTCAGACCCTTGTCCCAAGTGGTCGTACGTTTTGTGCTGCGCAAAGATTCAATCAGTTTAATTTCGGCCATTATGTTTTAAGTGGATTATTGATCTATACAAATGCTCATGTACCCTTTACAGCTTATTTTATGTATGTTATTACCAAAGAAAAAAAGAAGTCAATCAGTCACTCCATAGTGTCTGACAGTGAAGTCTAGAAAGTAAAGTGATTCCTTGCATAATTTGAATAGTAGGACACCGCTAACGTTTAAATTTCACAGATAGGACATACGTGACATATTCATAATTCCTGCAAAGTTCTACAGAATTTGATGTTGGCTGCAAATGGGAAATATTGCATAGTTGTCAGCTTTTAATTGATTAAAGGTATAGACCAGTTTTGGAAACGGCTCTCAAAACATGAAATGGAAGCTCTTATTACCAATAATGTGAAAGAATATGTTTTGACTAATACGTGATGATACAAATTTTGCCGGGAAACCGCCTACTAATTGATATATTTGGTAATTTGTCATATCGATCAGGGGTGTTTCACAAAGATCCTAAGTCGAACTTAACTCTAAGTTGGACTTAAAACATTATGGAGAGCCATTTGTAGCCTTAGAATAAAATACAATCAAAAGCAACATATTCAAATATTTTAGACTTTTCATAAATTCCACATCAAGAACATGAAATCTCCTTGATAATAGAAAATATGAATGATTTGAATCAACATTTTATGCCTTTTAAAATAACTTTCACAAAATATTTTCAAAGATGCTAACGGCTTTCCATAATTGTTAAGTCTAACTTGAGAGATAAGTTCAACTTAGGATCTTTCTGAAACACCCCCCTGGAGGGTGTTTCACAAAGACTAAGATCGACCATAGAGATATATACTTACTAGCACCTCTATGAGATCGACTTTAAGTTGGACTTACTATGGCAGGCCGTTCATGCCATTGTTTGCTCTCACCATTATGATCTTTAGATAATATGTTTTCCTTCAATAATGAATTATCAAAAAAAAATAATTCTGTAGATTTTTTTTTCATGATGTGTACGTCCCTTGAGAGACCAATGCCAGTAAATGATGAGAGCAAACAATGGCATGAACGGCCTGCCATACTTAAGTCCAACTAATGGGGCTTTCACATATACACTCCGGGGCCCAGTGGCGGATCCAGGGGGGGCCCGGGGGCCCGGGCCCCCGCCCCTAGAAAAAAAACAGGTAAAAACACCCTTTTTTTTGAAAAAAATAGAAGTTGGGCCCGGCCCCTCCCCTGGCGCCCAAGGGGTGGCGGTGGAAAAAAATAACCCTTCCCGTAGGGAAAATTTTTTTTCAGGTCCCCCCCCCAAAAAAAAATTGTGCTCACTACCCCAGGCGCCCAAGGGGGGGTGGTAGTGGAAAAAAATTACCCTTCCCGGAGGGAAAACAAATTTTCGGGTGCCAAATTTATTTTTTTTTGCTCACCCCCCACTGAGCGAAAAATCGACCGGCACGATTTTCAAATTTTCGCACGAAGTGGGCCCCTTTTTAGGCCCCCTCCCTTGCCGCCGGCTGGATCCGCCCCTGCCGGGGCCCGTACGGCGAGTAAAAACAGACATTTTGGGAATTTTCGGCCGATGGCCGGCCGACTCCCGTACAGTTCCTACGGGCGCCGGGACGATTTTTTAAGCCGTACGGGCGCCGTGGTGCTGAGTTGGCTGCTCCCAATTCTCCCGGCGTTTTCATCTGACCGTTAGGCCGTAGAAAGCCCGTAAAGGGCCCGCGGGGCACCGTACGGGTCCCGTGCGGGATCCGGACGGTGCCCGAACGGGCCCCTCACGATATTTTCTGTCCATTCTCAATGGAGGAGCGGATGTCAGAGGACAAATAGTTCAGTGCACCGCACGGCACCCAGCCGGGCGCTTTGAGGACCCCGGCCGGGCCCCGGGAGCCATTCGGTGCACCTGTTCATCGGACGGAACCCGTAAGATTACCGGGCGGCTCCCGGCCGGCACTCTGCCGGCTCCCTTACGGGCGCCTTGCATTTTCACTCGACCAATTTTCACTGGGCACTTCCCGGGCGCCGCAGAATATGTGACCGCACATGCCGTAGAAATGAAAATCGGAAGGGTCCCGTACGGTCTCTAAAATCCGCGGCAAGCCGCCGGGTAGGGAAGATCGTACGGGGCCCGGTGTATATGTGACCTAGGCATTAAAGTCGATCTTAGTCTTTGTAAAATACCCCCCAGGACTGGATAGATATCGCGATCGCGTATATTATAGTCCCCCAAAAAAATATATATATATATATATATACATCTTTCTGTGTACAGTGCTTGTAACTTTACCAAGACTGGCGGGGCCAAATTTCTTATCATTTTGATGATTCCAGAACCTTGCAGTACACACCAATACTTATAATTATGCTAGATGATCAACCTTTTCTTTTCTGTTCGATTCCACAACGTTTCTTTCCATAAATTTGAATACATTTACTTCATAGACGACTTCACATAGTAGGGCCTACGTCACGAGTATCAAGAAAATGACGCGATGCCCATGTCGTGAGAAACTGTTTATTATTTTTGCTTATATACCTCTCTCATACACTTTGGTGGTTAATCTTGTACATAAATGTATCATTGCATGCATCTCATCTAGAAATCGAGTTTTCCACGCGCAAAATAGGCCTCTAAACATACCCCCCGGCCCCGTCTTAACATTTTAACTCCGGGGCGTTGTGCAGGGATATAGGGTTTGTAACAACCAAAATAATTTAGAGCTTCCTGTTGACATCATTTTTTAAAACATTTTCAGTGAATCACATTTTCCAAGCTCTTTTTTTTTTTTTTGGTTATTCCCCCATTCAAACTGGATCATCGGACATCCCTGGTTTAATCTCATATTCGTCAAAAAGGTTGAATAACGTTAAGTGTGATACGTATACAGGGGCGTGAAGTATTAAATCGTCATTAATCTGTATAGCCTCGGACGTCTTCAAAATCGTCCAGATAGAGGATGACTTTGACGGCGTTGTCATCAGAACGAATCCACTACTATATGTTTGAGGGACAAATCAAAGAATAAAATAATAAGGTTCTTGTTTTGTAAGTACATTCCATTGATTTTTATGCGACTTTATTTTTCTCATCTCCCTGGAAATACTTCACAATAACTTTAGTTGGGCTTATAATATTATTGAGGGAAAGTCCCTCTACTCAGTTTAGTATGTATTAATTTCATAAAACCATGATATTCATTCTATTACACTTAACTATTTCTGATCATAAACAATATCATCATGTTCAATCTAAAGATAAAATCCATGTTCAGTAAACATGTTTAAGTACTGATTCAAGATTGGCAATAATGACTGCAGCGGTTTACATATACATGTGTGTACTTTAAATAGAGGGTCTCCTTAGTATTACCCTCGATTTTTAAAAGACTCAAATGATAAAGAAAATTGTAATCATTATGAGTCGCAAACCCTCATTTCATTCTGACATCGCTTAATTCTTGAGATCAACACTCTAGGGTATATGCTTTAACCAAAAAAATCAAAATCATGTAGAAAATGAAACAAGCATTGCTTATTTTCAAACAAGAATCAATAGTGTCCTTATATATATATATAATTTTGTTTCTTCTTCAACAAAAAGGACACTGCAACTCGCTTAATAATGTTATACGGGGACATTGCCAGGATATTTTAAGAGGGCAAAATGTCTAGAAAAAATCAGACAAGCTAATAAAAATAGGATTAATTTAGGGAATATATACATTTGCAACCGCTCCTTATAAACGCCGTCCTGCTACAAATTCATTGTCATGTTTTATTATTGCAGAACTTTGACAATATCAGATAGTTGTCATGTGTCAATTTTATACCTTACGTGCCAGTGGCGGATCCAGGGGAGCTCGGGCCCCTCCCCTGGCAAAAAAAACAGGTAAAAACACCATTTTTTGTTTAAAAAAAGAAGATGGGCCCCCTCCCCTGCATGGCGCTCAAGGGGGGGAATTGAACTTTCCCCCGTTGAGCAAAAACAAAAAAAAATAGTGCTCACTAGCCCCCAAGCAAGCAAGTCATCGGTGCCCCCTCTCCCACTCAGTGTTATTTAGGGTACGCGTATGCATGTTCCCTCCCTTTGAAAGCACCCCCCTAAGTCCGGTGTGTAAAGTCAATATGGGCCGATTTTTTGTGTATTACGAGCCGGACTTTGTTGCGTGAAAAGTACCCCTTTACCGGACATTTTGGGAACATGAATGCGGCCCCTAGCTCCGTTCCCGGAGTCAGTGGCGGATCCAGGGGCCTCCTAGAAAAAACCAGGTAAAAACAGGTTTTTGTAAAAAAAAAAGAAAGAAGATGGGCCCCCTCCCCTGGCGCCCAAGGGGGGGGGGTAAAAAAAAAATTCAACTTATGGAGGCAAAAAAAAAATTGTGCTCACTACAATAAAGGTAACTTAGGATGAAGGTTTTAGTCCATTCCAGCAACAGCTTCACCGGTGAAAGAGTGCAGCATTTCGTGGAACGAGATGAACATGAGGTAGTGATTGTTAATGGTGAATATGTCGTAGATACCTTCACAAGCCATGCACATCTCTTTCACAACGACGGTATTCTTCTCCGATATTTCTAGTTTATCCTTCATATCACACCTTCATAGCTGTAATTGAGAACATTAGTATACAATGTGAAGTCTGGAAGAAATATCATGAACATAATTATATAGTATGGTTCCAAAAGACTTCGCATGACAATCTTGAGATTAACAATTTCGCGGTGCTAATTAATGATTTAGAAGACATTATCCGGGAGAACACGTAAGAAACAACACTTAACTAACTAGAAGGTGAATGCACGCGGCGCTCCGAGGGGGGGGGGGGCAAGGGGGCACAGTGCCCCCCACTTGTTCAAGTACCCTAAAGTGCCACTTTTTACATAGGAAAAGCCTGCCCCTTTTGACCTCTGTAAGTGCACCTTTTCCTCCGACAAGTTCCCATTTTTCTTTGCAATAAGCGTCCGTTTTCCATTCTCATAAGTGCCCTATTTAATCTCTAGTAAATGCCCTTTACCTCTGATAAATGCCCTATTAAATCTGAGGGGTGCCCCTTAACTTTGACAAGTGCCCCTTTTTCTTTGTAAGAAGTGCCCCTTCGCATTTTAATAACTACCCCTTTTAACTCAGATAAGCGCTCCTTTTATTTTCACATGTGCCCCTTTTCCTTTCTAATAAGTGCACCTTTTCCTTATGATAAGTGCTCCCGTTAAAAAAGAGCTCCTTCCCCTTCTCTTAAATGCCCCTTATCTCTTATGAAAAGTTTCCCTTTTCATTCCCATAAGTGCCCCTTTTCATCTCTGGTAAATGACCCTTTTCAGGTACGAGAAGTACTACTTTTCACTTCAGATAAATGCCCCCTTAACCTCCGATAATTACCCATATTCAAATTTGAGAGATGCTCGTTTTACTTTGCCAAGTGCCCCTTCCCCTCCTGATAAGTGCTCTTTTCATCTCTGATGAGTGCCCCTTTCACCTTTAATAACCGTCCTTTAATGTTGGCAAGTGCCCCTTTTCCTTTCTTATAAATGCTCTTTTTCACCTCTGATAAGTGCCCCGTTTATTTTTAACATTTGCCTCTTTTTCTTTTTAATAAGAGCCCCTTCCCCCTTCTCATAAAAGCCCCCTTTCACCTCCGATAAATGCCCTTATAAAAATTTGATCGATGCCCATTTTTTTAGTCAACAAATGCACAATTTCCTTTATTATAAGTGGCCCTTTTCAGGTGCGATAAGTGCCCCTTTTGACATAGATACGTGCCCCTTTTTCTTTTCTAATAAGGGAACTATCCCCTTTTCATAAATGCCCCTTTACACCTCTTATGCCCCTATCAAAATCTGATGGGTGCCCGTTTTCCGTCAACAAATACCCATTTCCCATTCTTATAGGTGCCTTTTTTCATTTCTGGTGAGTGCCTCTTTTTAGGTGTAAGAAGTGCCCCATTTTCACCTTTGATAATTACCCTTTCTCTTTGACACGTCCTCCTTTCTGTTCTAACAAGTGTCTTAATTAGCCCTCTCGGATAAGTGTCCCCTTTAATTCCTCTCACATTAAACGTGCCCCTAATTTAAAGCGACTATAAGAGCGATTTCCCCCAAATAGATGATATAAGTAAGTTACTTTTCAATGGTCTTTTCACTCTTCTGTTATGAGAATGAGCTTATAACCCCATCAGGATTGGGTTTTTTCCTCTTTATAAGATGTAATTTTTCGCACTGCGACCTCACAAAAAAAGTGTTAAAATTTTTTCCTCGTTCGCTTCGCTCGACACATACCGTGAAGCAGGGGCGTCGATTTCTTTTCATGACCGGGGGGACGAAATGCGAGGGACGAGGGAGCAGTGGCGAAATGAGCTAAAACGTTTTTTTTTGGGGGGGGCATGTTACGCAGGCCCTGGGAACGTTTTTCAAAGTGGGGGGGGGGGCTAAAGTATTTACGATCAGGTAGAGCAAAGCGAGCGAAGCAAGTGGAGCGTAAATTGGCGTGGGGTCAGGGGCAAAGCCCCGGCGGGGGTCAAGGGGCAGAGCCCCATGAAGCTCAGGGGTTTTAGGCATTTAATTAAGGTCAGATGAGCATCCAGGGGGCGAAGCCCCCGGAAGCTCAGGGGTTTCAGGCATTTAATTACGAAAGATGAGCATATTTTGATACCTTATTTGTGACACTGGCATGCAGGTCACTAATTGGAGTGGGGTCCAGGGGCGGAGCCCCCAGAAGCTCATGGGTTTTAGGCATTAAATTACGATCAGATGAGCATCCAGGGCTGCCTTAGAGCCCTTGGTGGGGTCCGGGGGGCAGAGCCCCCGGAAGCTCAGGCGTTTTAGGCATTTAATTATGGTCAGATGAGCTACCAGGGGCTCGTCTTAGGGCCTTTGGTGGGGTCCAGGGAGCAGAGCCCCCGGAAGCTCAGGGAAAATTCATGCCATTTCAGCAACATTTGTAAATCACTGGTATCGAATTAGAAATAAACCACGTTTGAATTTTTTTTTTAGGGGGACTGCCCCCAAGCCCCCATCAGTACGCAAGTGCGAGGGAGCATAGTGATTGAGAGGGGTGGATGTGACGGAAGTGACTATATACCCCCTCACATGTTTTTGAAGTTTTGTTGTATTAAAAAATTACATTCCTTAGCAAAACTATAGTATAAAAACAAGCAAATATACTTTTTTCACACTTCACTTTTCTCGGTATTTACTTGTACATTTTGAAGGATATTATGCAAGGGAGCGTAGCTACCGAGTGAGAAGATATTTGCATTTTTATTAATTTGTCTAAACGCTGCACTCTTGGGCCCTCCAGAGCCTAAAAGTGTGTTGCAGTCTTTAGTCAGTATTTGCTATACATTTTTTGTTCGCACTTTTTCAAATTTTGAGGGGGGGACGATCCCCCCTAAAAAAAATTGAGGGGGGACGTACGTGTCCCCCGTCCCCGGGATCGCCGCCCCTGCCGTGACGAGTACGTATTTAACGTACTTATGGAGATTTATGTTACGAGAATTATTTAACTCATATAAGAAAGTCTAATCGTATCACTAGTAATACATCTTATCAGCAAAATTAAGCTGACCTCTTGATAAGAAAGAAAGAAAGAGAAACGACAGCTAAAAAAAAATCCTTGAAACCATGTATATATACAAAACAATAATGCAGTACAGATACACAAATGTACGAATAGGCAATGCAGCCGCGGAGTCGGGGATATATCCAACCCCCCATACCATCGTACATTTCTATTTCAATTTGTCCATTCAGCGACACCGATACTAACAATATGCAAAGAGTTCTATGGCATAGATCTAGACATAGCTAGCTAGGAAACAGTAGACTACTCCAAAATTTGACATTTTACAACCACTTTTAACAGCAAAGATGAGCCATCAACTATATAGAAACACAGCCCTTGGAAACAGCTTGCAAGAGAGCCTGGATGAATTAATTCAGGTGAGTAACTTTAACTTATAGACAGAAAGGGCTTTGCAAAATGCAAATCATGAGACTTGAGTCGTTGAGACAATGTCAATGACCAATTGAAATAACAATGACTCCTATATACTGAGCTATAGGCTATATTAGTATGAAGGGGTGACCAAAGTTCGCGGAGATTTTGACAATATTATAAAATGTGTTATTCGATCTATGATTTCTCATATTCTACACAAATTTATTTATTTTGATAATTACCAAATGGACGTCAAAGTTTTTTACTACAAATTGGTTCAACTAGAAAATTTATCTTCAAAGGATCCCGGCGATATGGCGATCTAGTAAAATTAAAAATTCGATTTCGGATGGGCGTGCGCGCTGCAACAAAAAAAGTCATAAAAACAACGAGACCTAACTCAGTGGCAGATCCAGGAAAGGGGCACGTGCCCCTCGGCCAAAAAAAAGAAAAGGAGAAAAAGAGAGGAAAAAGAAAAAAGGGAAGAGAGAAAGAAGAAGAAAAGAGGGAGGAAAGAAAAGGGGAGAGGAGAAAAAGGAGGGAAAGGGAGAGAGAGAGAGAAAAGGCGGAAAGACGGAGGAGAGAAAAGGGGGAAAAGGAGAACAATGAGAAGGGAAAAGAAAGAAAGGGGGATGATATTATAAGAATTAAGGTGTTTTTTAACCGCCCCCCCCCCTTGGGCTGCCAAGTGAAAATGTGATGTGAATAGAAAAATGCCATCATGTGTCCAGACCCACACAGTATCCGCATCGTCATTGGGTAGAACCCCCCTTAAAGGTACTATGTCCCATTTGCAGGCCAAAAAAAATGAAAAGGTTAAATTCCAACGGCATTTGAAAGATAATACTAATTTAGAACTTCCCTTAAAAAGGGGGGGAGGGCTTGAAAATGTCTTTAAGTGGGAAAATAACGACTTTTAGTTGTCGAACCGACTTAAGAGCTATAGAGCCAGTAAGTAATAGTATGATTTTCAGACCATTGAACCGAATGGTCGTACGTTTTATGCTGAGCAAAGATTCAATCAGTTTAATTTTGGCCATTACAACAAGTGGGTTATTGATGTAGACAAATGCTCATGTACCCTTTACAGCTCATTTTATGTATGCTATTACCAAAGAAGACAAAAAGCCAGTCAGTCACTCAATAGTGTCTGACAGTGAAGTCTAGCAAGTAATTGGGTTTCCTTGCATAATTTGAATATTAGGACACTGCTAACACTTAAATTTCACAGATAGGACATACATGACATATTCATAATTCCTGCAAAGTTCTACAGAATTTGATGTTGGCTGCAAAAGGGACATAGTATCTTTAAACTGTTACTTAAGTGATTGAAAAAGACGTTATCATGCACTGCTTTTTATGGTCTCCATTGTGTTAGTAGATGCCAGGAAAACATCACTTACGGGGGTTCAAAATAGCAACAAAAAAAAATCGCCTCGCCGCTACGCGGCTCGGACTTCGTGGCTCGTGGACGATGCTCCGCATCGTCATTGGGTCGAACCCCCCTTAAACTGTTACTTGATTTAAAAAGACGTAATTATCATGCACTTCTTTTTATGGTCTCCATTGTGTTAGTAGATGCCAGGAAAACATCACTTAAGGGGGTTCAAAATAGCCCCCCCCCAAAAAATCGCCTCGCCGCACTTTGCGGCTTGTGGACGATCATTGGGTCGAACCCCCCTCAAACTGTTACTGGATTTAAAAGGACGTTATCATGCACTGCTTTTTATGGTCTCCATTGTGTTAGTATTATAGATGCCAGGAAAACATCACTTACAGGGGTTCAAAATAGCACCCCAAAAAATCGCCTCGCGGCTCGTGGACAATGCTCTGCATCGTCTTTGGGTCAACCCCTTAAACTGTTACTTGATTTAAAAGACGTAATTATCATGCACTGCTTTTTATGGTCTCCATTGTGTCAGTAGATGCCAGGAAAACATCACTTACGGGGGTTCAAAATAGCAACAATAAAAAAATTGTACAGTACTGTACTAGACCAAAAATTCTGTCTCTTTCGTTTGTTAGCTAGCCTCTGATTTGGGTAGGGTCGGCTCCTCTCTTTAGAGACAGAAGCCGGCCATAGGCACTCCTGTCAGATGTTGCTGGCAGCCTGGCGCAAACGGAACACCAAAAGTGCCACCAAACTTTGGACTAAAATGTTATTTTGGCGGATTCATATCCGATGCAGTTAGGCCTATCTTATAATAGGCCTAGAATATGAAAATTAGGCTAGGCGTATTTTTTATCGGTTGCACTTTACCAGCTTGACTGTATGATGTGTTTAGATGTCTTATTTTCAGCATTATGTTGGTCGAAATTGAAATTCTTGCAACTGTATTTTAAACTGTTAATACTGCGCATGAAGGAAGATGACGTCATGTACAAATTTCATCCGTTCTAGTCTACGCGGAAGGCAAAATGATTATGAAGGGAAAACTGTGATGAAGTCATTACGAACTCGTAGCTCGTGCACATTGAGTTCCATGCATTTCCTTTTTAATACATCAATGTATTGATGTTTGGTATATTATAGTATAGTAGGGTATCTCAACGCCCGAGTCACGGGTCAAAAGTATGGTCAAAGTTCTGAACTAGCGCCAAGATTTATTGTTGGGAAGAAAAGGGTGAAAATGTGTTGACTGATATACTTTCATTGTGGGTCCTGAATGAATGACCTATATTTATTTAGAGAATGGGTTATGGGAAAGAATTATTTTAATCAGGAATCTGGCAAACTGAGCTTTGGTCAGTTCTAACTTTTAGCTGTCTGGCATTGTATTTGTAGGAGTAAAATGCAGGGAAATTCAAGTGAGAGAAATCTCCATGTGAGTTAATAATATATACATGTATCTTGATCCTGTGCTTCATGAAAATCATTTTTTTTTCCTCCCATACAGGCAAGGCTTATTACACCACAACTTGCTCTGAATGTCCTGCTCAAGTTTGATCGTGCCATCAATGATGCTCTGGCAAACAGACTAAAAAACAAGATCAGTTTCAAGGTATGCAAAAAAGTTGGATCCATATATTATTATTTGAAACAAAAATAATTAAGTCAAGACTGAAGACCATTTCACTAAAATAGTGAGGGAAACAATGTATAGAAAACATGCATATATCACACCTAGGATTAAAGGGATCCGGTAACTTTGTCTCAGATTCTGAAACAAAATTCTGGATTTAGCTCATGATGCAATGATAATCATAAACCTTTAGGTCAGTCAGGAACCCCATGACTTTTACAAGCTGATCGCCTGTCTGATTATCAAGATATTTATGATTGGAATTACAAATTTTGAAAACCGTTCGCCTGATGGTTTCATAACACTATAGTCTATTAGGAAACGAGTATGGTAAAACCGGTCAATCAAAGATTTTTACTTTTTGAGGCACTTCTTGATCATTTTGAAGCGCAATTTTTTCAGGGCTTCATTATTACACCATATCACAGACACTAATAACATGTAGGGCCGTGTATCTCAGATTTAACACTGTTAAACGATCCCTTTAACAAGAGGTCATACATAGAATTTTGCCTGCTAATGATGGCCTACTTAGAACTCACTTGCATCAATGCTTCTCACAAAATGTTAAAGTTAAGGGTACTTGTGTTATGCTCCTTTAATATGAAATGGGCCTTCATGTAATTTGTTATTTGGATTGTGTGCCCCCATCCCCAAATGACTGAACAAAGTGACATTTTCCGGAAACTGATGACATAGGAGGCCTGGCAAACTAGGTTGCATAAAGTTTGCTGCATAGTTAAGTGGTTTTCACCATTTGTTGCTTATATCAATGGTTCATTTTTATATTTCTGTAGTCTCTCTATTAACAGGAAAGTATAGGAGAGGATAAATAATTAGACCGCTGTGAGTGATCAGATTCCTTGCACTTAACTTGATTCATACATTGGTAAGATCTTGAACTACTATAAAATGTTTTTGTTCAATTTCTTTCAGGGTCATCTGAATACATACAGATTCTGTGACAATGTTTGGACATTTGTTCTTAACGATGTAGACTTCCGTAATGGTGACTTTGTAACAGTTGACAAGGTCAAGATTGTGGCTGTTGATGGCAAGATATCAGCAGCATCGGGACAGGACTGACACCCAGTACAGCAAAAAGGAGAACACTGTTCAAAAGACTACTAGTGAAGCAAGAATTTTCTGTGCAAATTGATGCTGGCTAGAATGTAGGAAGTCAGGAACTGTTGTGATGCCAAAATGTATGTTTCTCTCTGATGGCTGGCAAATACATGTAATGAAAGGAGCTTGCATCTGGCCATTTATCCTGTTCCAGTTGTGAAAGTGAATCTTTAAAAGATGATATTGTCACAAGAACCCGACATGTCTGCAATGTCTTATTAATTTTTATTTATTGGTTTCTACTCCTTCCAACTTTCCCTCATGTGAATATTTACAAGTCCAGAGCAAATATATAGAAGCTACGTGTGATTATTAAAAGGCTCTCTAGCCAGTTGTATATGTCTGCTGTATACCATGGTGATGAACTTACCCACTTTTGGATGGAGGAAACTTTACAGGGCACAGTGTGCCATAGCCCATGTACAGTTTTAATAAGACCCCATGGTAATTTAAACAGTTGTAACAATACGAGGACATATTCAACAAATTTCATTCCTTTTCCTTTTTTCCTACCTATGCTACCACAACTAGATATTCTCCTTGAATGTCAGTTATAGCTATAAAGGTACAATTGCACTCGTTGAAAATTTTCTCTTCATCTTAAATTGTGCTTAAATCCATTTTACTATGTTAGAAAACTTACTGGAAGTCTGCAAATAAAATATTTGCTGACCAGTGTGAAATTAAGAAATAAATGCAATTCAATTTTTCTTGGTTTTTCTTGTTTTTTTTAATTCATTTTACAAAATTATGAGGGGAAAATTGCTGCAACTACCTACCACTGTCATTTTTCTGAGAAAAAATATCATGTATTTTGTGATATTGCTGTTGTATTGGCCCAGAACAAGTGAACTACATGTTAGATTCAAATGAATTACTGTATTGCTGAATTTATCATTTAATGTGCAAGCATTTTCATGTGTACATAAATAGTGAAGTACTCAATTGATTTGGTTGCAAAGTAAAAATTACTGCACTTCACAATTTTTTGTTAAGTAATTCTAGACTCCATTATTATCAATGTTTTATTTAGGTGGATCGTGATATGCCATCAGTACTTTTCACTCAAGTATTTCACTTACGTATCGTAGGTACAATATGCACGTTTTTTGTATTATTTATTTCATGTTCAAAAATATTAGCTGCATATCAGTGATTGAAGTCTTTTTTTTCTTCTTCTTCATATTGTAGTAACAAAGACAAATAGACATGTTTTAACTGTGATCAAAGTTATGAAAGGTCTGTATACCAATAAAGAGACGACTGGTGTTGATCAAGATTGCTAGGGATAGACTGGTATCACAATTTAGCCATGGAATTTTGATGTAACCAGCTTGTTTTACCTTGAATAATCTGGTCTCAAGGCAAAATAAGCGGCCATTTTGAGAAAACTGCAGAATCTCTCACCAGCAGCCACCCTTGAGAGTCATTACTCAAGTGTAACTCTATTCTTTGTGGTGAACATGTTTTGTTTTGTTTGTTTTAAGATTATATGTCATCTTGACGAGTCCGTATATGAACAAAAATGTAAAAATTGTGAGATACAGGGTTAGAACCCTCTTTGGCAGACAGATTGAGTGGAGCACTAGTAAAAGACTTCTGTATTTCAGCCTATGGTAAAAAAAAAATTTAAAGTTCATTCTTAATTAGTAAATTGTGATTTAGAACTAATCAAGAATGAACTGAACGTTTTGATTTCTCTCATGTCCATTTTTAAGAATAAAAAAAAATCCACAGAATTTCTTTTCATTACTCTCAACTCTTACCAACTATTTTTTTTAAATTTCTATATCTTGTAGAGTAAGTGATTCATGACAGATGCAAGTATGAACATGTGTTTAAACCATCAAAAAAGAACTTTGTATGAAGTCTCGTCATATTTTGTGGATTAAAGTTCATCTCGCCTTTGAACTTTTTTTTTTTTCCTTCTATATGCTACCAATAATTGGAAGTATAGTATTTCATTTTCACAAAATTGCACTTTGAGGCACTAGCTTGGATTCTCTTGGTGATTCTTTGACTTTGATGGACATTTACACCTATAACAGGTGTAAAGGTAAAAGAAAGTGCCCATCATTTACACACTTCAAAGTCAAACAGATGGTGGTAGGTAAAGAACGACAGCTGAGACACGCGTCATAATAACACCTTATTTTATTGTTCCTTCAGGAAATGCTAATATGAATGCATGTATATTGAGCACTAAAGGCTAAAGCCCAATATCCCATCTATTTCTGCCTATTTTTTATTTTGACTCTGGTATTAATGTAGATGTATGTATGGTGGAGCAAACGTTAAACTTATATAAACTAGTGCAGGGAAATCGTGATGTACTCTTTATTAATAACAGAGCCCAGAATAGAGAATTGATTATTAAAATTCTGGCTGAAGGGGGCTCCCACAATGCCCTGTAGGTAAACAGAAACATTCTTACATGTTGTGTATTGTCTATCGGAAGAGCCCCTCTTGTAATAGCATTGCTGCCAAGTACAGTGGTCATTGATGAATGATAAAGATATGTATCCCAACACAAACCTTTTCTTTTCTGTAAACTAGCATAGATTTATACTTATGGGGGGAATATCCATTTTAATAAGCTATCTTTTATTTTCTTAGTTCTTTTTGGTGGTACAAGTATTCCTCCAAAATCATTGTGAATACATGTAGGCATTCATCTCGAGACAGCATTGCTTCTCCGATATTTATTTCACGTGTTGGTCACATGAAGACTTATAAAGAGGATACTTGTTTACAAAGAGATTTCTGTAACATTGTCAGCATACTTCTTTTGGTTTTTACAAGTTTATTCTTTCTTAACTGAAAACATGCATGCAAATCAAAGAGTAGGGAAAGTCATTAAAAGCCACAATTATATACCAGCAGCCATTCTTTTGATCCTTTTTGTTCTGTATAGTTTTCTGAACACTCCTGTCCAGCACACACACACACACACACACACACTCACACACTCATTTAGCATATCAGTCATTTAACAAACTCCCCCCTCCTCCCTCTCTCTTTTCTGTTCTTTCTTCCCCACCCATTTTTTTTTTGTGTGCATCTTGGCTATCCACCCAAGTGAGATTTATTTTCGGATGAATACTTGATGAGAGATTCTAGACTTTATAGTCATACCAAAAGGTTTCAAATGATCACGTGTGCCTAATATATGTCATCTCAATGACATGTCTGGCAGACATTCACTTTGGCAAACAAGAAAACTTGTCTTTATACTCCATCTCTAAATATTTCAGTATGAATTAATATAGGCCTAAACAATTTTCATATTGCATAAAAGGGAATTCAACTGGGTCCGCATAGCTTCTTGTTATAAATCCAAGAATGCCATAACTTTTGTCTAATTGATTTCATTCAAACTGAACCATTCTGTTTCTCTGACTTGTCTCTGTTCTACCAAAGTAATTTCTTTCAAGGATAGATTTTCTGTTAACCCAAAGCAGTTTAGTGTCGCCTTCTAGTGACATTTAAATACTTTTATCTTTTGATCCAGAATACATCAAGTCATTCTCTTCATACTCCTAGCAGTTGTTATGAAAGACAATGCTGCTTGAAAGTTGAAAAGTTAACACCCTTTGGCAAGAAAATTAGTCACCTGAAAGAAACTATACACAAGTAATACAACTTATCCTCATATTGCAAATGTAAAGCACTGAACTTTATTTTTTCTATGCCTACAATGTATCTCTCCACAATTCATCTCAAAGAATTCCATTCTTGAAAACAATCTTACTTGTGTACAACAGACATAATACAGGGCAGATAATATTAAGTCTGTATTGGTACTTGGAGCCTAATTATAATAATTTATCATAATATTCTGTTCTTGAATAGGACACATCACATTATGATTAACGTCTCTAGGCACTCCCAAAGAACTTTTGCCTCCAAAGTACCCTACCCTTGTGACCCACAGTTTCTCCAACAGTTCTGCATGAATCTTCAGGCTAGAAGGGAGCAAACTTCTCAAAGATGGAGATATATCTCACACCTAGATCATGTAAAGCTTATACGGTAGGTTATTTACAATCTTCATTCAATTTCATAGATATTGTAACAGTTGATTATTCCCATAACAAATAATCAAGGGTTAGCCTACACACTTTATGCTCAAAACTCTTCCCTTGATCTCTGCATACAGCAGAGCATGCATATTACTTTCTTACAAGACCTAAAACCTCGCCTCCAGTCCTGACTTGTAGGATATTTAGTCTGTCTTCATCTGGCTCATATCCCTTGATTAGTCCCATGACAAATGAATAAGGTTTTTACTCCATTGTCCATACTTCATGCTCCAATAAGACTTGGCCCTTTATCTTAATGCATCTTTGATCCTTTCTTCAGTCACAGTCTTACAGATATATATGATGTAAAGTCTTCCCCCGCAAAGAGTTTTCAGGATATTTGCTCCACTTTCATCTGTCTTGTGATCTTGTCAATTCTGATTTTTCCAATGACATCTGATTTAAGTTTTGCCTCCATACGTGCTTCCTGCTCCAAGAGCAAATTGGTCCTCAACCTCTGCAATCAACATGCATCTTCTTTTCTTTGGCCTGCATGATAGTATTCTTTATGTCGCCATGACTCAGCAATCTTCAAAATCATCCTCATAGTCTACTTCAGCCCTCATCTCTTTAAAAAGTTTTTTATACTCGCTCCAATTTCATCTTCAAATCCTCCTTCATTATCATCCTCATTTTCTTCTTCAATTTCATTTTCCTCTTCCTCCTCTTCTTCTTCCTCCTCCTCTGTATCCATCCTTTCTTCAATATATTGCGCCTGACACATTTGCAGAATTGAAGTTGCTCTCTCATTGAGATCCTGCAGTGGTTCTTGATTGATTATCTCGTCATCCACATGTGGCTCAGAGTCCTGAAATTAATGTTTTAAATCAATTACAAAAAAAGGAGTAAATCATTTAGTTTGAATTTTTCAATTTAGGGCCAAAGATTTCTTCAAGGAAAAGATAGGGCTTTAGGGCACCATACTACTTTGCTGTAGTTTATGTAGTTGAACTGCCAAATCGAAATGAATTTCAGTAGACATGGCACTTCCAATCCAAACAAACTTAGCTGAACAATCGTTTCATTCAGCAGTTCAGTAAGATAATTTGATGTGTTACATGGTGCAAACAGTTTGGGTCATTTGATAGTGATGTTGCAATCATGATTTATCATTATCAGTTTATCACCAATTTTAATGTTCAATTTTCATCTCAACTGATTGTTAGATTTTTTAACCTTTACAAATAATTCAAAAATGGCATAAAATCTAAAGGCCATAAACATTTTTATGGGACTTCAATTGAAATTTCAATTACAAAGATGAGGGAAGTCTTGATTACATCAATTCTAGCCTGACATGCAGCAAAAATGAAATGGAATGTAAATGATAGAAAACAAAATTAACAAAAAGTGTTTTGTAATCTATGGTCATCACAAAGCACCACAGTATGTCTAACAAGGAAGGTTAAATAATAATACTATTCGGTTCATGTATAGCGCATATCACATGATAACGTCTCTATGCGCTTCCAAAGAGCTTTGGAAATTATTACCCCTGCTTTAGCATGGCTGCCATTACGGCGCTCTAGCATTTCAAGGAATTAATTCCTGCCAGGTACCCATTTTCCTCACCTGGGTCGAGTTGGCAAATGTAGATTAATGTCTTGCCAAAGGACATTAGTGCCGCGGCGGGACTCGAACCGCGGACCTTGTGATCCACAGTCCGGTGACATATCCCCTCTACCATGACACCTCTACCTCTAAAATGAAATGGAAACTGTACAGTATGCTGGTATGGCCGATAAGTTGGGAAATAAAATAACTGTTTACCTGTGTTACTTCCTGATCATCCTCACTCAAACTTCTTTCATGAGTTTTCCTCATTTGACGTCTTAAGACACGCTCCTCTTGCTGTGTTAATAAAATTCAAATTGAAAGTGACAATAATTAATATTAAGGATTAATAAAATATGTATGTTCCTCTAATTCCTCACTGTTTTCCTATACCTCCTCCCCTCCTCCTACTTCACATCACCATCATCATCATCTCCTCCTCCACCCCTGTCTCCTCTTCTTCAACTACATTTCTTGTTTTCTTCTTCTCCTCCTCTTTATTATTTTGCTTCTCCTCCTTCTTCTTCATTTCTTCCTTCTTCATTTTCTGCTGAAGGGCCTGAACAAAAATGCTATATAGGTCAAATAACAAGGAGTGAGGGCATATAACATTACCTTTAGATTCAAGAAAAGTACTTATTCTATGCAAGAAACAGACAATCAAAAGTACAGGTAACTCTGTTGACTATGTTGTTTGCAAAATACGAAGCGTCAAGCTGCAAAGACCAGTCAGCTTATCATCTTGTGAAGAAGTAAAAAAGAGCATTGCATGTGTATTTCTAAGACTAAGTCTTAATTTCCACTTAGTTTGGGACTTGGCATGACTAGACTAGTCTAAAATCTTGTTTAACTTTCTGACTTTAGACTTCTTAGTTTATATTTAGACCTAATAAGTGGCAATGAATAATCATGATTTTTTTTTTTAATAAGTCAAACTCAAAGTCCTGTACATCAATGAGTGATTATGGTACCAGCGCACTGTGCACCCTACCGGGCAGCGTCTTATTTTTTCGTACCACGGCGAGCCCAGATTCCTATTATTTCATGAATATTCATTACGCAGGGTCGGGGAAAGTCTCGATTCTCTTGAATATTCATGTATGATCGAGGCGGGAACTATCCTACGTACGTAGCATGCGCAGCATCGAATTTCGTGTGTAACACGTTGGATTAATGGTATAAACGACATTAGAAAAGCAATGTCATGGTCATTTAGATAATACAGTCATAAATGCTGTTTTTAATTACTAGTAAATGCCAAAATGTCAGTAGAAGATATATAGCATATATTTCAAGCAAGAGTCTTGATAGGCAATTTATGAGTATAGGCCTACTTTTCTGAGGTCAAGTTGAATCTAGGTCTTTTCATGAAGGGAAAATAATCAGTTCGCTGTTTGCTTTTTAAATATTACAAGCAGAGGTTGAATTTTGGTATTGAATATGTGATACAGTTATTATAAACATGAGTTAAGTTCAATTGGCAAAGAATATAGCACTGTGTGTCACAAATAAATCCTTATTCGTTTAATACGAAAGAGTATCAGTCTTTACGAGGATGAAGTACATAGCTATAGAGTTTGATTTCATAAGTCATTTATTATGACAGGTACGTACGTATGTGTGAAACGACACATCATGCACTAAAGTAATTATTCAGTGGTAATATTATGCAGTTAAGTGAGCATATAGATCATAGAAATACAATACACAGGTATTTATTTTTGCTAAATGTCTGTATATATGTAGGCCTATTCTTGTTATTTATTTTATACAGATTGAATTGTCACTACGACCTCTAAAGAATAAAACGTCAAATCCAGTTTTATCAAATTCACCTTTGCTAATTGAACTTAACTCATACTGTATCACATATTCAATACCAAAATTCAACCTCTGCTTGTAATATTTAAACAAGCGAACCTAGAACTGATTATTTTCCCATTCATAAAAGAACTAGATTCAACTTGACCTCGGAAAAGTACTCATAAATTGCCTATCAAGAGAACAATCATTTTACTCTTGCTTGAACTATATGCTATATATCTTGTCAACTGACATTTTTTTTTGGCATTTATTAATAATTAAACACAGCATTTATGACTGTATTATCTAAATGACCATGACATTGCTTTTCTAATTTCGTTTTATACCATTAATCCAACGTGTTACACACGATATTCGATGCTGCGCATGCTACGTATGTAGGATAGTTCCGCCTCGATCATACATGCATATTCAAGAGAATCGAGACTTTCCCCGACCCTGCGTAATGAATATTCATGAAATAATAGGAATCTGGGCTCGCCGTGGTACGAAAAAATAAGACGCTACCGGGCAGCGAGTTTTTTAAACCTAACCCAGCCATCCTAGCGCTGCATTTGATTGGCTCAAAAAGAAAACGGCGTCATTTTCTTCTGCGGCACAGATTGGGGCTTTTTTTTTTTAAAGAGGTCTTGATTTAACCCTAACCCTAAACTTTCCCATAGGCTCAACACGCACCTAACCCCAATCTGTGCCGCAGAAAAAAAATAACGCCCCCCGGGGGAGCTCCCCGGCCCCTGTCCGAGGCTTGAGTTACGTGTAACCCAACCTCGATCATCCCAACACGCTTTTGCACACGTCGGACTGAAGACAAAAATCAAAGCCACACTGCACTGCACTCGGTAGCTCAATCCTCAACTGTGACATAAGGATTGTAAAATGGTGGAATACGATACCTTCAAGCGATTTAGTTGTGCCCGAAGCTTCGTCTCAATCTCCTGTAAAGCTTTATCTTCTTGTCGAAGAACTTTAAGTTTAGCCAACATCTTGAGTTATCCACCACGGGTCCACGTCGTTGTTGATATTGTCATTGACTTAAAATTACGTAATAAAAACTATAGTAATAATAGCTAGCGCTAGTCTAGATCTAGAAATATATATAGTCTACTAAATAATTCTAATAGATTTCAAAGTCGAAATGAATATGGTCAAACTCTTCATAACTAATAAAAAATATTTTCACTGCCATGGTATTGAAGTTTTCATATTCACACGGGGCCTAAAATTATTATGCTAAAATTACTATCTATAACATATGCTTTCCGTCGTCGTCGTTCATAAAATTAGCAAAAGAGCATAAATTATGCATATAGCCAATGCCATGGGCAATGTTCGCTCAAATTTACAGTGAGTTGCATGCATGCGCTGCATGTACATCAAAAACATGTTTTAAACATGTGTCTGTTGTATCACCTGAATTTTAAGCAATTGCACAGTGTCCCCCCTCCCCACTTTCTCAAGCACCCGAAATTAAGGTGCCCCTTTTTACATAGGAAAAGCTGTGCCCCTTTAACTTTGTAAGAAGTGCCCCTTTTACTTTGACAAGTGCCCCTATTAATTTGTAAAAGTGCCCCTTCCCCTTTTCGACTCTGATAATTAAGTGCCCCTTTTATTTGGACACGTGCCCCTTTTCCTTCTACAAGTTCCCATTTTCCTTTGCAATAATTGTCCATTTTCGATTCACATAAGTGCCCTTTTTAATCTCTAGTAAGTGCTCCTTTTCAGGTACGAGAAGTGCCTCTGTTCACTTTTGATAAGTGCACCCTTCACCTCTGATAATTGCCCTATTCAAATCTGAGAGGTGCCTCTTTTACTTTGAAAAGTGCCCCTTTTCCTTTGTAAGAAGTGCCCCTTCCCCTTTTAATAACTACTCCCATTTTAACTCGGATAAGCGCACCTTATATTTTCACATGTGCCGCTTTTCCTTTCTAATAAGTGCCCCTTTTCCTGATAAGTGCCCCATTAAAAAAGGGCCCTTCCCCTTCTCATAAGTGCCCCTTCTCTGGTAAATGACCCTTTTTCAGGTACGAGAAGTTACTCCTTTTCACTTCAGATAAGTGCCCCCTTCACCTCCGAGAAATGCCCCTTTAAAATCTGATTGGTGCCCATTTTCTTTCAACTAATGCACATTTTCCTTTCAATTATAATTGCCCCTTTTTTCATTCACATAAATGCCGCTTTTCATATCTGGTCATTACCCTTTTCAGGTGCGATAAATGCCCCTTTTCATCTCTTATAAATGCCCCTATCAAAATCTGATAGGGGCCCCTTTTCCATCGACAAATGCCCATTTCCTATTCTCACATAGTGCCTCTATTTGAGGGTGTAAGAAGTGCCCATTTTCACCTCTGATAATTACTCTTTGTACTTTGACACATGCTCCTTTTCTTTTCTGATAAGTATCCCCTTTTTCTTTCATCATCAAACGGGCCCTTAATTTCAAGCTACTACGAGCAATTCCCCCCAAAGCTCGCTCGCTACGCTCGCACGCATCTATAGATGATATAGTTATATACTTATCAAAGGTCTCTTCAGTCTTCCGTTATGAGAATGTGCTTATATAACCCCATCAGGATTTGTTTTTTTCCTCTTTATAACATGTAATTTTTCGCACTGCGACCTCACAAATCTTAAAAAATTTCCGCCCTCGCTTCGCTCGCTCGCAAATAAATTTTCAGACCATCACACCCAACTGCAAAGCATGATGCTTAAGCAATATCTTGTATGGTGTATAAAGTGAAACAAATATAGAAAAACGTTCCTGATAACGTAATCACAATCAATGTAGGGGTATATACCAATGTCTAAAAAATTGTATATTTTCTCTTTGAGATTTCCCTTTGTAGGTGCCCATTTCCCCAGAAAGTGCCTTTTTTCTTGGTCCCCCCCCCCTCACTTTGGAAGTTGCTCCTGGTACTTGGACCCAAAACATTATGTTTGAGGCATAGGTGACGGCGAGGGAGAGAGGGTTATGGTTATCACTTGGAACTAATTTAAGTTGGGGTGCAATGGGGCAAATTTTTCCCCAAGGGACCCCTAGCTCACAACTTGTCACAAGGAAAAAAGAAAAGTAACATGGAATTATTTCACATGACAGCAATGTATAATAAGATGTCAAGTGCTCTAAAATGCAAACTTTCGGCATTCTATAAAATGAAGATTTTCTCGAACGGTCGCTACGCCACCTCGAATATTAACAGATGTAGTGGGGGGTAATTGTCTGTTAAAACCCTGTCTACAATAGGCACCGCAAAGCAAGGGGGTAGATGCTTCAATCTATCAAAAGACAATACGTAATTTACAGAAAAGCTTTACCAGCATAATACAGTATACGTGCTCTCAAATTCAAACTGAAACCATTCCCAAACCTTATTTTTTCTCACTCATAGGTCGCTACGCTCCCTTAGGCATTTATTTATATTTAAAAAAACCTGTCTCTACGATGCACCAAAAGTGAGAGGGCAGATATTTCCCTCTCATTCACCCAATTGGGTGGTGGTGGCCAGTGGCGGATCCAGAGGGGCCCGGGGACCGGGCCCTCCTAGAAAAAAACAGGTAAAAACACCCTTTTTGAAAAAAAGAAGTTGGGCCCCTCCCTGGCCCCCAAGGGGTGGCGGTGGAAAAAAATTACCCTTCCGGAGCGAAAAAAATTTTCGGGTGCCAAATTTTTTTTTGGCTCACTACCCCACTGAGCGAAAAATCGACCGGCACGATTTTCAAATTTTCGAGTGGGCCCCTTTTTAGGCCCCCTCCCTTGCCGCCGGCTGGATCCGCCCCTGGTGGTGGCAAAATCGTTTCTGCATCGATCCCCGCCCCCCCCTTCCCTTTCACAAGGCCGAATCTCTTTTAAAAGAGAGGGGGGATTCGTTTTCCCCGTCTCTCTTGCCAGAGGCAAAAACTTATGACATCATTAATTTTGCAGTATAAAAAAAACTATAAAAATAAAAAAGGTGCATTAAAATACGAAAATATAAAAGTGTCTACAGTCCAAAATCTAAATTTTCTATGGTACGTACTCTCATGTACAGCTCATCGGGATATTAATTTACAAATGCGGGGGAAAACGGGGCCTCCCGTGAATAACCCACGGAACTGATGATATTCATGTATATATAGCCATGAAATGTTATCGTATCAGGACAAGTACCCCCTCGACAATCACCTCCTGGAAAATAACCCCCGGAAAATTACCCCCCAAGGACAACCATCCCCCGAGGACAATTACCCTCCGAAAAATTACCCCCTAGGACATTTACCCCCACCACTGAAAATTACCCCGGCTAGGACAATTACCCCCCTCCTGTTCATTAAAGGGAAGTCTACCCTGATAGTAAGTTGGTGTTAATAAAAGCAGATTTTGTTTCGGGGGTAGGCCTAATTGTCTTGGGGGTTGATTGTCCTCAGGGGTTAATTATCCTCCGGGGGGTAATTGTCCTTGGGAGGTAGTTTTCCGAGGGTAATTTTCCAGGGGCATCTTCCGGGGGCATCTTCTGGGGGCATCTTCTGGGGGCGATAATTGGCCTTGGGAGTAGTTTCCGGGGGGGGGGCCGGGGTAATTTTCCGGGGGTGATTGCCCAGGGGGTAATTGTCCTAGAACCCTGCAGGTAGAAACAAAGTGCACTGTAACATTAACATTTCATAATACAATTTGAATTAGATGCAAGAGAATAATTTACTGAATGACGCGTAATTCTCAGTTTTTAATACATACAGCAATGTGTTATAAATTCATTGTATTTGCATTGATAGCAGCTAGTAAAAAGCACAAAGTATAAGAGGCCCATATGGTTATCTGATTTAGTATGCAGAGAGCAATGTACATGCACTTACGTTAATCAATAAAAAAAATATATAAAGTTAAGTGAGATGTAATTTAATATTAAATATAAAAAAGGAAAAAAATAATAATCCAAACTGAGAATTTCTAGCAGGGACTATCGTACATAGTAAGTTTAAGCAGTATGTTGGGATCCAATCCCAACTCCTATAGCTGGCTTAAAATGAAAATAGTACCCGAGAAGAGGTATATGGTAATACTTAATAAGAAAAAAGTTCATATTGACGTTTTGACTCTTAACATTGCAATGCACCACAGTGCTAACACAATGTTACTTCAAACATGACCTTTTATCATATTTTATGTGTTGCATTTTCTCCCCTTCAAAATGCGTGTGTGTGTGTAGGGGGGGGGGGCGTCACGGGCGTGTATACCCATGGTTATAGCCAGTGCCGTATATATATAGATACTGGGGGACTCAGCTTCGTTGAGTGAGTCAGTCATGCTCCAAAATCCTCTGTCGATTTTTTCTTCTTTCTTAGTCCGCCCCAAGCTGTTGATCTCGACCCCGGTTCATACCCCCAGGCGTTCAATGTCGCCTGGATGGATATCAGTCTGTTAATGGTCGGCCCAGTGAACTGACATGTAACTTTTGATTTTAACGCTTCTTATTTTATTTCTGTTTGTTTTTCACGATGAAAATGTTTAAAAACAATACTTTCCATGCAACGAATCATAATGATGGAACCAAGATAATGAAATACCCCGGATGAAATGCTATATTGTACTTATATCGGAGAATAAATGGGTAATTGAACTTTGAGAAAAGATTTCTGTGAGTGGACGGATTCATTATTCAAAGTAGGGGTGTCAAAATATATTGCAAAATGTCGATTCATAAAATTAAAAAAATTGTAATGTTTACTTTATCTTTCAAAGTTCCATGTGTAATATGCAATATTTTGGTGTGAAATCAAATTGTAAGAATAATGTAAATATGTAAAACTCAGTATCAGTAATGAATACTGTCCCTCATTTTGTGTCAGGTTGTCCCGTAAAAATGCTTGAATTCACCTGTTTTCTTGTGCTGTCTAACTCATGAAAATGTGTCCTAAGTATGAGAAAATGCACATTTATTTCTTCTGAATACAACAGTCCTTTGACTTAATCTCTAATGAATGTATTTTGTTGTTTCAAAAGTAAATTAAAACTTATTTCCATCGGTTTTAGAATGGAAATGTATAAGGTCTTCCTAAATGATCTTACTACGCCAAGGCATGCAAGTTGAGCGAGATGCCTCATGTAGATTATGATACACAGAGAGCGGGGACTGTCGTTGTATTGTTAGCAGCTGCTGCGCCCTATATTATGCACAGACGAGCACGCAAACACCGCCGCCATTTTGAAAATTACGTCTTCGCCTAAAATCGTTCAATTTCTGGCCATAAGTTTGCGGTATTTTACCACTTTTGCTTCGGTAAGTCATTGTATTTATATGGCCCTGGATTATAATTATTCACAAAATTTCAGTGAAAATACTTCTTTATCATGTTGTTATTTTTTCGTGAAATTATTGCAATATTTCCCCTTCGTCGTGTGAAGGCGGAATTTATGGGATTTCCCCCATTATTCGATGTAATTTTAATGACGAAAACAAAACACGAATTCTAGTGATCTTATCATGAATTTCAATCCTTAATTTTGTGAGTATTTCTTATATAATTCTTATCTTGGGCGTGGTCTGTTCGTGTGTTGGTCTGGCTTAACAGCTCATTGAAGTGTGTGTGTGTTTGTGTGCGAATATTGCAGGGATTTTCATCAGGGCTAGGATAGGGCGCGGTGCGTGTGAGTTCGCGTAATCGGTTTCTCCATGATCAGGCTAGCTATGCATGCACACTGACACAATCCTGAAAAATATCACTGGGAACATTGTATTTTTTATTTTTCTATCTATTTATGTATGTTTAAGTATTGATATTACAATTTCAAATTTTTACACAGATTGATATTTTTTAAATGCTCATAATAAGTAGGCAGGTGATTTGACACAAGTTCTAAATTTTTAACAATTGTGAATTTGTAATTTTAACATTAATGATTAAAACTAACAAAAATTATTTAGATAAATATGTTAATGTTTTTAAAGCTTATCATTTTATCAGGATAATAAAGTTGGGCTGTAAGATTAAGAATTATGTTATTTTGATGAGCTAGACTGTACATTGCAGATTACAGAAAGTGGGAAACAGACCTGCGAGCCAGTCTGAAAACTTTATTTAGACACATGTGCATTGTGATGATGAGCATGATTGGTGGACTGTCTATAACTATCTTGTTTTCAAAAAGGCTTCATATCCTCTAATTCAGTATTTGAATATATGTGTTTTTGTTTATCTTGGTTCTGCATATTCTGAAGTAGGTTGAGTTGGGGAAAAATATCACAACCAAAAACATCAATAACACACAGGGTCTATAGAATAATAGACCACTAATTTCAAGTCGCTCTCAATCATGTCATTGTCATTGCTTGTGTGAAATTTGTTCAACAAATTTAAAGGGTCTGTTAGCTATGCACATGTAATAAATAAATACACATCTTGATTTTGTGACTGATTAATGTAAATTTCCCCTTGATTTTAAACCAATGTTTATAATTAACACAAATTTATAGAATTTGGGGCAAACCTCAATGATATTCTCAGTCACTTGCTCTCTCAGTCCTCTGAGCCCTCTCAGAAGTTTAGTTCGTGTTGCATCACATGTATTTCCAGGGTGCATAGCTTATGCCTGGGCCAGTGGCCATAATAGGTTAAGTTAGACTAGGAGTTGATTGGCAAGCTTGCCTAGTAATTAGTAACTCCTTGTTTAGAACTACACATACAAGTACGAAATAGAATTATGCACATTGCACTCTTATTTATTGTTGGTAACCTCAACCAAAAGGTAACAGTATACCCAGACGTTATGTTTCCGGACAGTTTCTGTATCCGGACAGTTGAATAAAAACAGTAATTTTAGGAAGTTTGCCGCCAAAATTTCATACATACTTTTAGACTTCTGTTGGACAATATTATAAAAGACAAATATTTATGATGGTAATTGGCAGTGCTAATTGATGAATAGAGTTTTCTATATATACAGTTATAAATACTAAGGCAAAATGATGGCATTATATTTTATATAAGCATCGATCCGAACTCACATCCCCCAATGCTACTATAGATAATTTGTTTTCCCCTCAATGTTACAGTGTTCTACATATCAAGATGTAAATTAATGTCACTAATTAATTCATCAAAAATGTAAGTCTCAGTAGTGCATGACTAAAAATATGTAGGACTCTATATCTTGGGTAATTTATCACTTGTTATGACATTAATACCAAGCTACTCAATTTTTGAAGTGTATACCAATCACCTAAAAATTGTGTACATGTATTATTGTATTTATAGCTAGAATGTGTAAAATCTTAAATTTTATGATGATGTAAAGTGTAATATAGATCACTTTCCTGTATTTTATAAGACAGAGCTCAGTTAATACGGGCAGTTGCTATATTCATTTACATGTTTTTTTTGTGTGGTTTACCCTGCCATATCTCAACGGGCCTTTAGAAGTGTTTAATCTATGCTTGTGACAATTAACATCATTTAACATAAAAAAGGTGTCCTTAAATACCAGTGATGTATCATGTAAGCTACATAATTTAAATTATACTGTAGAAAGTGGAGTGACTAAAAAGTTACCCTTAATGCCAATGATATACACCTGTATGGCCAAGTACATGTAAATATTTGTGTTGAGATACATTGCTCCTCTTTTATTCATTTCTCATTGTTTTTTAAATCTACATTAATGTAAATCGGGGTTCAAAACTAAAGTAACAGGCTCCTGGGACACTTGTACTGAGTAAAACCAAGTCCGAACCCCCAAATTACAAACTGTTCACATAGGGCTCGTGCATTAACATATACGGGTACAGACTCTAAAATATCCAGAGCTCCACATGTAGTGTGGAGCCCTGTGTAAATGCAATCATGGCTGTGAATTCTAAGAGAAAAAATAATCTTATAGACATTCATTATCAAGTAATGAAGGAGATCATTTGGAACAAACTTGATGTATTAGGAACTGAAGATACGTAATAATGAATGTACAAGTACCGACTTTAAGTATTCTGTACAATTGTATCGACGTCAGTGACCTGTCTACATGTACACTGTATCTACTGATCGTATTTCCCTGATTTTTAGATGAGAAATGACTTAACATACCTTATCCTTTCATTTTCCAGCCAATGTTGGCACTCACGTGATGTACGAAGGCAAGCATATTCACTTCTCAGAAGTTGACAACAAGCCACTATGTTCGTACAGTGCCAAGTTGTGCAAGCAGCGGCGCCTCAACGGCTATGCTTTTTGCATTCGCCATGTGTTGGAAGATGCATCTGCTCCCTTCAAGCAGTGCGAATTTGAAGCAAAGTACAATAGACTGCGCTGCACCAATCCCATCCCTGGAGAAGAAAATAGAAAGTAAGTACATGTAAATATAGCTGTGCATTTGGATGATGATATGACTTCATTACAAGATTTATCTCAGGAATTCCATTCTAGATTTTTTTCTTTCTGTTTTCATACAGTAACACCTTGTTTTTAGCCAGCACACCATGTTGCACCATGTTGCTTAATCATTGTAGAACCCTTGCAGACTATTCTAATAAATCCAAATTGATTTATTTTCCAAGACAGTGAACATACATGTACAACATACACAGGTCGTGATCATACTGGGTTTGGTTGGTAATAGGGAAAGGGGGTGTAGTATTTCTATATTATTAATTTATTACACTTTTTTCTTTATGTCTGGTGCTTGTGGTCATCATTAATGATTGTTACATGTGTCGTCATCATACATGTACATGCGCTATACAGCCTATGCTGGGTTGTTTATTCATGTTATACTTGAAATGCTAATTTTATCTTGGTATGATCAGTTATCTACAAAGTGTAACAGAATATGGGTGAACCTTAATTTTATATTATTTAGTGTACTAAACCTGTCTTTCCGCTTTTGTAACTGTAAAGTGAATTGTCTCAATATGGAAAAGGGTTATTTTTGTATCTTGTTTGTAGAATGTACACATGTATACATTTACAGTGATTATTGCTCTTACTCAACTCCTCTACTGTTATAAAAACTCTATAACTTGTTTTGCAACATTGCTTTATCAACACATTTGCTTTCTTTCTTCCTGTAGATATTTGTTATTGAGAAATGCTAGGAACTCTAGTAGAGCTAAATGTACTCTCTCTGTCTTGCTATTTTCAGATTTTGTAACAGCCACATGCAGGTCTTGGGACTGGTACCGAAGAGAGGAAAAAAGAGAAAAGGGGACCAATCTCCAGACAGTCGAAATGACTGCCGAAATGACTCATCAAATGCAGGCAGCAAGGGAGGCAGTCAAGAGAGAGAAAAGCACAAAAAGAAATCAAAAGACAAGAAGAAGAAGAAGAAGAAAAAGAAGAAAAAAGAAAAGCATAAGAAAAAGGGGAATAGATCAATTTTAGATGACGTGATGTTTAACTCTAAAGGCAATTTTGAATTGAATGACCTTGGTTTAATGTGCAGAAGTAGGCCCCCAGATTATGCCAGTGCTGTGCTTGGTGCTGACAATCTTACAATTCACTCAAATTCAGTAGAAAGAGCAATCAAGACAAAATCAAAGAGAAGGAGGGATGGCAGCACATTACATGAAAGACTTCAGGAGAAGTTGGAGAGGAACAAGCAAAGATTGCGTCAACAGCGAGAAAAAGAAATCCTTGCCAAATCTATGCAGCACACACAATTCACCAATGCTGCTTCCCAGGAACACACTAACAATCTACTTGATAGTGGAGTAGCACAGTACAAGAATTCTTCATACCTCGATTCCCAGAAATTCCTTCCCCTCATACCTCCATTGGTTGAGGGTAAAGGACGAGTCCCCACCCTTCCATGGCCCCAGATGCCCCAGCATATTTCCTCGCCAAGGGAGGCATTTGTGAAGCTTCAACGGAAGCACTCAAGAGATCTCTTTGCTCGCAAGCTAGACTCACAAGCAGTTGATCTGCTAAGAGAACGTCTTCAGCTTGATGAAGATGAGAGAACTGATATATTTCCCTTAGGTTTGTGGCATTTAATTCCTTTGAACTTCAAGAGATTACCAGCTTGTAAACAAATGAATAAATAAAAAAGCAGTTTAATGAAACAAAAATCAAGAGACACAAGTTTGCTAAAGTTTGAAAGAAACTGGGTAAATAAGAGAAAGATGTGGAATGTTTGATAACCCAGATCTCTAAACTAATGCAAATCTCAAATTGCCAAAATGTCCATGTATCTCCCATGTGACTATTCCCAGCCTGCAATAAAGAAAGAGCCTCCATAGCAATAAGATGTGGAAGAATTTGTGTGTAGGACAAAATGGAGATCGGTCTCACATTACATGTCTATGACATTACCAAATTTGTAATTCCAATATATCTAGTGATTTCAAATAATAAAAATCACAACTACATGTACTTACTTTATTTTTATTCAGTATGATTCTAACATTCACCAATTGGCTTCTCTGCTTTCCATCATAGCAATTTGCTGTCAAGGTTTAATTTCTCTTTAACATTTCTGGGCAGTTCTAAGAAATATCATGAAATATCTAGTAGACTTAGTCAATCTGTTACTGCTGTAGATGTATCATTTCCATCTTATACTGGTTGCTAATTTAACATGAAATGCTCAAACCTCGTGTAGAAGGATAAATTTGATTCAATATATCAAATCTGCTGCCATGAAAATCTTAAATTACAGTTTCCTCTGTACAACATGTAGATGCACAAGTTCACAATATTGTCTAGATTGATGTACATCTTTCTTTCCCTGACATTCTATTATTACAGGGTTAGACTTTTCAGACACAGATGATGAAGAGAGTGAGGAGGTTACAGACAGAAGGTGTAGAAATACATGTAAAGAACAATATAGTGTAAGGTAAGTAATCTTCCTTGTCTTCTGTTCTCAAGACATGCCAACCTACGGTAGATTATTACATTTACTTACATGATTAATGTAAATTTCCCCTTACTTACTGTAATCTTTGCCTGAGAAGTCTAGTATGAGTTTGAAAATGTGGGTATAAGTTTGAAAATATATGTAGTTTGTAAGAAATTTGAGGTCACAAGAAAGGTGCATTATATTTCAACCAAAAAAAAGAAAAGGATTCTCGTACAGCTAGAGACACTTGCAATATTGGGGCACTGCAAGAAAATATGGTCATTGGCATGCTCACGATGCTATTTCCAAAAAATATTCTGTGGCTCCTGTATTAGTTTTGTTTGATGACTGATTCTGTGAATTTATTTTCAGCCATCACATCAATCATACAGGCATGTAACATAGCTTTTAAATATCTAGTTAATGGTATTTGTTGACATTCTTTCATTAAATACCGATAAAAACTCACATATCTCGGAGAGAAAGTGCTTCTAAAGAGAATGAAACATAAAAAAGCAATAAAAAAATGTATTGTATGTATTTCAGTCACATATCCAGTACTGATGAAACCAATAGCCCATTGAGCCGGCACAGCAGATTGAAGCAGCTGAAAAACCACCTCCAGCGAGATAGGCGGAAGCTAGAACTTGGCATACAATGTGATCAGCATGAGCAGAGAGACATGAGATGTTCTAGTAAACTCCTTGCTGATGCTGCCAGAGAACATCCCTTTGGAACAGCTGTATCTATACTCAGGGTTCAAGAAGAGACATTACAAAGGTACACTGAATATAGTGTTGTAAGACATTTTGGGGTATTATTCAATAATCTTCTGTTTCTCTCTAATTGTACATTTAGTATCCATGATTATTCTTAGCTATGAGCAAAATTTTTAGTATTTAAAAAAAAAGTCTCACATCAGTAGGCAAATTGTGTGATAGTTGAAATCCCATAGAGACATCATACGATTTCATCCACCATATTTGATTGTTTTTACGAACAGCATTGTCTCTATCAAAGAAGGTGATTGTGGTTAACATGGTAGCTGTATAAATGGCCTCATTTACTTTGATATTATTCTATATGATTTCAATCTGAATATGGTCCTCCATGATACTAGTTTCATGATTACATAGGTAGAATATTTCTAGAAATGCTTAGATATCATCAAATATTTTTGTTATTGTTGTTGATTGTTCTACTAGATTTGTAGATGTAGAACATGATTGAGATTCACCTCAGACTTGCCTTGTTACATCATGATTATTTCATGAGATGATATTGATCAAGTATTGACTGAGTTTCTAATATTGTTATAGGCCCAAGCCTCAGGCCCCTCCAGAGAGGATCTGCTGCAGTAAAGAGGAAAATGATGATCCTTGCCAAGAGGAGGCTATGCCATACAGCAAGCACTGCTTCAGACGTATCCTTTTATGCTGCTATTCTTTTTTCAAAGAGTTATATTTTTACCTATAACTCCATGTGCTCAGATTTCCTTGGTTCTTAGGCAAAATTTATTGTCTAAGAGCTGATTCCTCTTTTGAATGTACTGGGGGATTCCTTTCATTATCCTGAGATTTATCAACATACATAGAAGCTTATCTCTGGATTGTCATGACAATTTCATCTTTTTGGTATTCACAATTGGTTAAATCTGCCACAACATGAAATATATACCATAGCTGTGATGAATAAATCTTAAAGATCATTGCTAAATGTGTAACTTGTTGAAAATGCAGGCATTTTGGAGCAAAGTTATGAGGGCTCTCGTTCTACCCCCATAGGTGAATCTGAAATCAGAAAATTAAAAAGAAATCTTTTTTAAATCCAGTTTACTTTTATCAACAGTGTGCATTACCTTTTAAAGCAACTTCAGCAGGAAGTACAAGTTAAAAATATCAAGTGAGATATAATCCTTAATGGTAAACTAATATACAGACGTACTTGAAGATGAAGATCAGGTATTGTTCTACCAGTGTGGTGCTGAATTCCCAGGAGGATTCCGCTGTATTGAGCCAAGTTTTGACATGCTTAATGAGCAGCCTCTATGCCAGGAACATGCCAAGAGAGTGGTAAGAATGTCTGCAAAGCATTTTATAAAATTATAGATTTTGTCTCATAATATTCTTTTATTTATCTTTATAAGTGTTGTAGAATAACACTATGCCTATGGAAACTCGCTGAGAAAGACTTAATATGCTTCAAATATGTAGGTTTCCATTTGACATTTCAATAACCTCAGCTTTTGCCAGATGCCAGGGAAAAGCCAACTTACAAATATAGCATTAATGAAAACTTGTAATTATCCATTTCTGAAAAGTATTACTTTATCACATGAAAAATTGGTAGGAAAATACTAATACTACGTTGAAACATCCTTCTTGCTCTGTTCGATTGTTCTTGAGTTTCTAATCAATTTTTTGAAACCGTTTCAATTTTTAAGCGAATGGAACCAAAGTCAAAGAGACCAAGAAAGAAGACCAAGCCTTCAGCTCTAACCAGGCCTTTCAAGAAGAAAAAGAAGAACCAGCGCAGGAAGTACCGACCACAGAAACCAATACCTCCACTTGGTAAGAGATTCCTTTCATATTCTTTCTTAGACCAATCATGTCAGAGTTTGAACAAAATTCTTTTTAATTGGAGAATTTACCTGTTGTTCCAGTCACTAGTTCTAGAAAATACTCTTTTTTTCCTTTGTGCTTATTTTGAAGTGGATATTTGAAGGAAAAAATGTAATGTATCCCATTATTACCTCAATCTCCAATGCTTTATTTCCAAAATTATATGCAAGAATATCCTTGTATTCATGTACCAACTACTAAACAGAATCCTTTCAAATATGTGATCCAACTTATAATCAAACCAAAAGAAATTTAATTAAAAAAGAAGCAATGCCAACTTGACAGTTGTTGATATGTCAGTGCATCATTAACTTCTTAAAAATGCTTTAGGTTCTACAACACAATACCTTTCAATAGAAAGTGGTTAAGGCAATCAATTTGCCTAGGCAATAACAATTCTACTGAGAAGACTGCTACAATCCATGATGCTGAAGCCAACTTGATTTCAGACTAATATTTTGAAAATACAAATATTGGTCTGCTGTGACCTTGGTGTTCAAGTTGATACCATTCTTAAATGAGAAGAGTACAGTTTTGACTGTCAAGTTTTGTACGTCATGTCTCATCAGACCCATGATCTATGATTGATTACAACCCTGAAAGCAATTAAATGTTTCCTTGTTACTAAAGGGTGTGGTAGACCATGCCATTATGAGTGTAGCTAAAAAAAAACATAGTGTATGTAAAATAATGTGCATCTTCCCTGCTTTCTCTTCAGAACCTCTGCAAAACTACCAGCTACCCATCAGCACCCCTGTGATCCCCATGGCTACTCCTCATCCTCCACCTCATACTCCTGCATTCAGGAGCATTGGTGCCCATGATCTCCCTGTCCATCTCATGGACATGTCTGCTCTAGAAGAAGTCATGAATGCAGAGGCAGTGGAGTCTCCTCCTGAAGACCTCAACTCAGACGCAGAGGAGGAAGCTCTTTCAAGCGTTCTACAAAACCTGAATGACATCTTTGAAGGTAATCATGATACTAGAATATAATAGGAAAAAAAAAAACTACCGTATTTCCATATGGCCGCAGCGCCGTAAAGGCCGCACCCCCAATTTTGACATTTCGTAGACAAAAAAAAATACTGCCCTCTCCGGCGGCAGTCACAGTCGTGTATTGCGCCATATCTGGGCGCGCGCTGACTGCAAGGATTGAGGTTGCTTTAGCGATGGCACAAACTTAGATCTAGATCTACCGGTAGTTTTTGTTTGGTTGTTTGGTAAGTGACAAAACTTCATGTCAACAATGTTATGTAAGATATAAGGTAAGATGTGTGGAGTTATTCTAGAAATGTCCTGTACCATTGTACATTAACTGGTTTAGTCATTGTAGTCCCATATGTACGAATACGTGCTGTACTTTTGACCGCCGTTTTTTTTTTTTTACTGTTGTGGCCCATATGCCGCACCCAGACTTTTGGATATTTCTTTTCCGAAAATACCGTGGCCTTTACGCCGGCAAATACAATACTAGATTGTGAAGCAGCACAGATTTATACATCCTCGGATATCAAAACCTATTGAGGTTTTACTGGGCTTTGGTTCAGGATATGTAACAAAGTCAAATTTTGACCTAGATACCAGAGGAAAAGTTTCTTTTCTCCACCAAAGGTTCATTGCAAACAGTATTTTGAAGAAAGAAAATCCTTGTTAGCTAATGTGACTCTGTAGCCGAGAATGTTGCTCATCTTTTGACACCGAATTTACCTTTGAGATAGAGAAAGGAAATTTCATGGGCTTATTGATAAAATGCTGTATCTTCGTAGCTGAAAACTGAGAGGGTACATGAACCGACCCCCTCTAATAATTTCCTTGATTCTTGTATGTCAAAAAAAGAACAAAACAAACAAGATTTAATTTTATAAAAAAAGTCCAGCTTGTCATGCCAGTGAAAATAAACATATATTTAATCCTTTTCCATTTGTTGAACCATTTCAGGAAGGAATGGTGATTTCCTGCCTACAAGGGAGGAGGCAGAAGCCTTGGAGCGTGCATTCTTTCAAGCATCAGAGGATGTCAATGATGCTAAGCTTTCTCTGGAGCAGCTCTTTAACGACGGAGAGGAAAATAGCAACTCGCTGCCAGGAGATGTGACTGAGGCTGCCATCAGCCAGGATAGCTCAGATGGGCTCCCCAGCGATCTTCAATCTGCAGCAAATAGACTCATAGCCGATACCATGAGACAGAACTCGAATGATGGTTCTAATCATAATGCAATCAAGCCACCGTCCTCAAATCTCACCAATGCAGTGCCTTTGAGTAATATGTCTGCCACAGCACAATCTGGCCAGGCCTTCACCCTACCTAGCACTCTGGCAGGCCATGGGGTGTTTACGAACAGTGTTGCTCAATTCAATGGTCCTGTAATCCCCCAGACACAATCTCTGCTGACACAGAACGCCCTCAGCACCACAGCTGCAACGACAGAAAACCATCATGATTCCTTGCGTCACACTGTCCTCAATGGAGTCATAAGTGGCAATCGTGCAATGGTGCCCTCGTTCCCTATCTCTCAACCTATGTTGTCTCCACATGGAGGACAGCAGGTGCCTCACCCTATGCTGTCACCTCAGAGTCCACAAATCATCACAACCACCTTGCCACAAGCTAGCCCTAACGCTTCATCTGGAATGAGCCCAAGTGCATCAGCTCCAACCCCTTCTCAGGCTGCCCATCAGGCAGCCCTACCCAGTTTCCGGCAGACATGGAGTACTGTTTCCAACATTCAGAATGCCTTGCGCCGTACCAACACAAACAGTGTGCCAGCTGTGAACGGCATCAACTCTAATGGCGGACTCCCTTACAACGTGCATACGAGTCAGTCAATGGGTTCCCAGAAGTTGCCAAGCTTCAACTCTGTGGTAGCAGGAATTACCCAGAACCATATTCCACAGCAGCAGAGTGGATTTGCACCTGGTCTGCCTTCACCTCAACCTACCAGTGGGATTCCTACCCCTCCCTACACCGCACCCAATATCAAAAACATACCTCCTATCATCAAACAACAAGGAACGTGACATATCAAGCTGCTCGTGGCTCGTTAAATATTACCAATTTATGTCAAGAGTATTCATTTTTTTAGTTTGACAATGTTTTGTATATTTGTTTATGTTGAGATTCATATGTACATTTGGAATATTTTACACCCTAAATTCTTTCTCAGAAGCCATTTTGAATAGATTAGCCATGCTTTAATATTTCTTATTTTTTGTCAAGAATGACAGGTACAGATGTGGTGTCACTGTGTCTCATTAAGTAATTAACTTTTGATAGTGGGGAGTTACTTTTAGAGCTGTTATATACAGACAGGATCCCAGAGAATCAAACAATAACTGAAACCATGATTAGAATAAAGGTGAAGAATTTGGAGACAGTTATACTTTATGGAAATTGAAATACAAAGGTGCCATTTTGAAGATTCAAGTGTTGAGAGCCAGCTGAGCATTCATTCTCATCAAATTATAGTAGGTCGTTAGTTGAGCGCTCATATTAATCAAGCAGTGATTCTATTGGTGCTCCATAGGGAGCCATATTTTAATTAACACCGGAATATATTTGTGAGATCACTATGGTACATATGATTTATCTTCATATTAACTTATTCATGGTTGCTGTATAACAGCTCTCAAAGTTAGCAACAATCAGTTGGCCTTCAACCAGGAATTAATGATGAACTACATGTAGTTTTAGGAACATGATACAACCCTTACTCTGCACTCAGTAAGTCTCTGTGTCACCTTGTTTACCTGTTTTTATGTCGTGTATATCTGTGCGTGTATTCTTTTACAAACATTTGCACATAGCTTAAACTGCTTCTCTGTGTACCTGGTACTTTCTTTACATGTTTGAAAAGGATGAATTTTCCATGGTGTTGAACGTTATTTCAACAAGGAAAATGTGTTTTGTCTGTCTGTGGGACCAAATGAGAAGGCATGTCAGTGTTTTGAATTGTTTCAACCATTATTTTTAAGGGAATTGCTTGAACTGCAATTGTATCATATTTGTGTACAGGTTTCATACCTGTAGAGTTTATTAAGTACTTTTATTTTGGCACTTGATGTATAGTGTAGGGATGAATTAATCTTTTCCTTCTTTCTTTCTTTTTTCTCTTCTTCAATGGAATTACACCCTGGAAGGGTCTTTCGGTCTAGGTTTTCTCCTATGAAATGACTATCAAGAATTAACATGCTTGATTTGCCTGTCAAAGTGGACTGTATTAGCTTATCCCTCAATATTTCAGTTTCTCCATATTTAACCTCCACTGTTTCTTCTACTTCGCATTTCTTCCATTTTGAGCCACAAGTGTGTTAACTCACATGCTTTTAACACAGAGGTAATGCACTTCAGGATCTGAACAGATGATTTGTAAAATAGAAGAACATAAGGTATGTTTGGAGTGGTACTCATTTATTTTTCACACATTGTCACACAGAATGTCTAGTCCCAATAAAGTACATGAACCAGGACACTTTTTCCCCACCATTTCTTGGTGCATTGGAGCACTTATCTGGCATGCACATGTACTTGTAGATACCTTGTGGCTTCCGGCCAGTTTAAACAGCTACAAATGATCCACATTGATCGCAAAGCCTTCAATCAATCGCAAACTTACAAACTTGTATCTCTTTAATATAGGGTTGTGATTGACGTCATGTTGTGATCGATTTGAAGTGATGGCAACTGTTTGTTGCAGGTTGGTGAAAGATGATCCCTTCCATGTACTGATGATGTCATTAGAATCTCTGTCAAGGGTATTACAACCGAAAGGTGTTCTACTCTTTCTAAATAATCTAGAAGCAGTGTAAAAGTAATGCATATGTTGTTTAAAATAATGTATGTGGAGTTCATTGTAATCTTTGTATAACTTTGTCTTAGAGTAGCATAATTTTCATGATAAATGTACTGGAGGTTTTACCTTTCCAGGATCCACTGAAGATGTATTTAATGACAGATGAACATATTCTGGTACCATTTGCATATGAAAGCCACAGACCTTCACAGAACTAGTCAAATTTGTTTCATGTGTACCCGGTAACAGAAATCTATTTAGATAATTGCATGTGAGCGTACAGTTTATTTCACAATTGATACTGCTGTCATATTTCAACAATATGCTGGACCAAATTTATGTAAATTATTTTTATACAAATCTATTTTTATGTAGCAGCAATATAGTGTGGTTGCTGCATGTTGCATTCAACTTGTGTTTACTGTATGCATCTGAGCAAAGGGTTTGCTTTAGAGTATAGATATGAAATAGGGCTAGCTTGGTTTCATCTCAAAGTTTATATATTGTAATTTGGCACCTGTCAAGGTTAAAATGTAACAACACCAATTTTCTTACATCTCTGTAAATTTTTCAGTGTTTTATTATTAGTAAATTGTATGCACTATTCGGCTACCACAGGATGGATGTAGACAAGAAATGGATTTTGTCACTCTATGATTCTATAAAGAGAGTAAAAATATTAACAAAGCAAAATTGCCATTTGAAAAAAGGAATACTGTGATTCTGTTTTTAATCATCATACATGATTTTCTGAAGTGTTTTTGGAAATTATGGAACACGATTACCCCATTCCTCTCCTAAATCTAAGCAAGCTGGCTGTTCAAATTATTTACTTCATGAATATGATGTAATTCCTAGATTTTCAAGGTATTTAAATTTGTTACTTTAGAAGCATCTTCACAATACAGAAAATATTGCAGTACAGATGGTCGTAATGTGGAATATCATTGTTTGTTTTTTTTTTGGGGGGGGGAGATAATCTTTATAAATTGCTTTTTCTGTTTGTTGATTTTAGCACTTTTGTGTGTGTGTAATTGTGTAATCTAGTAGATTCTAGGCTGCATAGGTAATTTGTTTTGCTTGTACTCACCTTCCAAAGCCATCTTAATCATTCATCAAGTTCACATTGTGTAAACATTTTCTCAGGTAAAATGGCTTTCCGCCATACTTTTGATGAATTTGATTAAATTTCTAAGATCTTATCACAATTTGGCACATGTGATCAACTACTATTGCAGTCTCATTTAATCATATGCTTTATGTTGGTATGAAAAGGTATTGTTACATGTTTACAAAGCTATATGTGAAGGGGGTGTAGTTTGTTCAGACATGGGTTTACAGCGTACTTGTATCTTTGAAGTTAATGTTATGTATTGATAAACTTTGTCAGAATATGTATCAATTTCCATTATTGAGTGAAGCAATTATATCTCAAAGTGCTTGCATATTAGGGGCATACTTTGGTCTGAAAAAAAAAATTATATTACTGAATACTTTGAATATATTCTCAAAGTGAAGGGTGACCTTAGTGGGACCTAGTGAGACATAAGATTTTTAAATAAAGGATAGTGACGAGATATGTTTTTGATGTGCATTGCTTACTATTCCTTCTGTTCTAATTTTTTGTTTTGATGTCTTCAAAAGAATTGTATACCATTGCAATCTTACCCTTGCATACCTTTGATATTAAGACAATGAAAACTAAAAAGAAATGTATTTTTCTCTTGTATCTATAGAGTAATGAAGCAAATTGTATATTTACACAAAAAGACATAACAAATAGAGTTACGCCCCACCCTCTTTTTGCTGTTGTTGATTACTTTAAAATCTTATCTGAAACATAAAGACCTGTCGAAAGAAATTTATGACATTGTGTGAAATGTAGATCAACCATTGTACTTGCCCATTTTATATTCAGTTAGTGGAAAAGGCTGGAGAAGAATATGCTGAAAATTTTGTTCCCTCTCACTTAAAATTGGGTACAGCAAGTGGACAACATGCAATTCAGATTTGTTTGTTTGGAGGGGGGATGTGATTGAACATTCTTGAGAATATTTTGAATAAAATATCAACTGTTGCAATTACTGTTTCTACTGTTAAATACCTTATGCCATATACACACAAATATTTCTTGAAAATATGTCGCTTTTAACAATTGCTTATTGAAGGTTTATCAGAACTTCATTCATATAACTATTTTTTGTTACGTCACATTTTTAATTTGCCAATATTAATATTGTCTCATATTTTGACAGTTCAAAATATGTTTGCATATCAGTGCATATATGCTTTTAGATCATATATTTTGCTATAAAAAGAAACTGCGGAAAATTCTAGCTCGCAGTCATATATATTTTCTTCTCGAGTTTTGTTCCAAACAAAATTATGTGCTGGTGTTTCATATGACTACATGTATGTTTGAATGTTACTGCACTGCAAAGTCTGCCATATTGGTGTAGTGTTTTATTGAGCATTACAGTTGAATGTGGTTATAATAATACTACAGTACATTACACTGTAGCTACAAAGATAAATTTTGAAATGAGTACAATCTATCTGTTATAGAAATGTATGCTTTGCACCTTGTTACATTTTATTCAGTGTTTCTAGATTGTCTTCTATGATACACACTCATTATTACTGATGCATGGAATGAAGATTAGAAAAATGTTCACATCGTAGTATTGGCCAGAAAAATTGTTTACAGTAATTTCCACTGTATTACCCTATACCTTCTGCAAACATTAAAGAAAATAACTCATGGATTATCCTTCATTGAGATCTGCAATCAAACATTCTATCAAATATGCCTAACAGAAGAGCCAGCTGCATTTGCAACACTTTTTCCCAATAACTTATTAAAAGTTGTTAACATTTTGAACATGAAATGATTATTATTTTTGAGGTTGTTGAATTTTTGGAATGTCCATGAAAACAGATATACATAATTCCTGTTCTCACTAAAAAGGTATATCATCAAGAATGATATAATTGACTTGTCTGATCTTAAGCACCACATACACAGTGGTATTAGTACCTCTCAACTGAACCAAATTTCTAGACCTTTTTTTTTTCTTTCTTCAAGGTTTGTTGCACTATACTGTGCATTGTAAATGTATCATGCAATCTGGGTAGAGAGAATATAGAACTAAGATTGAACAGTTGTGGAGTAAATGTATAAAGATGCTGTTGAGACAATCAAAATGATTAGTTATTATTCCTTATATAAAGGAGTAAAACATAGTACTATGCAACAACGTTAATGTGTAAATGTATACATTTCCACAGTTTCATCTATATATTTTTGCTTTCAAAATATGGTAAATATTTCAATTCAGTCATCAATCTCAGATGTAGAGTTGTGTTGTTCATGTTGCTATTTTTGAGAAAAACCTCTTTTTAACCAAAGGTCTTTTTTTAGTTTTTATTTGGGTAATAAGCTGACTGTCTTCTATCTATCTAGAAGTTGCTGATTGTAGGAAAAAGTTGAACATTTTGTGTGTGATGGCACTTAATAAGAAAAGATTGTTGAGTAGATTTGAACTCGAGTCATGCTCTGCATGGAGTGAACTTTGGACGTCTTTTTATGTACTGGCCAAGTACAAACCGTCGGCTGCCTGCAAGGCTGTAGAATCGAGCTAAGTACTGTCAGTGGCAGTAACGACCTTCTTGCGGGCAGCCAATGAAACCAACTGAGAGCCAGAAGGATATTTAAGCTTTTACTCAGAGTTAATTAATGCCTTTCTGACTCTTAATAAATGAAATATTCATTGATGCACTCATTTTAGTTCAATTCTTTTCACCACAATGTATTCAATGAACTGACAGAAATCATGTTACTGGCCAGATAGACGAAATAACAGGGATCATAATTTTGATCCCTGTTCCACTTCTGGACAATCAAGAGCTATAGAGTATGGTAATATACTTGTAACGGTGGTGTATCACAAGAATAGTATACATGCATGTAGGCCTATATGCAGTATAAAAGAACCATTTTCTATTGTAAAATGAGAGATTTTTAAAAGGGTAGAAATGTTTCAGGTAGCCTTTTTGTCAAAGGAAACTCATGAATGCCAAGTCTATTGCAGTTTGCATGTGTTCATGAATCTTTATTCGCTGTGTATTAAGGAATGTACTTGTTTATTGAAATGGATATATTTGTGTGTAATTGATGTCTTGTTTACTTTTTGTAATATATGTAATTGAGAATTAGGAATTGCAGCACTGTCTGCATCCTGTGTATTGTGGTATATTTTCTACAAGAGAGAGAGAAACACTATTTTGCCACAAAGAGGATGGAAAATATTGTCAACATTAAATCTGTTTATGGCAGGTGTAAGAAATCAAATGACTGCATTTGTGTCTTAATTTGTTCTTCAGTTTATTTTAGTTCAGTGGATATTTTGAAATGTATTCATTATAGCTGCTGCATTTATTGAAAGCAATTATAGGTATATCATGTCATGTTTAAATTTATCTTTAGCTTTTGAGTCGAATATGCTAGGTCAATGGTGGCTTTTATTTTGTTTTTTTCCTTGGGAGAATTTTGTTACCTCACTATAATTTTCTGCAGGCCTCAATGTTTTCTATGTACATGTATTATTAGAGCATGCAATATAGCTAGAGCTGCCTCGACCATTTAATTGATTTTTATCTCAAGGCAATGCTATGGAAACGTGCAGCGAAACAAGTTAACAATAATTTTCATTTATTAATATATTGTTCAACAGCATTAATAAGAAATATTAAAATCAACATGATATACTAATAGTAGATAACGGACATGTCTAGGATTTCGTCCAATAATACATCGACACGCTCACTATGGTAAACTCCGGGCCACGTACGTACGTACGTACACGTAGTGTGAGGGTTGTAGACAAACTCGTCCGCATAAAATTCTACTCTCGTAGGCTCTCACTCTCAACATGCACCGACTTTCACCAAGCTGCAATTTGGCTAGGCATGTTATCAAATTAAAATAGCATTCAATATGTTCAAATAATTATTGACAAACATACAATCACATTCTTATCGTTGAAAAATCAAGAGCATGAAAAAGCTCAACCTGCCCATGCATGCTCGTTGCAGTCAACAAACATAAATATCATGTAGATCTAGACCTAGAATATTGTAAATAATAATTTGTTGACTGTATTAAAAATAATTGTTTAGTGCATATTTATACGTCTTTGATTAGCATGATTAGTGCTGCGCAATCAATGTTTAAAGATGAATACACTAGCCTCTCGTATCGCCCCCTCCTCAATACTAAAAAGAACATTCACTCTAGCTCTGCAGAACTTCCATGGTAAGTTCTTCCGCCACTCGGGGACGAGCTAGGGCTTATGACATGAAATATTAGACATTTCGCAAGCTCGCGTCGCTCGCTCGTAATGACTTAATTATGAAGTTCGTGTTTCCAATATAATACGAACGAGATTTTGGAGGACGAGTTGTCTAGAAATCTTAGTGCACGCAAGTAGTGTATGTCGCAGCCGCGCCTACTAGCTACCTGAGCTCCAGCGCAGCCAGCTATCTAGCTCTACGCTTGTCGTCGGGGCACGGCAGGCGCGGGGCGGGCGCGGGACGTCGAAATGATGCTGCGCTGGCTGCGCTGGTCATCAGAGTTTGAAAGCTAGCGAAATACGACCGTGCGACTGTATAGTGTTGCTCGCTTTGAACGTCAACACATTCTCGAGAACCATGTCGAAATCTACTTTTTTAATCATAGTGCTTCTCGTCACTTTCCTTTCAACAACATATTGTGGCGATGCTTCAGAAGAGGAGGATAGTCCGTCACAGAAGTGGAAGAAGAAAGATGTTCGAGATTACAATGATGCAGATCTGGAAAGATTGTTCGATCAGTGGGAGGTAAGGACAGTGCAGCTTGTGTTATAGGACGCGGCGCTGCTTGCCGCGCCCCGCGTCCCCGGCCACCAGCGACTAGATCCCGGCTTGATCCCCTGGACTGGAGCTTGAAAGAAGGGCAAATGCTGTATGCTCTCGAGCTCTCCTTGCATTTGGCCCGAATTCACAAAGGAGGTTTACATTTAACCCATGGTTTAAATTTTCATAACCCATGGTCTAAAATTAGCGCAAATTAAGCGCGACACAGACAAACGTGCAAACTCAGTCAGACTCAGAGAGTCAGAGTCAGAGGTCCAATATTACTGTTAATTACTTTAATAATATTACTATTAGACGCGCGCAAGGCAAGTACTGACTACGGATCGAAGTAGACCGAAAGCTTCAGTCTTTAAAACCACGGTTGTTCCGCTGAGATTGCATCTGGCTCCTCTGACCGCCTCTGTGTATGGGGAATGTCAACAAATGTCAGTTTTATTAAAGAATGACCCATACCAGACGGTTATTTCTGTCTAGTACTAGTAGTAGTACTGAAGTAGATGCTTAGCTTCATTTGCGCTAATTTTAAACCATTGGCATGGGTTATGTAAATGAGGGTTAAAACCATGGGTTAAATTTAAACCTCATTTGTGAATTCGGGCCTTTATCTTTACTTCTACCCGAGATTCTGGAAGAACTGTGTGTTCTCAGCAGTCAGACTTACAGTTACAGTTCCAGTTATTTCTATGATGCCTGGCCCTGGGTTTTAAACCCATCTCTCACACATTAGTAGTTATAGCCTGCGCCTAGTATTCACTATTAAGTAGTAGATCTATACTAATTGTATTGGATCCGGGCTAACTCGGACCCGGGGACAACTCGGCCCGCTGCAAAAACTGTCATTTTTTTGTCATTTTACCCTAACCCTAACTATAACCCTAACCCTTACCATGCTTACCCTAACCATAAACCTAAACCTAACCTTTAACCTAACCCTAAACCTGCAAAAACTGACCGTTTTTGCAGCGGGCCGAGTTGTCCCCGGGTCTGAGTTAGCCCGACTCTGTAGTATTGTATAGCCCAGTATGAGCAGATGAGTATAGGACAGGGTTCTGTGTCCAGAGTCTCCCGACACTTTACAAAAATAAAACTCACATTTGCCTTTGGATTTTGTGTAAAATAAACACCATAATAGCACTATCCATCATAAATATTTGTCCATTAAAATATTATCCAATATAGCTCTAAACTAAAGTAGACTTTCCTGTATAAAGTAAGCTTTTCGACTTCTTCAAATTACTGTTTAAAACTAACTGTTCGGACGAATGACATATTAGTTTTATCAGCATTTCTGCCCATGTTTTGGAATCTTGGAATCTTTTGGTCTGCCTGGGGAAAAAATTCTTATCACTGACTATCGCAAATGTTTTATTATATTATATGACAAAATGAGGTGATTTTATACCGAAAAACTAGGGTAATACTTGGCGCCCCATATGGACATGCCCTTTTACTATTCAGAAGAAAAATAGCCTGTGATACACATTTTGTTTAAATAGCTTCTAAAGTGATATGAATCATTTGTTTTGTCACACATGGCATCAGTATACTCACATATCACAATATCTGTGAATATATAGGCTTTGCCAGCTATAATTAGCATGGCAGCAATCTTGGAAAAACATAGCAAAAAAATGCAAAATAGTAAATAGTAATGCCCTGCCTCCTCCTTTTTTTTTAAAGTCTGGACAAGAAACAAGTTAGTTTTGTTATTTGGCCTAAACTTCAATATGCAAATTAAGGTCTCGTTGTTTTTATGACTTTTTCATCAGTTGCAGGACTTGCAGCACATTCTGATCCAACATCGAATTTTGAGATTGCGATATCTCCGCACTTCTTTAACGATAAATTTTCTAGTTTAAAATAGTGCTGTCCATTTGGTAATAATTGAACTAAATACATTTGTGTAGAAATATGAGAAATCATGGATCATGCGTCATATGATGCACATAAACCTAGGTTTGTCGACAAACCTCCTTTGTGAATTCGGGCCACTGTGTTTGGATCATCTCCTTTGGGCAAGTAAAAGGTTGGATTTCTTTCCTAAGTTGGCATCGAGATGATTAAATTTGGCTACAGCCCAAGAGAATGATAAGACCAACGGCCCATGAGGCCAACAATTTTGATCTCATGGTGGAAATTATGTTTCATGAAATTGACAGCAAGCCTTCTAACAAACTTTTGTGAGACCGTAACTACAGATGTCAGTCTTATGGGCTGTTGGTCTCAGTCTAATGTTTCTCTATCTCAAAGAAGTTGTTTTCTGTCACTTTACTGACTTTTATTTCAATGGTTTCCTTTGGAGTGATCCCTTGGGAATATAATATCCATAATGCACATCTATCTACTCAAAATCTATAGGCACTGACTTATTTGTGGTTTTTAACATGTTAAATGAAAAGTTTAGGCTTTCAAATGAAAATACTGAAAATGGTCAACATTTCAAATACTTTTCAGATTCTACTACTACTACTATTGATGAAAATAATTATTTGTTGCTTGATTTGTTTTGCAAAGTTATACATGTTAGCAGATGAGAATCCTTCACAGACACTCAGCATCTATCCTAGAACTAGAAAAAATTAGTCCCTGTGAATTATACAAAATGTCTACCAAAAGAACAATTTTTTTCTCAATGGGCTGTGCCCTAATGAGGATCAGAAAATAGATCAAATTATATATTATCATTTTCCCCTTGTTTGTTATCATTGCTCAGGAAGACGAAGAGAAAGATCCTGATGACTTGATGGAGCACGAAAGACCAGCACCAAAGATCGACCTCTCCAAGATAGATCCCAACAATCCTGAGAGTATCCTTCAGATGAGTAAGAAGGGCAAGACCCTGATGATGTTTGTGACTGTCTCGGACAATCCAACTCAGGAGGAAGCAGAAACCATCACACAGCGATGGCAAGATCAGCTCTTCAATGCAAACTATCAAATCCAGAGGTACTTGAAATTGGTAACATTTCAGCAGATACTTTAATACAGTCAAGCCTCTATACAGATCATACTATTTAGTGGGAATGTTCAAATTGGTATCTGTAGCTGTACATAGTCAAGATAGTAAGTAAATATTACTAAACGACTACGAGGGTAATGGTACAAACTATCATCGCCAAGATCACCGAGGCGATGATAGTTTGTATCCATTGCCCGAGTAAAGAAGGTTAATATTTGTTTTATATCCCACATCGGCAATAAGGTCTATTTAAAGTAAGGCTGCGACGAGTACCGGTACTCGAATTCTCGAGTACTCGCACTGTTGACAACTACTCGAGTACGATTTCTCGTACTCGGCCGCCATTTTTTTTTTTTTTTTTCCCCCGATCACCCGGCACTGTCCAGGCCAACAGTCACCCGTGCCAGAAGAGCACCGGCATGGGTAAAAATGTTTCCCAGCTCAATCATACACAGGGTGTCACTGTCAACTCACCACTCAGAAACTGGGACCAAATCTCCGGATTTCTGTTTGGACTCGGAGGAATATTTGTCTGTCATCTTTAGTTTTTAAAATAACATTGTTTCAATTATTTGTCAAAAATTCAAAAGCACAAATAGGCGCTTTCAACAGCAACTTGAAGTAAAATCGCGTGGGTTTTCAGAGACGAACCTTCGTACTGTTCGTAGTATGGTGTTGGCAAAAAAAAGAAAAAATCAAAAAATTCAAAAAAATTCAAAAAAAACAAAAAAAACAAAAAAAAACAAAAAAAAAAAAACATGGCTTCCGAGTAATCGAGTACTCGCCTGTAAGCCTAGGAGTGTACTCGAGTATCTCATTACACGGTTATGCACAGCCCTAACCTAATTTAAAGTGAATTTTACATAATTAAAAGAACTAGGTTTTTGCTCGCGGCGTTCTGATTCTGCAAACACTGACATTTTGCGTAACCTACACTGCTATGCTTATTCAATGGGCAAGTGGGGCAGCAGCAAAAAAATACTATCAATCGTGACAAAAGTACTATACAAAAGTACTATCGCACCCCTAGCTCACGGCCATGAAGTGATGGTAAATCTATCATTGATCATGTGACCTCGTTTAGACCAATCAGATTGCAAGATTCTTAGTATGCGGGATATAATATGTATTATGTAATGTTAGTCTTTAAATGGGCAATTCTATGACATGTGCTGCTAAAGCAGGTTTGACTGTATAACACTGCTGAGGAAATGGTACCATGAAGTCTGGTTCTGTTCATGTTGACATTTGACAACTTTTTAAAAGTTGTGTTCTTGTTCACGCCATTGTGAAATGTGAAGATTGAAAATTTGAAGGTCTCCTATTTATATCCAGGATATTCACGTAAGAAATACCTGTAAAGGGAAAACAAGGCAATATGCAAAAGGATCAAAGTCATTAAAAAAATGTTATCCCCTTTTAAAGTTGTTTTCTTGAACTTCAGTGTAAAGATTGAAAATTTGAAGGTCTCATATTTATATCCAGGATATACAGAGTGAGTCAGAAAAAATGTCCCACTTTTTAAAAGTTGTATTGTTTGAAGTATGAATATTTAATCACGGGTTTCATGATATGTCTTGATAGAGTTATCCTCCAAGTACATTTAGGTACCATTTTCATTTGAATCTCTGCATGCATGACTGAACATCAGACAATATTTACAAGACCGCCAGATCTCACTTGCGCCAAGTTGCTGGGTGAGGAATAAAATCGTGTTTTGAACAAAGACAGCCAGGCAGACAAAAACACACACACATGCACGCACGCACACACACATACACGCACGCACACACACATACGCACACGAACAGGCACACGCACACAAATGAGCGTTCCATTCCCGACAAGGCCCACCCAAATTGTTATTTTTTGTCGGGAATTCTTCTTCTCGTACGAAAAGTTGAGTGGCCGCTGTCCTCTTGGTGCGTATTGGCGGATGTTGTGCGTGTTGAGCTTTATGATGATGATGATGATGATGATGAAGATTAAGATGATGACAATGATGATGATGATGATATGATGGTGGTAGTGAATGTGTAATAAAGGGAAAGATTGTCAGGGAAATGCCACTTAAACATTCAGCGATCTTGATAAAAATAAATGGTTAATCAGAAAAGAGGAAATTATGAAACAATTTTTACCGTGTGCTGTGTGTTGTGTGTGTGTGTGTGCGTGAATGCGTTTGTGTGTGCGTGTGTGTGTCTGTGCGTGTGTGTGTCTGTCTGACTGTCTTTGTTCAATGCACGGTTTTATTCCTCACCCAGTAACTTGGCGCAAGTGAGATCTGGCAGTTTTGTAAAGATTGTCTGATGTTCAGTCATGCATGCATAGATTCAAATGAAAATGGTACCTAAATGTACTTGGAGGATAACTCTATCAAGACATATCATGAAACCCGTGATTAAATATTCATACTTCAAACAATACAACTTTTAAAAAGTGGGACATTTTTTCTGACTCACTCTGTACACGTAAGAAATACCTGTTAAGGGAAAACAAGGCAATATGCAAGGGGATCAAAGTAATTTTGAAAATGTTATCCCCTTATTACTAATTTGATGAAATGAAAGCAGCCCTAAATTAGGGTACTTTGAAGTTCTTTTTTTAACAAATTGATAGAAATCTTTCACATTCTTTAAAGATAAAGGCCAGTTCTGGTCATGCGATTGCATTGTGAAAGAAACGTTGTGGAATCGATCAGAAAAGGTTGATCTTCTAGCATATAAGTATTGGTGTGTACTGCAAGGTTCTGGAATCATCAAAATGATAAGAAATTTGGCCCAGTCTTGGTAAAGTTACAAGCACTGTACACAGAAAGATGTATATGGGACTACGCGACCACGTGCGCGATATCTATTTGGTCCCAATAGATATAATAATTTACCAAATACATCAATTAGTAGGCGGTTTCCCGGCAAAATTTGTATCATCACGTATTAGTCAAAACATATTCTTTCACATGATTGGTAATGAGAGCTTCTATTTCATTTTTTGAGAGAGGGGCGTTTCCAAAACTGGTCTTTACCTTTAATTCTTGAACTTAATAATCATACATCAACATTGTCTTATGTCATAATATAAACATAGTAGTAATAGTACTACAATGTGTATATACTATATATCATATACTAAACTTTTGTCATAGGATTGAAATGCACTCTCTGCCTATATTTTTAAAACAACACAAGAGATATCTCCTTTTCTTCTTTTATATTTTAAACATACAATTGTTGGTTCAATATTTGTTTACAATGAGCAAGTACATGTATATGCCAATGAAATGGGAAATATATAACCTTCATTTAAACTTCAGTGCAATCATTCTGTCATGTTTTTTTTTAATCATTTTGGATTTTTAAAATGATTTTTATTTTGTCACCTGTATTTAGATTGTATAAGAGTAGGAATTGAAATTAATATTTTGGCAAAGCTGCTATATCTTCTCTGCAATTCTTATTACTTGTAACTCATTTTTTTACATGCAGGTACATGGTGGACAGCAACAGGGCCATCTTCCTCCTCAAAGATGGCGCCATTGCTTGGGAGATGAAAAACTTTCTCTTAGAACAGGATCGATGCCAGGAGGTGACTATCGACAATAAGAGCTACTTTGGCAAGGGCTCTGGAAGGATGGATGAAAATGAGCCTGCAAGGGGAAAGAAAGATTCAAAGAGTAAGACAAAGAAGGAAAAGGGGAAGAAGAAGAAGGAAAATAAAGTCGAAAGTAATAAGACAGAATTGTAAGTAGATGGCAAAAGAATAAAGACACTTTCATGTACTTTTGTGTTTCTTAATGTCTTGTGTAAGTTCTGTAACACAAGTGTATTGTGTGTATTGTATCTACTGTGAACACATTCACTTTTGACAGTGATACAATCATGATATGATTGTGAGAGCTCAGAGCAATAACTTTTTTGAATGTGGTGTAAAGATTTCATAATCTATATTTTCATAAGGTGTATCAAATGAATTGAATACCGGTCGTGATGTTTTTCTGTTTTTAAAATGTATTCCTTCCATTTCCATATGCACCCTTTTCATAATCAATGGTTAGAGATGCACAACTGCTTTCTCTTCATGTTTATGACATTGTGTAACTGTCTTATTAGTATCAGGTGCTTTCTGATCATGTTTTTGGAATTGCGTACACCACAGAATTCAACCAAATTAGTAGACACTAGTGATAGGACATTTTCAGAGTGGATCAGATTTCAACTCTTCTCGTGCTACAAAGTAGCTTAGCTTAAAAATAATATTTGAATCATTGATGGCCTTTAATTAAAACTAGCTTTTCATCAGAATGTTGTGTTTGCTGGAGGGTAGCATCATAGCATGTAAGCAGTGCATTTTGATTTGATACCATAATTTGTAAAAATCGTTAGGCCCCGTAGCTCAGAATATAACTGAACATGGCTTTATTGTTCAAAGAGAAAAATATTACACTATGTTCATCTATGTGGCGCTGTTTAGTTTTGCTATAAAATTGAATGTGTATGTAGATCTTTATGTACAAAGAAAAGTGCCTTGTAAATTCTAGATCAATAAACTTCTATCAATGTTGAAAGTAGACTTATGTGTACCTCATTGATGTATGTTAATCTCATGAACTGCCTATATTGTTCAGTTAGTGGAAGAGGTCATACAGTATTTTGGCCATTAGGTACTTATCATAATTTTTGAATTTTGATGTTCATTTTACTCAGTCTGTCTTGTGGATAATATGACGTTTTGTGTAATCTTGATGATTAAGGAATTTATTCAGGATTTTTGCATATTGTTTTTTCATGTCGCACGACAGAACATTCTAAATGTTTTTATTGTTTAGAGAAAGTGTATGCAATGGAAATATAAAAATCTCTTTCCAGTACAGTGTATTGCTTTATTGTTAGAAACCAACATGTAAAACGTTGTAATTTCAAAATGAGTTAAACTGGAAATACACTCTTGATTTCCTGTAATTATTGAGCAAGATTTAATATTGCTACACTGTAGCTTAATCAAGATTGCTCATGCTCATGGAATGAATGTTTAAAATACAGTAACTATTATTGTTATGTACTGCTTTTAATTTATATTGTACATTATTAATCCAGAGGTACTTTGGTCATTATTTGGCAGAAACAAATTGGACTCACATTGGATAAATAAGGAGTACTCATTTATCCATATCTTGTTAAAGGTACTGTTGAAATTGAAGAAAAAAAATGTTCAGCTTTTAAGATGTGTATTTTTTCACTCTCTGTTTAGATTAATAAGTATTGACTCAAACATATATATGTTGGCTTACAAGTCTTGCATATTTTACATTAAAATTTGTGTTAGAGTTATGTTTTCATAATGTATCCGATCTTCATGCCGTTTTATGATATGGTTTTCTTAGAATTTTCTTTCTGTACTTGAACTTTTTGTTTTATTTGGCATACCGGTATGCATTTTGTTACCCTTTGGTTTTGTGCAATAGCATCCATATATGCATTTCTTTATTTCAAATCAAAGGTGTTTGTAAAAAAAGTCACTTTCTTGGCCATGTTGATGATTTTTTATGAGAGTATGCAATTCTTTGAGCATCTCTTTCAGTGAATATTTCTATAATAGCTGAGCCTGGGATATCATGCCATCAATGATCTGATGTACTAATGCTATGAGCCAACCCTATCTTTCCTTTTACATGCATCCATTTTTCCATATTTTGAGATTTATTATGTGAGGCTACTGTAATTATACTAAACTCATTAACACTTCTATGCTGGTTGTATTTATTATTGAGCAAATTATGAATTCTTTTACTTGTGGAGTCCAATCGAAAATAAAATTCAATTTCAATGCGTAATTACTTTGAAAAGGTGCCTTTTTGTTGCAGTACCCTCAGTAAGGTGTCCATTTCCAATATGCAAAGACATGTTTGTTACCTCATTGACTTTAACTGAAACAATAGTTTATCCTTTTGAGACTCACAGTTTACATAGATTTTCACAGGACCAATAGTTTTGATAATTATCTTAGAAGTTCTTACAACTACAGCCCATGGGAGGTAACAATGTTGGTCTTGCTTGGCCATCTGTAAAGTTAGTTACATGTTCAGGAGACTGACAGCCCAAGATAAAGAATTGTCTGTCTTGCAGGCATATTGACTGCTTTGTTAGGTTTCAGTCTCATGGACTTTTGGTCTTGGGCCGTCAGTCTCATGGGATGGTATTCTGGACTGCTGGTCTCTTGTGCTCTTAGTCTACTTCAATGCCCCCTTCTTACACCGTCCAGTTGTCTAATGGGTACACTGAATGTTCACATGGTCAGACATTGGTCTCGTGCACAATGTCCAAAATTTGGATGGATTTTTTTTTTTTTCTTCCCCCAAAAGCAAATACCAGTACAGGGTAATCATTTTTATAAAAAAAGGGAAACAAAATCATCAATACATTTTCAAAGGCTTCTTTTCGTCTGACAAAAAGGAAACGTTTAAGATTAGCTTGGAGAGGGACACACGCATATCGCATATCTTGCGTATAAAGTTGTAACAGTTTTTGCCGTTGTATGATGTTGTGAGCCCTGTTTTCAGAGTGTATAAGAACATGTATTATGCATATACATGTATATGTACCGGTATATATATTGTGGCATGATAAGTGCAGTATGCAAGTGTATTATTTGTGTGTTGTTTGTGTGGGTGTGTTTGTGTTAATAGCTTACCTGAGTATATCATAGATACATGTATAATAAATTATTCATACATACCCGTAGGAGATATATATACTGTATTTGTTAGCCCCTGACTTTTATATACCTGATTATGATAAAAGGATAGACTTGCTCGGGGTACAAAAATAATATAACGTAATTTAGCACACATACATACGCACACACACACACAATTTGTGTGTGTGTGTGTGTGTTTCAAGTTAAAAAAAACAAAGTTTTAAAAAAATAAAACAAAGTGCCCAGTTTCCACAAGTGTACAGTAACTGGAGGGGGCGCCCTCCTCCCATGCACAAACACTTGACCACGGACACGGAGAGAGCCTGAGCTGGGAGGGTTCTGCGGTCGAAGATCTTGACGAAATTATAATATCGCAGGAAATTTTCAGCCCCGCCCGTTTCCCCTCCCCTCAAACAATCCCCTTAGCAGAGCTGCCAACCATTCCGTTTTTTAATCAAAATTACATTTTACGCTCTTTTTTTTTCTCACAAAATACGTTTTTTTTCTTCACAAAATACGTTTTTTGATTTTTTTTTTAAAAAAATTTATAATTTTTTTTTTACATACCGCACGTCAGACAACTGCCCTTATATGTTATTTTGATCACAAATTCAATAGAAAACTAAGGTTAAAACATACTTGAAGAGAAAAATATTCTCAAAAAGAAGCATTGGAATTGGAAGTGTGTTGCGCGTGGTTGCATGTGTTTTTTGCTTGAAATTCCTTTTTTTTGCCATCATGATTCCTTTTTTTGGTCGCACAAGGTTGGCAGCTCTGCCTTAGTTATTTGAAATTGGCATATTTCTTTGAAAAGCCCTTGCGAAACGGGTCAGAAATGGGCAAGTGATTCTACATTCTATAGCTAGCCCGATACTTTCCCAATTATGCTTTTCGTGCAGTTTGACTATGCATTAGTCTTCACGATCCAACCACTTGCATTTTTAATGAGATAGTAGACCTACCTTCATGGCATCTTATATATGTACATGTACCTTCTGGAGTGGAAAAGAGAAAATAGGCCTATATTATATATGCTATATGAGAAAATGTAATAGTGATTAGGCAAAGTACACGAAGTATATAAGAAAGAGCGAGAAGGACATAAAATATAATGCATGCGACATGAGTGAAATTATTGATTTTGTTTTTATTCTATTGTTTTGTCGAGTAAAACATTCAAAGCAAGGGAAATGTAAACCGAGGTCTAATTGACAGAACTAATTTGACCGTGGATATAGACCTATAAATGCTAGCAAACCAATTTTCAATTGGGTCTTCAGAAGTTCAGAATGATATAGATAGCTGTTAAAAACATATACATTCATCTATATTCCACATGTTCAGTGTAATTAAAAATGATAGAAAAACTACAGAACCTGGCAATTCCTGGCAATAAAAGTTATTCCCCACAAATATATCATACTACTATAAACAAAACAGATTGGAACCTCGCGCCGCAAACTTCAAACGCTTATTCCATTCCACTGGATTTTATTTTCATTGGCTGGTTAAGGATTGTGGGCGTAGGGCGCGCGTTTCTTCTGTCAGCGTTCGCGAGTATACGATTGATCATTGGTCGCTTATGATTTAACAGTGTGACGTATAGTAGGGCCATAAGTCCATATATATGCAAATGAGCACAATTGTGTATCTTTCCCGTAAGGATGTTGTATACGCAGAGATTTGGACACAAAATCCAAGGAAATCAGGACCATCGGATTATTTTAACTGGTAATTCTTTTTAAATGTGTCTGTTCAATTGTTTTTTTCTTTGGAATTATCCGATATCACGTGTAGATCGAAGTTTCAGTTACTATCTTTTTACATTTTAGCAAGTTTTTTCGGAGCGGAGACCATAGGAAATTTCGACCCGAGCTCTCGCAGTGTTTTGATCGGTATACGGTGGTCGCACGGTCCAGCTAGTTGGAGTTGGACGACGCTGAAGTACGGCAGTGTAATTGTGATCATTGTTTCATTGCCCTTTGCCTATTGATGTGTTCTAAAGGAGGACATACGTAGGATATTAACTATCGTAGAATATGACAATTTTATCGCATGGTATTTATTTTGCGTTAGTCGGATAATCAATCGTCTTCATCATGTTTTGGTGACAAAGAGGAGAACATGTTTCCCGACTTGTTCTGCATCTAGTACTAGTAGTATGCTGCAATTTCGGTGACGTTTGATTTACGGTATGTGTTGAAAATGGTTAGATTTTTTGTTTTTTGAATTACGTCTGAGCGCTGCTGATGTTGTAAGTAAGACGATATGTTTATTTTTGTATTGTTTTAATCATTTGATTTATATCTCTTCAGCGTGTATATGGTCGATGGAACGATTTTGGAGGTTGTAATTTTATAATGTCCGCCCGAAGACGAATTAGCTTAGCATAGTATTGTGTGCATAGATTTGCGGACAGACCGCGACCGTGGCGTTTCTGGCGTCTGCCATCGACATGGACAGGGTTAATTGCATGAAGAAAATCGAACGACAGATTTTAGTGTCATTGTAAAATTGTATATTATAGTATTTCATTGTTATTATTTAAATTATTTTACAAGTAAACATAATCCTACCTACTGTGAAACTCCTTAAATTCTTGTTTATGTGAACCCTTCTATCATTTTTTTTCAATGGACCGACAACAGTCGGCTTCCTGGTTATCCCAGAGATTTTGTTTATGGACTGATACCATTTTTCCTGTAGGGGTAGTTAAAATATTCGTGTAGGGTGTGTCATTTATATATTTTTTTATTTTGCCCTTTTCTTGGTAAAAATAAGTTTCATATAAGTTTTAAAAACCTGTTTGTACTTTGAATGTCTTAAAAGTACTAAATTCAATAGTTGTTATCTCCTAGATATTCAGCAAGTGAATAAAGGCTGAACTGTTGGCCATATTTCAAAGGCTGGTCTCCCTGTTTAGAATGGTTCATGCTGATCAACCTAGGAGGATTTCAGTCAGCCATTTTTTGACACAGCAACAACTTGCTTTCAGCCTGTGCATACAATGCAGATTTCCATGTGTACTACTACTAGTACTGTACGAAAATTGTACAATGCATAAACATATTGACCTGGCCTAAGTAGGATCAGTATTTGGAAGTGGTACATTGCTGAAGCACACCATATTTTACAGCTAGTAATTTACAGTGGATGTTCATGTGAAATGGACATTGTGAGCATTTTGGTAAAATATATAGAAAAACATTAGAACGTAGCCTAGATCTAGGCCAAGATTTAGAATAGAAATGTTATTGTATTATCTAAAGACAAGTCACAAAAAAGGAAATCTTGTAATGCCAGCAGATCTACTCTAAGTACTCTTAGTTCTTTCATATTCGGTGTAAAAATCCATGTCATGCAGTGATCAATCCAAATTTACACAGCATAGAAATAGTAGATTTAGAACAATGACTACAAAATAAATTCATTATTTGCTAAGCCCAAAATGGTTTTCTTATTTAGCATGTTCATTGAAGGATGTAATGGTCATTCGTTCCTTATACCAATGAATAGGGTCTACAAAGGCCATTTCAAAATTTAGATTTTAATTATTTAAACAATGTGAAAAACGTGTAGGCCTACACTGCTACAGCTACATGCATGTACAGCTAGGAAAAAATATAAGCATCTTTAATAACGTATTTATACAATAAATTAATTGTTTTTAATGTACATACAGTACTTACAATTACATATCCATGTGCATGTAGATATCAACCCTACCCTGTAACCAAAGACTTGAGCAATGGAACAAAAATGTATTCTACATGTACAGGTATTGATAAATACTGTACAGTAGACAAGATTTTGCTGCTGCTTTTTTAATTTAAAAAGAAAAAAATTCTAGTTGATTTTGTGTTATTGATAATCCTAATTTCACCCTTTCATGGTCACCCTCATAAATTCTTAATGCTGAAGTCTGAACTGTCACGTGAATCGGTTCTTTTCATTTTCTTCTTATGTGTAGAGAGACCATATTGTATGCGGTGTTGGAATTTTTGCATTTCTAGCTCGTCTCTTCCTGTCGTGGATTGTTCTTGAGCATTCTGGGCTTCTTTTTATCTTCTGCATGGCTCCACTAGGTCCTTAGAACCTATGTAAAACAGATACAAAGTTACAATGATAAATTGATAATAATAATTAACAATTAGTTTTAACAAAGAAATTATTTTGATTAGCCACAAAAAGTCATTAGAAATCATAAAACAATTTTCCATTCTATAGACATCCCAAGATATCATTTCATATTACAAAATTTTGAAAGGTATTGCTCTTGACCTTGATAAGACATGATAAATGTCAACCTATTGTGAAATAAATAAGAACAAAAATTGTGGAGATGAAGAGAAAAAAAGAAAACAGACAATAATGTTGTACTGAAAAAATAACATTTGTATTTTTGAATACTTAGAGAATTACAGATGTATTCTGATTGTTCCCATGAGTTCTATAATTCCAAGACAGGGTATAATACAAGATGGTAAAAATTAAGTTTGATTTAAAGAACTACTTCTATGCTGAATTGAATTTGTTATTGTATTAATTTATAATGTAATGTGCATTAATGGGGTTTCTTTCTGGCTTTTCTGCATTTTATGGGAAATTTTGTAAACTTCATCTAAGGATTTAAGTAATGAAAGTAGTGCCTCATACTTCCTTCTGAAGTGAGGAAGTAACTAATTTGAGAAGTGAATTCTTCTGTATTCAAATTCTATCACCTTCATGTAACCAAGGAGTTCCTAGCTCCTTGATGTAACCTACAATAAGATGTTATAATTTTCCATCTGCATGTGTATTTCCATGAGTTGATACAAAGGTAATTTTTCTTTGAAAATCGTATTTGTCTTGATTGCTTTCCAAGCAGATTCTTGAGATAGAGGACTCCTAATATTCTTCTTCTGGTTGGTGCTACAACATTATGAAACGCACTGGTGCGGATCCTCAGGAGAGTGCATTCCCGCAGCAGCGAGTCAACACGACAGTGCCTGTCGAGAGAGTGATCGGCAGCCAGCGTATTCCGTTGCCCTCGTCTGTTCCTGTCTTTGAACAGGCAGTACAACCTGAGAACATGGCCAGTGGTTTACATTACCAACCGATGCCTGGATATTCGTAAGTTAGCTACATGTACTTCCACTCAAAGAAAAAATTCCATGTAACCAAAAAAAATCAGGAATTGTAAGCAATTTAGAAGACAACTAGTTATACCTGATTTTAGACTAACCTTTTTTGTTTACTTCTGTGTTCTGGACTGCTCTTTATTTGCCTAAAACCTGTATGAAGTCTCCTTTTTTTTTTCTTTTTTTAATAATTTATGGACAACTTCTCTTAATGTTACGGTTTTTTTTTCTTCAGATTAGGGTGAAGAGTTCAGTGATTATTAAGCTATGCAATTTGACAAATAATAAGAAAACCTTAAGACCCTTCCTTAAATCCCTCAAATTGCATTTAAAAATCCATACGCCATAACTAACTCCCCCATTTTTGTCTCGCCTGCATAGCAAAAAGCGAGACATAGGCGCCGCGTTTCCGGTGGCGGCGGCGACGGTGGCGTCAACATCAAAAACTTAACCAAGGTTAAGTTTTTGAATTTTTAATATAATTTCTTATTCAATGAAACTTGAACTATAGGGTTATCAAGTATCCCCAATCATGTGAGAAGAATTTCAGGTCACATAGTCAAGGTCAAAGGTCATTTCAGGTCAACAAACTTAGACTATGTTGTGGCATCATCATCAAAAACTTAACCTGAGGTTAAGTTTTTGAATTTTTAATATAATTTTGAAAGTATAAATTCTTATTCAATGAAACTTGGACTAAAGGTTTATCAAGTATCCCCAGTCATGTGAGGAGAATTTCAGGTCACAAAGTCAAGGTCAAAGGTCATTTCCGGTCAACAAACTTAGACTATGTTGTGGCATCAGGTTAAGATTTAATTTTATCATAATTTTGAAAGTATACATTCTTTTTCCATGAATCTTGAACATAAGGGTTATCAAGTATCACCAATCATGTGATTAGTGTTTTAGGTGACAAAGTCAAGGTCAAATTTAATTTCAGGTCTGCAAACTTTGACTTTTTTGTGGCATCAACATCAAGATTTTGAATTTTTAGCCTAATTTCAAAACTGTTTGTTCAAATTCCATGGAACTTGTACCCAAGGGTAATCAAGTATCACAAATCATATGACACAAATTCCAGGTAACAAACTCAAGGTTAAAGGTCATTTAGGTCAGTAGACTTGGATTATGTTTTTCACAACTTAATACGGGAATTAATAAATCAATTTTTGTTATTTGTTCACATTTCATGAAAGTTATCAATCTTGGTACAAATAATAGTAAATAATTCTTCTGATGATTCTTAGTCAATATTCACTTCAAAATGCTGATTATATTCAGAGGATTTCATTTTTTGGGGCCTGCTAATGGGCCATTCTGCCTATAAATAATGTCCCAACCTCAATTTTTCATCATATCGAATTGCGTAATGCAGGCGAGACCGCCGAGAGCGTTTCCCTTGTTCTTAGAAGAATAGAGTGGAAATGTAGACTTTGATGTTTGATAACTTTTTGTGTGTATGATTGCCATCCAGTACCCACAGTTAACTCAGCATAAGTTGAATATGTTGGGACCGCAAAATAGTTTGGCTTATGCAAAATGTCCGACATTTGAGTTATGCAGAGTATTTCTGTTCCTGTATTTCTGTTCCTCCCTAAATAAATAATGTTGTTTTTTTTTGCCTTTTTTGTGTGTGCAGTGTTCCAGCAGTTGGTCAGCCTGTAAGCCACCATGGTGGGGTTCACCATCCAAACCACCCTCATCCACATGCTGCCTCACAACAGGCTGGAACTCATCAACAAACAATTCATCAGGCTCAAGCACAGTCACAAGTAAATATGTTCGCTATTTGGTAATATGTCAAGAAGTTTTGAAGCTAATTATGTGAAAAATATTCATTTCAAAGGAAACTGCTCTTAAACATGGTGTGTGATGTTTCTTAGGAAACAATTAAATTGCTGTGAAAGTGCAAGTCCACCCTGATATTAAATTCGATTTAATAAGAGCAGAAAAATGAGAAGAAAAAAATTAGTGAAAGTTTGAGCAATATCCGATTAGAAATAGGAAAGTTAAAAAATTTTGAAGTTGTCATCAGTGAAACACAAATTAACAACACTGAGGTATCTTGCAAGCTCCTCTCCAATTTGCTTCATACAGACATTTTATGAACTTTCATTTCTTAGTTATTGATGATGGAAGTGTTATGTTTTATACAGGGGTTGTATAAAAACATACTTGCAATACTTTTATTGAGGGTGAACAGTGAAAAAAATACACGGGGGCGGCGGGCGAATTCGCCTCGGAAACACCATAAACAGCCCCCGAAATAGGCCAAAAATCCGATTACGGGGGCGACTTCAAAAAAGGAAATGATCTAAAATCGCCCCCGTAACGATTACGAGCGGCCATTCTCTACTAGCTTCGTATTCATTGTGTGCATATCTTGGTCGGCGAGCACAAGTACTCTGAATCTCCATGTAAAATTGTATACACAAATTCGGTAGTAAACCTAGCCTAGACCGTTCGCTAACATCGCGAAACTGCAATCTATTTCAATCACAACTGCCGCGATTTTTACATAGTTTTCGTGAATAATCATTTTTCAAAGTAAAGTTTTCACAAGAAAATCAGAGAAAATCATCGTGACTGACCTTTCAGTTATTCCACACACGTACAGTACAGTGCAGTGCGACTGCAGCTGCGGTCGGAACTTTGAGCTGTGTGAGCTAGAGTCGATCTCGATGAGACTCGACGCGACAACACTTGGAAATTGCTATCTGTTTGCATCATTATTGCCGCGATTTTTACATAGTTTTCATGAATAGAGGTATGAAATCAAAGCTTATTTTGTGATTATTCTGGCCATGTTTACTGAATTTGATAATCATTTTTCAAAGTAAAGTTTTCACAAGAAAATGAGAGAAAATCATCGTGACTGACCGTTCAGTTGTTCCACACACGTACAGTGCAGTGCGACTGCAGCTGCTGTCGGAACCGTCAGCTATGTGAGCTAGAGTCGATCTCAAAGAGACTCGACGCAACAACACTTTGAAATTGCTATCTGTTTGCATCATTATTGCCGCGATTTTTATAAAATTTTCGTGAATAGAGGTATGAAACCTGAGCTTAGATTGTGATTATTCTGGCCATGTATAGTTGTAGACCTAATTTCGATAATCATTTTTCAAAGTAAAGTTTTCACAAGAAAATCAGACAGTCGTTTAAAAACTTAACTCATTTTACTTTTACTATGACACAGTTCTTGCATCAAATCAATGCATTAAATTTAAAACTGAGTTATTTAACTAGATAAATGCTTTCTTTTTGAATGGGTAATAATGGTAATTATGAAGCAGGAAGCCCGAAACCTTAATCAAAGATATACTATAGATCTATAGACTAGTCTAGACTATAGACAGTCAGTAGATCAAAGCCTACTAAATAAATTCATCAACTATGTGTATCCTTTTTTATGAATTAATAAAAAAGTAGCCCCAGAAAATTTGCCAAAAATTGGATATGGAGCCCCTCTAAATAAAAAAAAAAAAATTTTCCCTGAGGGTGAATGTATGAATGACAATTTTCTTAAGGAAACATAAATTTTTAAAGTTTTCTTAGTACAGGGCAAATGGGAGGGGAGCTTGCAAGATACGCCACAGAGTCGCCTATTTGTATTTGATTGATTGCACCTTCAAAAATTCATAACTCTGTTATTTTGTATCTTTTTTCTTTCTCAATCTTTCACTGACCTATTTCTCTCATGTTTCTGCTTCTGTTAAAACCAACTTTATTTCAGGGTGCACTTCCCCTTGAAGTGTTTTTATGTCTTTATTTGTAAGTTTTTTTTCTGTAAGCATTGTGGCCTGTCGTGGTTGTTACAGCTAAATAAAATTGCTGTAGAAAAAAACAACAGATGTTTTGCTGAATGTACTAGAATATTAAACGTGAGGTACCTTGTGCCTCAACATATTTATTCTTAATAACTAAATTCAGATAGAATATTTACTTTTTGTATTTATTTTATGGAGTATATTTCTATACATGGGATGTCATGTCCTACCATATTGCATTTTTGTTTTATTTGTTATTCACATTATTCAAGGCACATATTGCTCAAGTACAAGGTCAGCAACAGCAGCAGCAGCAACAACAACAACAACAGCAGCAGCAACAACAGCAACAGCAGCAACAGCAGCAGCAGCAGCAGCAACAACAGTATCAAAGGCTGAAAGTTGAGGATGCTTTGTCATATCTTGATCAGGTCAAGCTTCAGTTTGGAAGCCAACCTCAAGTCTACAATGACTTTCTAGACATCATGAAAGAATTTAAATCACAAAGGTGAGATTGGAAATATCAATTACTCCATTGTTACATCAAAATGTTACTGCTTTCCCATCTTTATTTATGTTTCAGTGTACTTATCTCATCTGATGTATTGTGATAATTTATTTTGCAATTCATAGAAATTGTTGATAACTTAGTAAAGAAAAATGAAATAGATCAATTAATTGATTAATTATCCCTATTCCAGGTTGGGGGGGGGGTGTCATTTTGACTCCTCCCCTGTACAATATCCACGACTGCTGTGAAACCGCTGCAGATCACAAATTGCCTTTTCTTGACTTTTTCTTTTCAAGTGTCTCCCAACTTTTGAGACCAAGTTTGCAAAAATCGGACAATCCGTAGCGAGGTCACACAACATTTCGTAGTCACATATCAGTTGACATTTTGCATACATATGAGTACAAAATACTGCTTTTCTTAAATTGCTCTATCACACTTATGCCATTTTCTTGATCATGTATGTCTTGAAATTTATCAAGATACATTTCTGAAACATAACAAATCATAAAAACAAAGTAACACATAAGAAATAAACACAATAGAATACATAAGAAATTAATAAAACAATAAAATACAAAATAATTGATTTGAATTTTGAATTTTTTTCAATGCATCATTATCAACTATGCTACTCTGAAACTTTTTTTTACAGATTGAACTTCATACTTCATTGTTAAACAAAATATCATTAAATATGTAAAAAATAGGCATCTAATTTGTAAGGCTGCGACGAGTACTCGAATACTCGAGTACTCGCACCCATAAATTATAATATATTAATACATAAGCAATTTTTCCTGGAGAACAAAAAAGCAGCAGTACTCTCTATATGCATGTCAATATCAGTGCAAAATCGATTGGACCTTCTGCGGCCGAATGCACTTTAGAGCTTTAAAAAAGATGTTTATAAGATCAAAAATATGATTATGACTTCAGAACATCCACACTAATATACCTGAACGATAAATCTCTAACATGGTAATTGAATATCATATTTCCTTTTCATTTCAGTATTGATACCCCTGGTGTTATCAATCGAGTTTCAAACCTCTTCAAAGGACATCCAGATCTTATTGTTGGTTTCAACACTTTCTTGCCTCCTGGATATAAGATAGAGGTCCAGGCTAATGACCCTTCACAGATTAATGTCAGCACTCCTGGAAATCCAATCCCAAAGGTAAGAATTTTTTAGTCTCTGACTTAAAATGTTACATGATATATTGTTAGTGTGTATGTGATGTCAATTGATGATGGTTGTGTGCTGTTGTTCTTGGATTTCTAAACCATGTCATCCATAGTTGATCCATGTATCTTTCCTGAAGTAGAAATGTGCAGAAGATTTGAGTGCAGTATGTACATTGTAAAAGCCTGTGAAATGTGAATAGCAAATACATTTCCATGCCAAATAAATAAAAAAGTCAGGGTTGTATATATTTGTGCACAATTACAAGAAAACTTAAATTCCTGATATTGTGAAGAAAAAAAGGTTGCTATAGTGTTATTTTCTATTCACAGATTGGTATCGGCATGATTATGATTTTGCAATTGTTAAGATTAATTTCTATCCAAGATGTTAAGATTCCATGGTTTGTATTGGGGGAAACTAGTCCAATAGACCAGTTTACTTACATATTAAAATATTATGCATACTTGTTATTTAACAAAGGTTGTTCTTGGCAACTTGAAGGCTTGCCCGACATATCAACAAGAAATGTATGCAGACTAGGCCTGAGTCATTACGCTTTTTTTATGAAAATACACGTATGTGTACACACATAGCAGCATTACTATCCTGGCTGTGTGTAAAGTTGGGCAAGACTGTACTGCAGCACATTCACGCAACATTTTGTAAAACCTGCTGCAGCTACCGTACTAAACTTTTATCATACATATTAAACACTCAATATTGATGAAAAATAACAAACAAATAAAATTTACCGGTTTCGTTTATGAAATTTTACTTGAGTTTCCTATAATTTAGCAAGACTGCTGCCGATTGGGTCCATAGTACTCAACTCCGTACCTCCATTTTCTAATGTTCCGTACGTGATGAAATAAGTGGCCCTCATACGTACACGCACGCCTGCGATAGCGTACACATGAAGCCTAGTCACAGAAACTGAAGCTAGCCCAATATAATTTCACGAATAAGTCGCATTGCCAATTTTGTGTGTGTAAAGATCGCACCCTTCAAAACACGTATATGACCTGTGTATCGTATCAAATGTGATTTGTACACTCATCAAATTGGCACTTCTGCACATCGGTTGTACTTTGTATGGGCTTGCTTCGTTCCCCGTGACTCATTGAAAATTGGCTTGGGTGAACACGCGGGATCGCGTAAAACGCGGCATGATGCATGAGGTTGCGTGAATACGTCATGGCAAGGGCGTGGCTTTGCGGCTCGCGTGATCAATGGCTTGCTCACTAGCTACGGCGCGTGGTAGTTCGGACTCAAACCACAATACCACATGTCGGTCATTTGTAAAATTAATGAATATTCATTACACATTCATGACACGTGCTCAGTTAAACGGAGCGAGAAATGCTTAACAGTTTTGATGAATGCGGTCGTTTAAACGTTTTGACTCGGGTTTAATGCAGACTGGATTCCAAGTATTGTATTTCATTCATTAATAACAGGTTAATGGAATAACTCATCACTAGGTTCCCAGGAAAGAAACATCCATAAATTTGAATAAACCTGTCTATTTATGTGTTAACAATCAAGATTTGTTTGCATTTTTTTGACCTTGCAACTGATCATTAATTTTCATGCAATTAGGTGTACCATGCATGCAAGGTTTTATTTGTACCTGTTAACTATTTGTCCAATAAATGTTAATTGATATATATAAATATAGCATCTCTTTAAAAGCTTTATTAATTCTGAGATTCTAGAATTGATATTTCACATATGAAGTTGTAATTTAAAAAGACATCTTACCACTAAAAACTTTCTTATGCATGTCATTTTATAGCTCCTGACAGTGACAGGCTTGCAACCAATCAGTACACCATCCTCTGGGCCAGGCAGCAGTCATGGGTCAGTGGTTCAGACCCAGACTCCAGGACCACCTGCACAGAGCTCCCAACCTCAAGTGGTAACACAAACAGCTAAGCAAGCCACAGGCACAGGCTCGTATGGACAGGCCAGTATTTCAAAGGTAAGAAACAGATGGCAATGGTTGGACTGGATACAGTAGTAAACATTATTAAAAGGCCGCTGATATAATATTGTCAGTTTTCATTTCCTTTATTTTGAGGGGAGATGGAATGGTTGGTGATTATTCATATTTAATTTTTTTTTTTTTTAATCACACTTTAAATTGATATTGAAATCAGATTAGCAAGAAGAGTTCACCAACACTGCGTTTTACTGCATTTTCTTCTACATTTATTTACATCCATACTTCAAGCCCTCAAAGAACATGACATCAATATACATTCACTGTTAACTGCATTGGAATTTCAAATAGGTTCAGTGCAATATAACACCCTCTCTATCTCACACCCTCTTTCTCTCTCTCTCTCTCTCTTTTCTCTCTCTCTCTCTCTCTCTCTCTCTCTCTCTTTCTCTCTCTTTCTCACCCTCACATCACAGGCAAGTCTCCATCAGATGGCAAGTGCTCTTCCTATTCAGAACCAAGCAGCAGCTGGAGGCCATACCTATTCTCAGCCCCCTCCTGCTGCTGCCCAAACAAGCCCCCAACAGACACAGATTGGACATGTTGGAGCTGGAGGCGGGGGAGGAGGAGGAGGTGGTGGTGGTGGAGCGGGTCAGCCAGTAGAGTTTAACCATGCTATAACTTATGTGAACAAAATTAAGGCAAGTGTCAATGTATCCCTTCATATCTATCATTCTTAGGTATTTCATGCTGTTCATTTTTATTTTTTTTTATGAGGATGGGGTTCCATTTTTTTTTCATTTTAATATTTTGTTTAAACTGGCAATAGTTCAATGTGTTTTTTTTTTAAAGATAATGCATTTGTATAAAGAAACACAATCTCTAGAAAGTTGTTTGATCTGTTCTTGCTGTATGTTTGTAATGCTAAATGTGTATGTAATGCTAAATGTATATGTAATGGCTTGGAGGAAAAAAAAAAAGCAAATCGTATGTCTTTTTATACATTTTGCCTTTAAATACATTTTTTTTGTATTAAAATGATTGTGAGTTGATGAGATTTTTAAAGTTAATATTTAAGAGTAGGAATATGCAAATCTTTATCACTGATTAGCATAAATTCTGGAATGACATTTTTCTTATTTAATTCATTGAATGGAGAAGAGATTTAAGAAAGAAATTCTTCTGTTCTGTTGTGTGAGAGAGAGGAAGAGTATTTTTCATCAAATACTCATTCTTTTGATAACAGAACCGATTTCAAAACCAGCCAGAAATCTACAAAGCCTTCCTTGGCATCTTGCACACCTACCAGAAAGAGCAGCGCATAGTCAAAGAATCCGGTGGCACCTATCAACCTTCCCTCTCAGAAACACAAGTCTTCAGTCAGGTCTCTAAACTGTTTGAAAATCAAGAAGATCTCCTGAAGGAATTCGGACATTTCTTGCCAGATGCCAATGGCGCAGCTGGACTGGCCTCCTCCTTTGGATTAGGAAGGGTAGGTGTTCAGGATACAAACTCTGTTTCACTGGTAATTTGATATCAGCAATTTTTCTGTATGGTATGATTACAATATAATGTCTCACTGCAGAGTTTTGTGATACTATGTGAAGAGGTGTTGTAGTTTAATGGTTTAAGCACTTGACTTGAAATGCAAAGGTCGTGGGTATAGCACCAATATGGCAATTTTGTCCATTGGCAAGGTATTGATTTACATGTGCCACTCCATATCAAGGAGAGAAATGGGGACCTGGTAGGATGACAAATGCCTTTCTGTTAGTAATTGCCATTAGCCCCCATGGTGACCGTATGGTAGGAATACTTCCCAGGGAGTGGAAATGGTGCACGTTGTGCATGAATAACTTGATAACCAGGGTAATGATATCTTTAAAGCACTTAAAGACTGTATTTCGTATTAAATGCTTTATAAATCCAGATTATTAATACTATTTACCTGAAACCTGGGTAGGCAAGTAGCAACATTAGATGTCATGGAGACTTGTAACATTATGCAATACTATAGGGTAGATGACTGCTACAGATTATGTCTCTGGCAAAAGATTTAGTTTTACCAGAAAGTGATATTCTGGTTGGCCCAATAAATGGGTGAAGTAACCTGATAATGCTAATTTTGTGTGTAAAATGAAATTATTGGTGAAGAAATTTATATCGTCAATAGCATTACTATGCTTTCCGATGATCCTTGATTTGATTTCCAGGGTCATTTTCTACTAAACACTATTGCCTTGAAACTTTGTTATTTTCTGACTCATCTGTGTTGTGGATTTGTTTCTCTTTCTACTATCATAGGACAATCTTTCTAGTATTCTTGTGCGAAGTGAACACTCAGAAACAAAGAAGCCACGCCAAACTCCAAAACACAGCAGTCAGGTGAAGAGGCAAGGGCAAGGAGCTCATCATCCTAGCAAGGTATTTTTGATAGCACTTTTGGTTTTACATTGATAAAGTAAATAAGGTAAATCACGATTGTACAATGTTAAGGTCATTACATAACCTCATTTACTGGTCAGCGAGTAGCAGGGCTCAAATTAATTTTTTGTCCACGGGGGCTCTTCCAAAAAAAAAAGAGGGCTCTTTTAGTACTGATGGGGGCTCTTTTTTAAATACAAATTTCCATTGAATTAGTACCCATGATACTCCTAAATTCTTTGCTATTTCATCATTACCATTTATTTAAGTCGGCATTTTCCTCTTACAAACTTACAAGTTACATAGATCTAGGGGTTACTGACTTCCATCCCGTGCACCCGTGATGACATTCTCTCAATTTCTTCTCGTTCTGCACATTATTTCCTCCTTATCATTTAGACCAACCTTATTTACATTTCTTTAGTTTTTACCATATCCTTCCACAACATCTTTTGACTTCCTCTTCGTCTCAATATTGATTTACTGGTCGAGGTTCATTATTTGCTGGTCTTTTGGAATCACCAGATTTCAGAGGATTCACGCTTTTCACAACGAAAAACTTCTCCATGTTTCGACTCTTGCGCGATCGCCTCTAGCTCCAGCAGATATGGGGCAGCAGCGCGCACACGTACACCAGTACTACCGGCGCAGAATAGCCACTGCTGACGGCCGCACTGCAGTGCGAGCTTCCGTTGTTTGTATCGGTAATACTCATAGAGATAATAGAGATGGGAGATATAGCGCCATCTTCCAGCGAATAAGCGTAGATTTGTTTACAATATGGCGGCTTCTATAATTAGACACCGACAAATTCGAGCGAGAAATCCTGCACGCAAATCTAACTTCCATAGATCTAGTTCATTTTCATTGTTTTAAGGTTTGAAAGTTGAAGCTCAATATTGTGTGAAAGTTATAACAGAAAAGATAATCTTTATTTTAATAATCCATGGGGGCGATTTTTAATTTTGCAATCGCCCCCATGAGCAATCTGGCAGAGGCGATTACGTAGCTCATGGGGGCGAATCGCCCATCGCCCCCGTGTATTTTGAGCCTTGGCGAGTAGTGTTTGTGATGTCTGTGACTTCTAGATCAAATAAAAAAATTATGTTTAATAAAATTCTAGGAAACTACTTAATATATGGACAAGTCGCTCTTTATGCATTTTTAAGAACATGCATTCTTTATCAAAATGATGAGAGTAAATACTGCTAGTTCATTGTATAATTTTTTTTCTTTCTCTCAAAACATTAATTCTTACATGGTTGTTGTTATTATAACAGAAAATCAAGATTGGCCCAACTAAAGACATATCCCTGGATGAAGCAGGCAAACATGGTAGCCTCAGTGAGTTTGCTTTCTTTGACAAGGTAAGATGTGTGCTATCGTATTACTTTTCTGCAATCGTCTCTACACAATGTTTAATGGGTTTACTGTACCGATAACCCTGTTTTAAGACTCAATATTCTGTTTTAAACAACACTGTGATTGTAAGAGATTTCTTTTAAGGGGAAATGACAGTCAAATTTTGTGCCAGTGATGGAAATCTTTGATGCTACTAGAGAAATCAAGTGTCATTTCTTGATTATAGGTGAGGAAAGCTCTCAACAGTCAGCAGGTCTATGACAACTTTCTTCGCTGTTTGGTTCTCTTCAACCAAGAAATCATTTCAAGAGCAGAATTGGTACAACTTGTCAATCCATTCCTTGGGTAAGTGGACAATTTTTTCTTTCTGTTTTTTTTTTTGGGGGGGGGGGTAGAGAGACAGAGAAAAGGGATAGTTTTCCCACTGCCCCATAAATTTGAACCTCTATGTGTACATTTGATATTATATTATTTACACAGAATGAATGCTCATCCTGTATACCACTTATCTCCCCAATCAATAAAATTTAGCAAATTTTCTAGCTGTAGGGTGATATCAAATATTAATTCATGGATGTGATATTGTATACATTTTTGTTGATATACTTGCAATTAATCCATAAAGGTGACGGTTTGTGTTAGTCATGCCCTAAATTTTGACAACATTAAGGGTATTTTTGTTCTGCAGAACAAGAATCGAACTCCACTGTTGAATTGCATGTTGTATCTTGCATAATGCACAAATTACACTTGTTTCTATTTCCTGATTTTCTGTAGCAAATTTCCAGAGTTGTATCGCTGGTTCAAGGAGTTTCTAGGCTACAAGGAATCAGACAAAATAGAGCCTCCTCACCAACCCAAAGAAAGAACTCAAGGAGAATTATATACTGAAATTGGTAAGTTTCATATTTCATCTTCCAGTATCAGGCTGTTACCTTTTCTGACCTCTGTAATGTTGCATCACACTTTTTTCCCATTGTGTGAAAGGCTTGTTTTTACTGAGGGATTTATCAATGATCATGACTACAGTGATTCTAATGTCATTTTTATAATAAAATTAAAACAATTATTACATTATTGTGTAAATTGTATTGACCTAAATCTGAAAACATACGAATGATAGCAAATTTAGTATCAGTAATGTGAGAGCTAAACAAGTTTCATGGAAAACTTTTCAGCTTGAATAATCAAATGGCTCAATTGTTGTTTTGCAGATTTCTCCAATTGCAAACGTTGTGGAGCTAGCTACAGGGCTCTTCCCAAGAGCTACCAGCAGCCAAAGTGTACCGGTAGGACAGGGCTGTGTAACCAGGTCATCAACGATACATGGGTCTCCTTCCCTTCATGGTCAGAGGATTCTACATTCGTTGCTTCAAGGAAAACACAGTATGAAGAACATATCTACAGATGCGAAGATGAGAGATATGAGGTGAGACGTCATTTATTGTTCTATTGCCAAAAAGAGGGCTTTTTTTTTAAACGCTTTCTTTGTATGTGAGGTTTAATAATGATAATAAATGAAATTTTAAAGAGAAGATGATTTTAATTTTCAAAACAAATCCATTATGAGGAAAGTTGTATAACTAAATGCAGAAAGACATTTGTAATAAAATACAATTTTAAAAGTTTGGAAAAGTTGCACTAGGATTGTTGAATTTTGAAGGACTAAATACAAGCAGTTGCAGCAGATAATTCAGATAAAAGTGTGAATATTAGAAATATTTCCATTTCATAATGCAGACATTTGTAGAATAATAGAAACATGTGAATAATTTTTTTTTAAATGAGTTGATAAAAAGAATATCTCTAGTTTTGATCTACTGCATGCTGCCCCAGTTTTATGGAATAGCCTCCCAGACTCGCTTAGAAACATTGACACAATAGATAAGTTTAAGTCCACCCTGAAAACATATTTATTTCAATTGTTGTAAACAGGTAAAATGAACTCACTACCCTATTTTTCTCTTTGCTTTTCTTTCTAAGCGCATAGGGACATAGTTTGTAATGTGTTATGCGCTATATAAAAATGGATTATTATTATTATTATTATTACTGCATTTGTAGTATTGTAATATGAGACAGTTTTATAGGGATATTTGTTTTCAAACTGAACAATGGATCTAAACAGTTGAAAACCAAGCAAAGATCATATTTTGATTTATCCAATCAGTATTGAATTTTTGTCAACACTTGTTGTAACTAGAGTATTCATATGTTTGCTTTTTGCCAGTTGGATATTGTGATTGAGATCAATTCACACACCATCAGAGTGCTAGAGCATGTATCCAAGAAACTCTCTAGAATGTCTCCAGAAGAATCATCGAAGTTCAGGCTGGACAACTCGTTGGGTGGCACATCAGAGGTTATTCACAGGAAAGCCATTCAGAGGTATGCCAACATAGGAGATTGCTATTGACACTTTTCAAATGGTCTGTTGAGACCCTCAAACGCATTAACTATACACAAAATGAAATGAGTTAATGTCCTTGCTCAGAGCTGACAATGTCAATTTTAATTCATGTTCACATGCATCAATTTCATGAGTCTTAATTACTTCACCTCATCTATGTCATATACTGTGAAAAGTCAACAACAGAAGCAATGCAAACATCTGATCCATATTTGCTTCATTTTTGTTAGAAGTGTGCCTGTTGTAAAGTAAAAACTTCTTAAATCTTGAAAGGCTACAAAAAGATTACCTTAGATTCTGTTTTAGTCACTATGTGAATCTCTGTACATAGCAATTATCTCCTAACAATGTTCATAGTAATTATGTTATGAGTGCTTAATATCAGATGAAATAACCTTTGAATTCTACCTTATAATGTGATTCCAGGATATATGGAGACAAGTCAGCAGACATAATTGAAGGCTTGAAGAAAAATCCTGCTGTGGCAGTTCCACTGGTTCTGAAGAGGTACAGTATAATGTGTATAACATATATAATCCAGTAACCAACATAATATGGTCAAGTGCAAGGCCTTGACCCAATATTCACTTGCATCCTTGATCCAAGACAAAATTTGCATTGTGTTATGGCTTAATGAAAATATGTTGTTTTGTCCCAAGGAATTTCAAAATACATTCCTTAGTCATTAATTAGATTTTCTGTTCATGCTCAATTTATCAATTATAAACATAGTCAAAATATTATGAACCATCATGTATGCTATCAAACATATGTGTCCCAATATCTATTCAAGAGATGCACAGTGATCGTCAGACAATTTTTACAAATGGAGTATAATATATGTCGATGTATAATTTGTCTTGTGAAAATATTGAGGACCTCACTTTACACTCAAAATAAATGGCGTAACATTATTTTCATATTCAGATTAAAAATGAAGGAAGATGAGTGGAGGGAGGCACAGAGAAATTTCAACAAGATATGGAGAGAACAGAATGAGAAGTACTACCTCAAGTCTCTGGATCACCAGGGACTCAACTTCAAACAGAATGATGTCAAGGTAACTACCTCTTTATTATGTGTATACATAGAAGCCAGTAATACATTGAGAAAAAACTTACATGAGATGGATCAACATGTCTTGTATCTTTCTTTGTTATATTTCTTTGTAAATGAACTAAGCATCAGTGTTCTGGAAGTATGAAGGCCACATGAGATTTCAGATATGTGTTGGTCTGACTGAAAGAGAACATTAGATAGCCATTCACGAGTTGTACTCATTCACTTTTGTACCTTTGAAGACTATGGGTAATTTTGAACTCTTCCTACAGATTGTAGAATATTTTACACCTTCAAGACATGTATGGTGCTCCATCTTCTCACTACATTCCAAGTGAAGTCTGAACTATCATAAACCTTTAATTTGTTTCGTTCTATCCACACAGGCTCTAAGGTCGAAGAGTTTGTTGAATGAGATTGAGGCAATATTCTATGAGAGACAAGAAGGAATAGGTACTGGAGAGAATGGAGCAGGGTTATGTGGACCTCATCTATCTCTACCCTTCATGGACAGACAGTTCATGGAAGATGCTTCATCACTCATCATTCACCATACCAAAAGACAAACAGGTATTATGGATTTCATATTCAAAGTACTCCAAATCATTTTAGGGAACTAGACCTAAACTATCAAGAGCAAGTGCCTTGTCTCTATTCTGATACTGAATGGGTAGAATAGGGGATATTTCAGGCAAAATTTATAAAAATTATGGTAGAATCACCTGTTATCGTAATGCAATGTTAGGCTCTACACTTAGAAAGTTCCGGTAGACAAGGCCTGAAAAGTAACAATTGGCCCCAGAAATTTTGAAATTTATTCAGGGGGGCACACAAGTACATACTCTAAAATTTGGACCCTATATTTAAGAAATAAAAAGTTGTTGTGGAACCCTGTATGAAGCTACATAAGAAATGCGAATGAGTTATTTTTGTTGGACAGAGTTTCTGACATTTCAATATTTCTTCTCTTTCAGGCATTCACAAGAGTGAGAAGCAGAAGATCAAACAGCTGTTACTCCACTTCTTGCCAGACCTTACCTTTGAGGAACGAGGAGAGCTATCAGATGATGAGGATGAAGATGAAGGTACAGTCAAACTTGTTTTAGCGACCACCATTATAGAAAGATCACCTGTCTATAAAGGCCAAATTTTGTTTTCCCCTGACCAGTGTTTCTCAACAAACCCTGCATTAAAGGAAGTAAAGGAACCTTTACATAAAGACTACATTTCTTGTCTCTATTGAGCAGTCTTTATATACAAGTCTTACTGTATTGTATAGATAGTAGTGTCATAAGATGATATGGAAGAAAACATGCCAGAAAAAAGTCCTGCTGAAGATAACATTATAGCATATTGTATATACAATATGGTTTGGAGTAACAGATGCCTTACTAGACCTCCATTATATTTGTGTTTTCACAGATATGGATACAGATGAAGGAGGAGACCAGTGTTCAACAAAGGATGTTGCTGAAACTAAGAAACCAAAAATCCCTAATGGCCCTCTGGAAAAGGTCATTTGGGAAGCTGTAAGTATAAATCTCATTGACAATGCTGTTGATATCAATAACCCATATTACTATTGATTGAAAATTGTATCAGACTTTCCTTTTTATAGCATGAGCATATTGCAGTTGACATTTTCCATTTCTATCAATGAAGGATGTACAAAAAAAATTTAAGGCAAAGAAGTAATGTTATGATGTACATATGATGTAATGCCTTAATACTAATAACATTACAAATCTCGAATTTGGCTCGAGTGCTATGCTCGGTTGCTCGGTGCTCGGTTGTGATAGAAAGAAAGAAAATTAACAAAATGGGTGGCCTTATTATCATTATGCTTGTTCTTCAACTTTTTGTGAGTATGATTTGTCACATATTAAGAAATGATTTCCCTATACCGTCCCTGAATAAAGCATGTGAATTGATTTTCTTGAGATCTAGGCCAATCAAATTTTACCTATTGCATAATTGCTATCATCTAGCCGGACTCGTATCGTATGTTCTTTGTGAACAACAACTGGTATCTATTCATGAGGCTGTACCACATCCTATGTGAAAGGCTGGAGAAGATGAAGAAGAGATGTGAAGTCATCATGGAAACAGAAGGAGGGTTGAACAGGAGAGCTGCCAAGGAATCTACTGCATTAGCATTGGGCTTGAAACAACCACGTAAGCTCTTAATTTACACTCCTGGATTCGAGAAGAAGACAACTTTGTAGATGAATCATTTGCTAAAGGACATTTCATTTCATAAAATGATATTTATATTCATCATGAAAAATTACTTGCAGGACATTTATTCTAGCATTCTCTTTGTATTTTCTTTCAAATGAGCAGTTATGTGTATTATACCTGAACCTACAGTTCTTTCATATTGCTTCAATACACATTTTGTTGTGCCTTATTCTGAAGGGTTACATCAAAATCTTGTCCTTATTGGAAATAAAATGTCTAGGCCAGAATTGGAAGAAATGCTGGATTATGTTTATGTAATCATAAGGCTTTTCCACGATCATTATATATATCTTTCTACATTTTTCACATATTTTAACAATGCATCCATACAGAAATGGATCCGAGTGAGTACTACAACACGCTGTTGGATCTGATACGTAGTCTCTTAGATGGCAACATTGAGAGTGGTACATATGAAGACCAGCTGAGAGAAATGTTTGGTATCCATGCCTACATGGCTTTCACTCTGGATAAGGTTGTCAGCAATACAGTAAGACAGGTGAGACAATTTAACCAAGTATCCAAGTATTTTCAATGTTTCTCTCTAAGGATAAACTCTTCCTTTAGCCTTTTATTGAATAATTTGTTGTCATAAAACAATGTTTTTTTCTATTATTTGGTTGTTGCTTTTGTTAGCAAGCCTCAGGCAAGCCATTGAATTGTTGATAAGTCTATAAAATAGAACTTTCACATTATTATGAAAATAAGTCATTTATGTGTGTGTGTTTTTAAGGGAGATAAGCTTGATCAATTTGCTAGTTTAGTTGATTCCTATAAGGTGAAGAATGTTAATTTCTTTTGAAATATTTTATCATCCACAAGCCTATCGCAATATTTACAGGTGCATTTTTTTGGTCTTTTGTCTGTAGGTCTAGTCCCTGAGGTTATTTCATTTTGAAACATGTATTACACAAATAAGATTGGTCCATTGGATATATTGCTATCTTTTGATGATTGTACTCTCATGGAGAGAATTTGAAGATTACATACCTAGTAAGTGTTTAATTTCAATTGTCATATTGATACCCTGCAGCTCCAACACATAGTGACAGAAGATACATGCATGCAGGTGACAGATTTGTTTGTGAATGAGATCAAGTCTGGGGGAACTGGGGGAAGTCTTGCCACCATGCCAGTCAGAGCAGGCGCTGAAGCCCTATACCAACGGAAAGCAGAGCAGCTGCTATCAGAAGAGAACTGCTTCAAGATCACATATGTGTGTATTGCTCTCTTCTCTTCTAATTTTTGTTGCAAAATTTTCATTTTCTGTAAAAAGTGTTAATTTTGTCATGAAGTACATATGTAATACCTTCCTGAACTCGGTTAAAAGGATAACTGTTCCTAATTTTTTGTTATTTTGTTCTTCATTTATCAGTATTTGATCTTCAATGTTATTGACTTATTTTGTATGTGAATGTTCACCAGTACTAATGGTTTAGACCAAGAATCATCAGAGGAGATCATATTATGGAAAATAGCTGTTTGGGTATGCTATGCTTTTAAAGGTTTCAGTAGAAATTATATTGCTTTATATGAAAAAAAAAATCACATTAAGTTTTCATTTTGTTAAAAATATCCAATAGAAGTAGTCCAATCGGCTACTTTGAATTGATGTTACTTGTATTATTCTGCCAGAAAGATCCTAACTTATGCAAGTCTCTTTTATGTTCTCGTCTTCTTTTATCTCCTCTTGAAATGAAGTTTTATCCAATAGGCCATCAATTATATTTGTGCCATTCTAATGACAGCACTTTCTTTTTACTTGAGGAACTCTGCCAGTGTCATACTTACAATATGATCATATTACTTTTTTCTCCAAACAGGCCAAGCTTGATCGCAAGCTGTGCATAGAGCTGCTAGACACAGAAGAAGATCCCAGCGATGATCCTGTAGAGGTGGATAAATGGGTGGACTATGTAGAGAAGTTTGTCCTCTCTGAAAGCATCTCGCCAGAACTCAGAGATCAGCTCACCAAGAAACCTGTCTTTCTTCCAAGGTTAGTCATTCATACTCTGTGGTTTATTGCTTTGCTTGCTTGTATAGGGCTTTTGATTCAGAGTCCATTGGCACCTTTTTTCCCCATAACTTTAAGGCATATATAATTTGTCTGGAAATCCAAAATCATATGTTTCAAACTTGAGATACAGTTGTTTTAGCTCATGTGTAAGGTATTAGCATTTTAATTGATGCGAGTAAATGTTTTTTCTGTGTGATAATTTATTACTTCTAGTATTAAAATCTACATTGACTATTTGTTCCTGCAACAGGAGCTTACGGAAGACTCGCCAGCAGTCACCTGAGGAGGATAGAGCTTCCCTTCAGTCGGTCTTCATCGCACACATCCTGGCATCAGCGCAAGAACCCACACCCCCTCCCCAAGAAGAAACAACAGACACCAATCAGGAAATTCTGAAACAGAATGACAATTCACAAGACACAGACTCTAGCACAGAGACAAAATCCACCGGCGATCCCAATGGGAAACCCATGGACAGTGTGCTGGGAAGAGAAGGTGCCACCATGAAGGACGGGAGGAAAATACTGTCTAAGGTGGTGACCAAGGGGGATAAGAAGACTGAAGGGAGAGTTGTGGTGGGTGGTGTGATGAATCCCCTGGAGGGAGTGGACATGGTCAATAACATGGAATGCAAGTTCAACCTCAACTCCTACAAGATGGTATATGTTGTGAACTCAGAGGATTATATGTACAGGAGAACCTCAATCACCAAGGCAAAGCAGGTGAGTCTCAAAAGAAATGTACTGAAAACAAATATGATTAAAGATATGCAAGGATAGTAAATGTGTGTTGAGATTACTGCAGTGTAATCAGAAACTTTCGCAAGTGATAGGAAGTCGCATAAGTTCTTGCTATGAAATATATGAATTATATTGAGTCACAAGCGAGTGGGCGAGATTTGCAAAAGTTTCTTGACACGAAAAACATGAATTAAATTGAATCACAACATGAAATATTTAAAATTGCAATCAATTCTTGCCATGAAACCGGCCATCATTAACAATTCATTACAAAATTGTCTGGTTTTACAGTAGATGTTTGATATTTGATATTTGGTGGGGGAAAGGAAACTGTAATATATCTCCTACCAGTATGTAACAAAAAACCCAGTCATTCACCTGTAGAATTACTGTAAAATAGAATGAAATAGGACTTTTTCTCTGTCTAGAATGGTAATGTGCTTGGATGCCCCGTACCAAATGCCTTTTGTTTATATTATTCATTTTACCTTGTGATATTAATAGGTGGAAAAGTTGGGATTGGGAGTGCAGATAGGGAGTTTGATGTTAGAGTTTTCTGGTATACATTGATGCAAGTTGATTCCATTTGTTTTGCAGGCCCATCCCAAAGTCACTGCCAGGTTATCAGGTCGCTTCCGTAAATGGGTTGACAAGTGGAGAGAGACTAATGTGACTGATTCCGAGGCTGAGGCTGTTGAGAAGTGGTTTATGGGGGATATAGATGACTTAGTGCCATGTCAGACTATGAGTTACCAGATCACCAGCTCCAACGGAGTCCACAGAAAATTCAAGGTAGCCTACCCAAAGAAACCTGAAGAGGAACCCAGCGAAGAGTCGTGACTGCCACTGGATTCCTGCTTAGAACTTTGAACATGATACAAGCAGGCTGGTGTGAGTTGGAACAATTTCTCTAGCGTCAACCGCTGAATCATGTGACGATGTGACATGTGACGTAGTAGTATTACTCTACGAGACTTCAAGTGTATTCCCTCTTGAGAACATCTTGTATATTAATATTTTGGAACAGTACAATGCTCTTTGTTGAAAGTCATATGGAGATCATTTCTTGTTTTATTTATAGTAGCCCAATTAGCTTCATAGGCATGTAGTAGCTCTTGCTTTGTGTAGAGTGAAGCATTTTTTTTTTTCATTAACAATGTAGTTTAAGTTGACTTGCATATATGTCTGAGTGCAGTTTCAGGTTTAGAGAGTTGTCAATGTGGGATGGAAACAGTAACTTAAGTGACATGTGAAAGTTGCGCTCATAGTTTTCTCTGTACAAGTGGTTGGGTGTCCGGACATTATCAAACATAAAACCTTTTTCCCTGATTTACTGAAAAATATTCATCAAATAGCACCAACCATCATCAATATTTGTTCTTTATAATATTGTCCAACATAAATCTTACAAGACTTGTGAAATATTGCTTGTAAACTTCTCCAAATTGCTGTTTTAAATCAACTGTCCGGATACACAACGTGTCCGGACACACAACTTCTGAGTATTAGTCATTTTTAAAAGTTCTCATAACAGACATGACATTACAGACATGATCAGAACAAATAAATGAGATTTTCAGGTGTTAAAATGTATGATCTTTTTTGCAACAAAATGCTATTGCATGAAAAATGTAATCTTTACAAAATGCATTTTTATTTATACATTTATAGCATGATATTTGAATACTATGGCTGCATTTTTTCAGAAAATGTGAAAAGGACATTTATACATTCCAGGTCAGTATAGGAACCTTCCCACATGTAGTGTGCTTTTCGTTTTTACCTCCAACTCGTTACTTTTCTTCATCATCCCAATTGCAATTTTTTTCCCTGTCTCTCAAGTTCTCTCTCATCAATGTTTTAGCACTTGAGTTTATTTACCTGAAACCTACTGTTCAATCACAATGTCCACCCCCCTCCCTACCTCTCCTTTGGTTTCTTGTGAATCAATTACTCAATATCTCTCTGCAAGTTGAGCTTGTTCAGACATGACGTCGTATGTTATTGCTCGTAGTAGATCAAACTGACTTCAGTGGGATCATCGTAATATTATATTAACCTCCAGAAATTTCAACAAAATGTAAATTTCATTGAACGGGCTTTGTCCTGGTGACATAGAGCCACCATATTCATGATTCTCATAGTTTTACCCATAATGTTTTCATTTTCTAATAATAATTGGAATAAATATAATGCAGAAGAATGCTGCATTATTTTAACTTGGTTCAGGTTTCCTTGCAGTAGGTCAGAAATGTGTATATTAGAGGAATTAGAAAACAGCCATTGGTGTCATACACTTCAAACCACGAAGAAGATGATATTTTTAGTCATATTAACACTCCCTAAGACTCGAGACCATGAGGAGGGACAAGTTGGGTCAAAGTGAGCTCCATTCAAAAATTACCTTACTATATCTCTCCCTGAATAAGATAAGGTTTAAGCAGGAAAAAGAATAATAAGTGATTAATAGGGTATTCAACTGAGCAACCATTTATTAAAGTGGGAATGTTTTTTTCTCTGAAATGAAAAATGTAGTCTTGAAACGAGTATTCCGGATGTTGCTTCTCTATGGACTTTTGTGTCAATTTTTAAAATGTATTCAAAAGTGAGAAAAGATAGTATTTGTGGTCTCTGTGGTAGGTAGAACTGACAGAGTTGACCAACAAAGTTCAAATTTTCTCAATAAGGAACTGGATTTCCAATATGACTATTCATATTTAATGAAATCAAATTTCTTTGTGTATTTTTAACTTAGGCTTCACTTAGATGTAAATGTTAAAGGGATTTAGACATAGTACTGGGTTTCTGTAGCCATCAATCTCATTTCTACATACCAATTGTTAAGGGATGTGGAATACATCTGTATAACTAGATGAGTGGTGCTGTTACACTTTGGAGCTTGTGAAATTTTTCCTACGAAATGCATTCTTTTGATATAAAAATAACCATCTCAGCTAGACTTTGAAGAATTGAAGATCTTTGTTTAAATATGACAACCTGGAAGGACTTCAAGGCACTCACATTTCCATTGCAAGCTTTTAATCATTTCAGGTTCAACTTGAAAAAAGCAGAGACCATTCATTGTTTTAAAGTGAATTGAAAATAACATGAATTTTACATTGCTTCAAATGGTCAGCATATAATGTGTGTAATGGGGAAAAAGGACTCCATGAAAATGTTTTCCTACAACCATGTTAGAATTATTTAACAAATCTTGGCGAATTTGATTGAAAATTATGTTTTACATTTTTTCCTAATTTGGTAAAATTCTAGATTATGGTTGCATTTAGTCCACTATCGTTTGTAGAACCTACAGATAGATGGCTTACTTTCCCAATCACACACGTTTTCTGTTGTAACCCCCTTTTCAGAGGTGAAATGAGGGTGAAAAATAGCAGAAATTGTATTTGGTCCCACCTATTGTGACTGGTCTTATTAAGAACCAAGCTTGTATGTATTGAGAGGTTTGTAAATCTATGGGTAAAACCATGTACAAATGTAAATTGGAAATCATGTCTATCTTTGCACTTTGAAACTTGGGTGTCATTTAGAGACATGTGTGTATATATATGTAAATATATTTTTTGTACAAAATCTGAAAAGAAATGATTATTCCTATATCAATATCAGGTTGATGTAAGTATATGGTTTTGTTCTTTTTTTGATGACATCTGCTCGTAGAATAAGACCACTTACAAAACTTTATGATCGGTAGCCCTTGTCTTTCTGTACACACTTGTTTGTACAGGTACATATTACAAAGATAAGTGGAAGATGGAGTATGGTATTGGTCTATAGAGAAATGTATAACAGGGAGATGGGCAGAGGCTCAACCAGAGCAAAGTGCTTGAACCCTGTAATATTTGTTAACCAACCCCAAATTTAGAGTTTTATCCAGTGATGTGCGCTTTGTATGTATTTAATTGTAAATTTGCCATCATGGATTTTGATTTAGCAGCTAAATTTATTTGTAGAGAGTTTTAAAATGAATTTGCAAGCCAGACAGATGGACAGACGTGGGATAATGGAACTGGAGCTTGGAAAAAGTATCAATTTCTGCATACATGATTATGTGGAATCATCGTCCATTTCTGATAATGAATTTCAGTGGGACATTGTTTTCCTTCTTCATTTCTTGTTCAATGTTTCTTCTCCCTTCTTTTCAAAGAAAGCAAATTTGTTATAATTATTATTTTCAATTCTACTTGGTCCTAATCTACTTCCATCTTAAATACTTAAGAAGGATTACATGAAATAATGCTCTTTTTTCAGTTTTCAAATAAGACTATAATTTATTCTAAATATGAATATCAGTTAATGCCAACATGCAACAATGTATCTATGTGCAGGTCATAAGATATATGTCCCTCAAGAAATTGGTGTATTTTACTACAGATGTAGTTGCTTGTTTCAATTCTTAGCCGTATACAAAAGATTTGGTAAAGTAGTCCACTATCCACTTACAGAAAGTTCCTTATAAACATTTATGCCCTCGGGTACATATAAAAGAAGAAAAAAAGGACACCATCTGGTCATTAACATCATTTTTTTGTTGTAATGAAAAACAGAAGGAGGGGCTGATATTTAACTCAAAAAGCTTCTTTGAATTTTTTCTTTCTTTTCTTTCTTTTCCATTTTTTTTTTAGTGCATGTACTGTCAAGTCGGTGATAATGCTAATTCCAAAGCAAATAACGTGATACCTGTTTACCTTATCAGATAAGCTGCTGACATAATCACTTGAAGTTAGCATGATTGAAATCTTTCCAACAGAAAACAAATGGGGGAAATCTGTTGCATTTTCTTCATTAAATATTTTCTCAAAATCTTAGCAGCAATTTGGAGAAGAATAGGCTCCCAAACTTTGATCATTACTGCCATGACAAAACTGTATTCTATGATATTGGACACAGAAGCTGGCTCATGCAAGACGTGTACTTATAAAACCTTCACGCAAAAGAAGATATCACAGAATAATATACAGGAGCATTATTATTTATTTGAAGAAAAGCAGAATGGAAGGAGAAGTGCATCCATTCCTTACAGCACTGTGTAAATTTAATTTCCTTTCTGAATATCAAATATTAATACCGTAACATATAATTCTGATATATACATGTACCATTTACAAGCACAGTTTGGCTCCACCACTTCGCAAGGGGTGGATGGATTAGGAATATGCTTGTGACCGTTGTAAGTTCCTCCCAGGCTGTAATGTAAAGAGCAATGAGTTGTATATCAATTGGAATGAAGGTAATATTTATTTTGATTATTCATCAGATGGAGGCCTGTGAATGGTTTCAAATATATATTGTTTTTTCTAATCTACCAAAGCAATATCTATCCGTAATCAGCAGGGGAAATTTTCCTTTCAAGCTTTTTCTGAAATTGAAATTGTCTTTTTTTCTTCTCACACCGACCTCGTTTCATCCTGTAGCTGCAATGCTAGACTATGTCTGTAAGTTTTTAATTCTCTTTGTGTATTTGTAAAATCAATAGCATTTTGATTTGTGTGAGGATTATTACAGTTGTACAGATGTGTTATATGGCCATTGATTAAGCCAGACTACTTGTAATAAAATGATTTGGGGAAAACCAAATGTTACTTTCGTTATTTGTCGTGACTTTCTTGTAGACTTGTAGGTTTTAGTTGTGGAGTAAATGCACTTTTGATAATGCATGAGAATGATATACTATAGCTACTTTTTTTGTAATCTGAACGCCGTATAAAGAAACGTGTAACGAAATGCGGGGTCCTGCTTTGTATCATACAAAAATTATAAAACTGGGCGGGCGCACACTGATGATTGGCTAGCTGTCGGGTTAATTGACCTCTTCAAAAATTTGTATCTTTATACAATGTTGTTATGTACATGTAGTCTGTACACTCTTTTCACTACACAATGATTCTTTATACATTTCTTTATACAAGTTTGGTATAATTTTTTTTTAAATCTGAGCAGGCTATTACTGAGACCATGATGGTTATAATGAATGCTTTCCCCAACTTGTTTTTACAATTTTTGAATAATTGTTGTTTCGGTCCCGTGTGAACCCCGTCGATGGTATTGAATTGTTTATAACTTTGAGGTTATGCAAAAAAGTTTACATCTACAATGGTCTTGTGTGAACATAGCTATTGTGAAGAGGTGAACAAACTTGTGAACATGAATAGGCACCCCTAGCTAGCAGGACCTCGATCACAATGCAATCACTTACTTTTAAATCCCAGGAACAAACTCTAAAAGATTAAGATTACTGTGATAACAGTCTTAAAATCACATACTAAGCAAATGGGGGCATGGTGGGGGAGACAAAGAAAATACCAATTATCTTTTGCCATCCTGAGATTCATGTTACCACCCCCCCCTTTTTTTTTTCTCTCTCTCTGTTTCTCTGTCTCTCTCTCTCTCTGTTTCTATGTCTGTCTCTCTCTCTCTCTCTCTGTTTCTCTATCTCTCTAACTCTCTCTCTTTCTCTCATAGCCTGTTCGGACTGAAAGAAATTTATATGAAACTTGTATTATAAAACATTGTACAAAGAATCGTTTACTGTTCACGAGTGTACAGACTAAAATCAACATTATATAAAGAAACTAGTTTTGAAGAGGTCAATTGACTTGACAATTTTTGTACAATACAACATCCAGACTAGATCGGGACCCTGATTCTTCATCTAGTTTTCATTGCTCAAACATGCCTTTCACTATACAACGTTTCTTTATACAATGTTCAGACTAGCCAAAAAGGTAATCACTTCTCGTGTAGCTACATGTAAACGACTCTCATATAGCTTTACGGTGAATTCTGGTAGTCTGATTCTGGTTCCCCCCCCCCCCCCGTCCTTCATGAAAAAAAAAAATACCCTGATTTTTCTTTGGAGGAGTTTCCAAATTCAAGATTACTTCAACCTTTTTAGTTTCTAGTTTGATATGTCTTTAGTAAAGAGCAACTGTCCTTGATTTGTCCCTGATTTGCAGGATTTTTCTCTAGTTCCAACTTTTCTGTGAGTGGAAGAAAGGGAGCTAATTTTCAGGGTTTTCCTTAATCATCAGGGTAGCTGGGAGCCCCGTTTCAATTTTTGTTCTTTCTATATTTTCACCAGTGGTGTTGCTACACGGGGCACAAGTTCCCCCTTCCCCTGAAGGGAGATAAGGATGAGAAAAAGACGATGCTTTTACCACCTTCTGCACCCTCCTCCTACTTAGGAGCCTTGTAAATTTTCAAAATTAGACCAATTCCCCCCTCCCATCCTTCCAGTACCCCCTCAATGTGTTGACTCATGCTGCACCACTGATTTCCAATAATCAACTACACACACATATTGTTGAAATATTAGGAGACAAAACAAAACTTGCTCAAATAATCCACTATAGAATTATTAATATTTTCTTTTATTTTCTCCATTGTACTCTAATTTTTAGAGTTATATATGCATTCACTGCATAGATAAGGATACAAAATGAACACAGAAAATTACAATGGTGTCATGAAAGATGAACAAAATAGCCAAGATATACATGTATAATCAATCATTATATTACCTGTTTTCTGCATTATAAGACAACATCATGCAAAGGAATGTTAGATATATGTTAGACATACAAATACTTCAGAGAGAGTAGCAATCAAGATCCATAAAGTTAAATGATTAAATAGGTAAAAGAAATTTTTATAAGGTAATCATTCTCAACAATAGATCATATTAAATCAAGATCAAATATATCTCATTTCAGAATATAAATTTAATTTAAAATTTTCAAGGCACAAATTTCATGACATAGAGGTATATGAAAACTTAAAAGCTACATAACCATTTGGTTGAACCTCAGCATGTGACTTAGATATATATTAATTGTTTCATCATTAATAAAGTCATTCAATCAATGACACATAATCTTCTATGATTCAACAATCCTATTTTAATGAATATGTTGCACTTAGATTAACATCTCTCTCTCTTTTGTGCAGTCTTAAATGCATGTGTTCAAAACCACCATCAACCCAGTGGTATAACTAATTGCAAAAAGCAATAAAATCTCAAATTAAATCAATTACAGCAGATAAGATCATAGTACATGTACCTGGCATAGCTCTTTCTAGCTTAATGCATGCAGTAGTTTTCATAATGCTGCATAGATTCATTCAACATTTAAGTCATACAAAAACTATCATACACTGGCAGCAGGGATTAGGAAAGAAATGCCTGAAATTTAATGTGAATAAAACGGAAGTGCTAGTTAGTAGCATGAAAAGACAAGGCGAACATCACAGACTATAATGGAGAAGTTCTAAAGCAGGTGGAGGAGTTCAAGAACCATGGTGCCATAGTAGCGAAGGTGAATGCTCAGTCAGCAGTAAGAGCAAGAGTTAAATCTGCGTGGAACAAGTGGAGGGAGATCGAGATCGCAGGAGTCTATAGTGACAAACAAATGCCTGTGAAACTAAAGGTCAAGTACTACTATTTGGCCTTGAACATGCGCTCTGACGAAGAAGGAAGAAAAGATACTGGAGGTGACAGAAATGAGGATGTTACAAAGAAAACTAGAGGTAACATTAAAAGACAGGAGATGAAACAAGGAAATAAGAACTGAGCTTAAGGTAGCTAACATCCTGGAGAAGGTCAGGGAGATAAGATCGAGATGGTTTGGACACTTGGGGTGGGCTGATGAAGGAAAACCAGCAAAAGACATTATGACGCGAGCAGTGGAAGGAAGCAGAGGAAGAGCAAGGCCGTGAACTTGTTGGAAGGATAACATTTAAAGAGATATGAGGGAACTAAATCTGACAGCGGCTCAAACAGGGAACAGAGGAGAGTGGAGATGGAGGATTTGGGCGACCAACCCTTGCTAAGGGAAAATGGTTCATGGAATAGTAGTAGTAAAAACTATCATTTGTTTTTGGTCCTGTCCTATCTATATATTTGGTTACTACAATAAACATGTCTCTAAACACCACATCTTTATTTTCTGTACATACATAGTTGTACAAATATATGATGTAACAATTATATCACAGAGATTTATAACACTTGGATGCAAATACTCTATTTATCTGATATCGTTTCTTGTGAGAACATACTTATTATCGGTATGTCAAGGGATAAAATTAAATCAATATCCCTAATTTGGTTATATATTCATTCAGAAGTACTTTTCCATATTGGCCCTGAATTAATGTAATGGGGGTAAATACTGCAGAATTCCCAAGAAGGGACCTCCTATTTATTGATGAAAACAATCACAAGGCGTTGTGGCGTGCACCTGTAATCCAGCTAACAGTGGAAGTTACAAACTGATTTAGCCGAGGACGCAGGTTCGAAACTGAGTCACATCTTTCGGATGGTGACGTTTAAAGGTCGGTCCCCAGACGTAAATAATCATATCTGATTGATACACGTCTGTAAAAACCCAATACACACACATGGCATACATATCACTTTAAACTCAACCCAAGTTATGATAACCTAGCTATAATGGCATCAATTAAATGTACAATATGGCATAGGATTACAGTTGTATGCACACATATGAGCTACAAACGCCTACAACTGGGACTGGATCTCTTCGGGTTCCGTATCTATGATAAAGATGTCCGAGGTGCAGTCCTCCGGGGTAGCGCATCTCATGAGCCAAGGCAGGACCTTCGGGATCATCTCCAAAGTCGACCAGGAAGTCATTGTTGACGGTCAGACCTCCCTTCTCGGTGTCGACGTCAAGCTGAAGGAGCACAGACCCGGTGCTGTCAGAATTCAAGATAGGTAACATTGAATCAATAGTGGTTCAAACACTAGACTGGGAATCAAAAAGTTGTGGGTTCTGGCACTTCAATCCTTCAGCCAAAGACATTATAGGCCATATTCATAAAACTAGTAAATGTTCAGTGGCGGATCCAGGGGACACGTGCCCCCCCCCCCGGCCAAAAAAAAGAAAAGGAGAAAAGGAGGGGAAAGAAAAAGGAGAGGAAAAAGAAAAAAAGGGAAGAGAAAAAGAAGAAGAAAAGAGGGAGGAAAGAAAAGGGGAGAGGAGAAAAAGGAGGGGAAGAGAGGGGAGGGGAAAGGCGGAAAAAGAAAAAAGGCGGAAAGACGGAGGAGAGAAAAGGGGGAAAAGGAGAGTAATGTGAAGGGAAAAGAAAGAAAGGGGGATGATATTATAAGAAGGGGTTAGGGGTTTTTTTTTTAAATCGCGGCTCGGACCTTGCGGCTCGTGGACGATGTTCCGCATCGTCATTGGGTAGAACCCCCCTTAAACTGTTACTTAAGTGATTTAAAAAGACGTTATCAAGCACTGCTTTTTATGGTCTCCATTGTGTTAGTATAAAGATGCCAGGAAAACATCACTTACGGGGGTTCAAAATAGCAACAACAAAAAATCGCCTCGCCGCTACGCGGCTCGGACTTCCGAGGCTCGTGGACGATGCTCTGCATCGACATTGGGTCGAACCCTCCTCAAACTGTTACTTGATTTAAAAAGACGTTATCATGCACTGCTTTTTATGGTCTCCATTGTGTCAGTAGATGCCAGGAAAACATCACTTACGGGGGTGCAAAATAGCACCCCCCAAAAATCGCCTCGCCGCTTTGCGGCTCGTGGACGATGCTCCGTGTCGTCATTGGGTCAACCCCTTAGCAAAAGCTAGATCCCATCATCCGCCCCTGGATCCCTACTCTTTGAGGGTAGGAGAAAGCAATTTTACGTCATATTACTCCAGGAAGTGCCTGAAAATGCACCTAATGTGGTTCTAAAAGTGCAAATGCTTCCTACTCAGGGAAGGGTTCTGACCCCTCCCAGACCCATCCCGCTTGCTCCGCTCCTCACCGCTGACGCCTCGCTCCATCGTTTTCATGCACCCCATGCGATTTTGTGCCCCCGTAAGAAATTCCTGGATCCGCCACTGATGTTAACAATAATAATCAATCAGTCTATGTAGAAAATATATTAGATCTGGAGAAAAAAATCAGTGCTGAAGGCTCATTTTGGTCTAAATCAGTGAGCAACGTGCATTTTCTTCACAGATTTTTTTTGCGGGGCGGTCGTCATTAACCAATGACTTGTGACCAGCCCTCGTCCTAGATACTCACTTCATTAGATCTGGATAGAACTGTTTGTCCCACATACTGTATAGAGACATGGTGACATAGAGACGCTTGCCATCCAAGCTAAGCTGGATCATCTGAGTACTTCCTGTGACCTTACGACCTTTGACATAGAGAGGATCCGGCTGACTGGTCATCTCTGTGTCTTTAGTGACCTTGACCGATCCGTCCGAGACGATGGAACCTCCAATGAAGATCTGGGACACACAAGATACAAGGTGTGAACAAATCTGAATGATATTCCCTGTCTATCCACCAATACCCATTGACAATTTGAGCCCTGCATTGGCACACTTTGCACATGAAACCATATGAAATGGCTACACGCTCCAGGCAAAATCTGGAAAATGCAGGGAAATGATAGAAACTACTTTGGAAATTTAATTTTAAACCATTGACGACTGAAGTATCTAATCCTCTTAGCCTTAACATAGGGGCTATCTGGTTCATGTGGTCAATGGGTTAATAATTAATACTAAATGCTGAGAGCTAGAAGACAGCCTTCTATCTCTTAGTGGAAGATATTCTCCTCATCAATGTACAGTTGTCATTAGAATCAGGGTTTGGACTAGCTCCCACCTACCTGTCCAACAAGTTTAGGGTTCTTGGTGTCAGTAATGTCATACTGACGCAGATCACCATGAAGCCAATTGCTGAGGTACAGAAATCTGTCGTCCATTGATATCAGGATGTCTGTGATAAGACCTGAAAGAGGAAAAAAAAGTCATTGTAAATTATAATATCAATTATTCCCTTCAGTGACCAATGGTGTCACTTCATATTGACTTTGTGTATGCATGATCGATAGCTACAAATTTCGCGTAAAAAGGGGTTATTGTCCGCGATGTTCGCAGATCTGAAAAAAAGGGTATATATGTTTTTAAAGAGCAAGAAATATTAATCTACCCCTTCAGTGACCAGTGGTGTCTCTTCACATTAACTTTGGGAACACAAATTTCACATCATTTGGGGGTAATTTTTGGTGATGTTTGCGAACAATGAAATGTTCACAGGTTTGGAATAAAGGGTCATATCTTCACAATGTGCCTGCATATGTACATTATTTTTGTAAAAATAGGGACCCTTTTGTGAATGTGTCCTTGCTAAAATAGGGTTATATTTGGAGCCTATTTCTTACTTGCTATTATACAAAATTTGGTCATATGTTGTGGAAATTGCTTATGAAATTATGCAAATAGGGGTCATTTTTGACACAGCTAACATTTACACCTTTCAATATAAAGTGAAACCACTGGACTTCTATGCAACCACGTCTTTGAATAACGGTCTATGATAAACTTTCAAGAGTTTAATTCTGATGTACCATGGTGTTTTGTGTTATTGTTGTTAAATTGACCATGAATCATCTTCACTGGGAATGGATTGCATAATAAAGGTTCCCGTTCCAGTGTCGGGAAAAAAAGCATGGCCATTCTTAGCCCCAATGCAATGTTCAATATTTAAACTCTTGGATGAGATTTGCTGCCAATAAATGGCATGGACATGCAGGCGTGGAACAGACAGAGAAATAAGTGAATTGTGCAATATTTCTATATCATCATCTTGGAATATTTTTATTTAATACGTTATTCAGAAATTTCAAGGGCATATGTTTGTGATGAGTATATTCTCAATATATAATATGATGTTGATACACTATCATATCAAACTGTAAATGTTGAATACAAAACAACAAGTTTTAAAATACTGTACATGCTAGGCATGCAGGTCCCATGTATATCAGAATGATTGTTCATATGGAATATAAATTATTATGGAGTAGTTTAACTTACCATGATGAAAATATCATGTTATCCTTGAATATTGATATGTCAAATAAGTTAGGCAAAATAATTTATATCTTTGTGTTTTAAATGTACTACCATATAACAATTTTACTATTATTGTGCTATGCATGAATTCTACTCTTTAAAACTTGTCACAAACACATTATGCAAATATTTGTTTAGATGCGTACTATAGCGATATAGTTACAAAAGGGGTTATCATAATATATCGAACTACAAATATTGAACAAAGCTATTGAAAATTCTATCAACCTTGAACTTTGATACGTCAAACGTGTGAAGCCCACTGCATAGTGTACAAATTGACCTCAATGCTATTTAGGAAGAATTTTCAATAGCATGAAATATAATCACTCAGCATGTAAAATCTTAGTGATCGACATTTGGAATAGTCATATGAAAAAGGAAAATCCAAATTGCCCTAAAAATCGGTTTGGTGTAAAAAAGGTAAAAATTATGAGAGGTAAAAATGCCAAATGTCAGATATAAAAAATTAAAACAAAAATTGTCATATGGCATATTTAGAAGGTACTTAATATGAACTTATGGTAACCAACATTATATGATGCCAAGGGGAGGGGGCATATGTCCCCCATACCAGCCCTTACACCAATCTGCCAATATAGCCTTTCTGGTATCTGATCTATGCTTCAAGATCTCAGTTAGCCAGGCTAAATAGTCTCATCATCCAGACCTGAATATTATTTTCTGTGATTGTCAACTCACCTGGCATTTCAGGCAAGGCCCAATTCTCCACAGTCTTGGGAGGGATGGTGATCACTTTCTCTGCTGCCCAGCTTCCTTCCTGAGTCCAAAATAAAACATGGATTCCTTTAAATATCTTGTCATGTGAGACTATATCTGAAAATAATATTAAAATCAATTTACTTTTATGTACTTATTATCTTTATTCAACCGGTGTAGATTCATACAGCATCTCTGTCATAGCATTACAAAAGTACCTTGGATATTAAGGTCCGATATCCATTCCCTAAAATCATTCATAAGATATCGTATGTATAAAGAGGAAACATTGATTTCCTACACTTTCACTAAGCATTTATTCTTATATCTACAATTTGTACACTTTACGGACCACTCTCAAATCAGGAATATAAAGATGTCTGATTTTCATATTTCTGTCACATATATCACTCTTTACACCAATAGTATAACCAGCCTGCACTGTTATGTATCTCTCAGCCTCTAAAGAAAGTTGATGGTAAAATAAATTACCCAAACCATGACTATATCTTAAAAGATATTATACTAATTGACAGACTAAGAAATGTTGTTAATTTCTATATTATCTATCAATACAATACACTGTAGTTTTTGAGAATCATTCCTCATTCATTGTTCTATATGTGCTATTTAACATTTTAACATGGTCAATAAAATATTTCAGATGTATATACAAGAAAAATATCTTTGAAAGTTAAAAAATATCTATATATAGTGCGGTAAAATTTTTAGTGTATTTTCAAGAAAAAACTATTCATGACATGACAAATGTAACCCTATAATCATATACATCATAAGAACTCAAGTTATTTCTACGAAATTTCATACCACAATCAAACCCTTGGTTATTATGCTTCTTACCACCATTTAGCCCTTTTTTCAACATGCATTCTCGGAATTTATAAACAATACCTTTACACGACTTTTTCGTGTATGCAACATAATTGAATCAGATAAGAAGAAGGGGGAAAACTGTATAAGATCTTAAAATCTGAAGTACAAACTGGACATTTTTTTGCCGACACAGCATAATCCTGGTAAAGTAAATAATAGAATGCAAGCAAGCACAAAAAATGAGGATTCCCATTGCAGGTCTCATTGTTTGAATAGTCAAAGATACTGAGCACGCTCAACGCATGATCCATTTTTGACCTGTTTCCAGACAGAGACAATATAGTACATATCAAACTGTAAATACTGACAATTCAAGTTGGACGGCATTGAACTATTGGTGTGTGAAACCTGCAAGCTAAATATAGTGACTGTGTATACTCCATGCATGTTCTCTATAAAATATCCTGATCACTATGCAGTGCAATTGACCCTTTCAAGCACATGTCCCTAAACTGCACTTGATAAAAAGCACCCATACATTTGGTCACAAAACTGATAAGCAAATGTTTGATCAATCAGGTAAGAGCATGCTCAATATATTCTGTCCTTACATCATACCGTATCAAACTATAAATATTGAATACGCAGTAGACATAATGATCACAATGCCAGACAGCCTTGAACTTTGATTTGTCAAACGTGTTAGGAAGACTTATGGATTGCCAAGCTAGTGCCATTTTCAAACCATAAACACATTTCCTCCTGTACTGATGTAAAACCTGTCTGTTTTAAATATGTTACTTTTCTTTGACTCTCAAGAAAGGAATTGAGGGTTCTCATATATGGATGTTCTTCTGACCTACAATTTAGTTCTCCCATAAAAAAAAATACTAAAGCATTGTTTTTTACCAAACTATTAGTCCATTATGTCAATGGGTAAACAAACGGCTGTTTGGGAAATTTTCATTCAGCTTATCCCATGGCTTCCTGGGAAGGTACTTTTATCTTTTATACAAACTTCTAATGTTGTAAGAAAGGTTTAATTCACAGCTTTATAATATTGGAGGAATCCCTCTAAATGTGAATGGAAGATCAAAGAATGTAGGAGCTGATGCTATATGAAGGGAAAGTTCTCATAATAGGCATATAGCCAGGATGAACTGACACAGACGATTGTGATACATACATCTTTGTTTTTAAAAAAAGCAATGGAAAAATTGTGCACACTGAAAATTGTTTTGAAATTATAGCACAAGACAGGATAGAAGTCGAGTATATATAGTAATGCCCTCCTGAAAACATGCTAGAATTGTTCCTCATTTACAATGTTCATAAAACATCAACTGAAGAATAAGACAAACTTACTGGTGTCTTGAAGTACCTGAAGACTGTGGAAGCTAGGGCACATCCTACAAATCCTTCAGCTGCTCTTGGGTTATGAAGGAATCGGATCTCAAGTGGTATGCCGCCCTCATCGCCTAGTTGGATCTCTTGAAGATATCTGTGGGTCGTCCAATCCCACACATGGATACTCTTACCATACAGATCTAGAACAAAACCAATGGTGGCCAGTATTTAGTCATGTTTTGATCCCACACATACTCATTAAGGCACCTGCAAATTAATACTATTACCCTGGCTTTACATAAGCTGCCCTAAGTCAATGAAAGTATTCAAAGAATAACTTCCTACCAGGTAACAAATTTCTACACACGGGTTGAGGGTGGCAAATGTACATTAATGCCTTGCCAAAGGACATTAGTGCAATGTACAGCTGGGAGTTGAACCACAACCATTAGGTCCACAGTCTGCATTGGGGACCTATCCACTAGACTACAACATCCCTAGCAGACCATATCACACCTTGTAAACCACTGAAGACTGGTGTAAAATGATTTTTTAATCCCACACATGGATAAACTTGCCATATACCATCTACAACAAACCTTTATTACATAGTAGAATAACGTAACTGGCCCATCCCACACATCAATAAGTTTCTGTACATTTTTTACATTGTATATATCAGAATAATGCTGCAATACTATACCGACCAACACAAATAAAGATGGACATTATTTAAAACATGTTTGCTGGTATGTATATATAAAACAAAATATTTACTAGTTTTGCGACTAGCCCCTTACATGGACAATTCTACAAATCTAATTCACAAACAAGCTTGAATAACATGCAACTACCGGTATTGTGATTTGAAAAGGAAGTATGTGATAAAAATATGTTATGTTTGTTTTTCAGCACATCATAAATGAATTTTAGAACTACATACTTGGACTTTTCGATTTGAAAGGGTGAACTGCAGTCATTCAAAGAGGATAAGTAAGGGAGGATTATATACCAATAGTAGAGTTAAAGTACCCCCTGAGCCCCAGATGCAACTAGGTGCACAATTGATCACAATATGATCTCCTTTAAAAAAAGAACAGCTCTTTTGTCCAATCTGCTCACATTTGTACACAAAGCACAGCATATAAGCTCACAAGTACACAAAAGCAAATCCTACTAGATGATGTGGGTTATTATGGAACACTCCCCACCGATGATGGGAATTAAAGATCACCTCAAGATTTACACAAGATATTATGAAATGGCCTTGTGACTCGATCTGATTGGCAAATAGCAGTACTTTGCTGTCGGTTAAAAAATGTTGTCATTATACATTTTGGTCTACAGCACAACCTATTAGATATATTCCAGACAAGGATGCATGAGTTATTGTGGTTTCACAATTTTCGTAAAAGAAAGATTGGGAGCGACTTCACAACTATAACATAATGTTCTGCACATATCAGATAGTTTGCCATCTATCCTGTATTGAGCAACAACAACAACAATGAAATTAATAGGGAATAATAAGTCTATCTACATTAATTAATACACCCCAAAGACATAAGTACATTAAGTGCATATAAACAGTAACACAGTACATTTGTGCAAAGATTTATTATTTAAAGCAATGTGTACATAATTTTAAGACCAAAATAAATAGTAGCCATAACCTGAAACCAGATTGAGGGACCCACAAAATGCAAACAAACATATTTGTAATGTCTGAACAACATGCAGGCATATATATGCTTGATGTAGATAACACATGTAATGATGGTGACTGACTATACTTTTTGGAAATACTTAAAATATAGATGTTGTCAGAACCATACTGCCGCCGTCTTTGAACGTGAGCAATACAATTATGATTCAGGCAATATATTCTGATATCCCTCTCAAGCCAATTGTACTGAAATGTTTCCCAGCTGTCCTACTACAGTCTGTATGAAGTTGAAGTATGAAATAACGGTATGGATTTCATCAAAAACTGATAGATTGCTAAAGCTGATAAGTTGCTATATCATATCCAAAAACTAATCAGTTAAATGCACAAAACCACCTTGATATGAACACAACCAGCAAAAATAAGAAAGCAGAGGCAAATATAGCATTGACCACATATATTCCTTAAACACATATCTTATATGTATATACATGTATATATATGTTTGTTAAGTAAGAATACCCAGTCCCTATGTTATATTCTCTTCTTTTCAAAGAATGATAGAACTTTGATTCAAAATGTAAGTCAGAAGGAAAGAGATTAGGTGTTTATTTCATATGGAAGTGCGGAGATATAGCTAAATCTATATTTTGGGTTAACAATTCTATCCTGCCTTTGACTTCCTGAAAATGTACCTGGTAATCTTTATCACAATATCCTCAGATGGTGTTATCATCTAAAGTTCTAAACCAATGTACTGGATTTACAAATTTCAATGATCTTAGAAGTTAGATGCCACATTACAATCTCCCTGTGCAACGTTGATGCAAATCAAAGCTTCAAGATTATTGAACTGTTTCCAGCACAAGATTAATCTATACAAGTCTAAAGGGTTGTCACGGAGCTAATCATGACATGAAATGGGGAATTTTGCAAAGTCATTGTGTCATTGCACAGAGCAATCCTTCTGTCAATAGGTGCCTAATGTTTGTGCACAACTCCACATGTGGCAAACAAGCAACCATGCAGAGAGGAAATAAAAAGCAACCAAAGTTTTTAATAATATGAACATTGAAAAAAAAAAGATAATTTTTTCAGACTGATAGAAGGATCAAACATGAAAAGAAAATGAACTACACTGCAAACAAGGAGAAAAGAACTGAGCAATGATGATATAAAATCAAAGTACAAAAATATGTTGAATATATATGTAAATGATAAGATCACCTATTTGGAGCCAGATGGAAATTAACTATTATACTTTAACACAAAGTTAACAACGTTCTAGCTCTGAACTGATTATATATAGAGTACCAAAGTGCTAATGTCATATATACGCATGTGGTTCAGGTTACTGGTTCTAAACAACAGAGCCTGCACATGAGGTTCACCTCAAAATCATTCAAGCAACGGGCTGGAGCAGGGTAAATTCAGTTTTGGGGGCTCATAGTTTCATCATCGCAATAATGTTTAGCACAAAATTGTTTGGAACCAGCAACCGTAACAACTTGGCCAGTTTGACCTCACACTTCAATACTCTCTTGGACTGAAGAAGAAGAAGATGAAAAGGACATACTATTTGCATAATCAGCTGGATCAAATCCTTTGAGGAATGCCTTGGGGGCGCCCCATTCAGTGCTGATCATCACATTGTGAAATGGTTGATACCAGTAGTCATAGTTAAAGGGGGCATGTTCTCCATGATGCTCCCAGTTACCTTTGACCTGGAATGTTTGGCCATCAAGAAGAATGAATCCGCCTGCAGGGAAAAAAAATACAAGATATTACTGTCAAAAGCATAAGCTATGTTCATACAGGATGGTCTTTAGTTCCATGTTTGCAAAACCTGAAAGTTTTAAACAACTACCGACAAGTGTTCAAAGTTTTAAACTACAAGCAGTCGCTGAAACAATATGCTGCTGAAACCTCAACATTAATTGTGTTTGCATGACTTATTAATTGAAATGAATCAATCAATCAATCAATCAAAAATAAATAAATAAATAAATAAAAAATAAAATAAGAAAACAAACAAATAAGACTTCATACCTTTTCCTTCTCCTTTGTTGTTATAATCTCCCAGACAACTGATCATAATCTCTCCATTAGCAAGGCAGTGAGTTGTATGTGGTTGAGTAAGACCAGTCTGGTTTCCAATGTCTTCTGGTTCAATAGTCTGAGCAGAAACACAGTTAAACACAACAGTTACAGGTCAAATGGCAACAACAAATATGAGGTCCGCAGACCATAATGCTCACCTAAGCCGTAGAAGAAGGGGCTTCGCAATAAGGGACCTAGCTCCCATCCCTTTTGCACCAGGAACTTAGGATATACTGGAACATAAAAGTGATTCCTACAATGTTTAGCCAGAATCCATTCCAACATTTTGGTATGAAATCATATCTACACTTCATGATCTATCAGAATATGAAATGATAAATGAGGGTATAACCAGGCATTTTGCAGGGAATTCCTCGATTCAAATGGAATAATAACAAAATAAAAAATTCAAGTTAGCCGTGCTCGCATTGCTGTTTGGATGGTTGATATTGAAAGCTGCCCCCGGCCAAGCCCTCTTGGGGAGCATATACCACATTTGAACAACTTTAGATCTCCCTTTCCTGCTGGTGATTCCTACAAACTTGGTTAAAATCCGGCCATGCGTTTTTGAGAACAAGTTAAAAATGTAAACAGTTTACTGACGATGGACAATGGACAAAACCAATTGCAGTAACTCACTTGAGCCGATTTGGCTCAGGTGAGCTAATAAAACCATAAACATATACTAACATGTACTTGACCTACAAACATGTTAATGTCTCCTTTTCAACAAGATAAAATAAAGTCTCTTCAGTACGTAATCATATAATGCCTTTTACGGTGTAAATATCAAATGAAACATGGTCCATATTTCTAGTGACCCCTACTTCTAAAAGGATCTATTCATGATAATTCAGTTAAGTTAACAACATCCTTGCTGTATTTCAATTTTTCTTAGATATAATCCCACATTCATCTTTAAAAGTCAACTCCTATTCCCTGGTTTAATAGACCCATACATACAAAAATAACACCAGCACTTTCAAGTTTGGTTAGATACATGTATGTAATAGGTTGTCAGAAGGCTAAGCTCGCTCAAAATTAGCTATAAAGGTATTACGCACAGATCATCAGGGCTTATAATAATATTTGCACCTTTGTGAAGATATCATCTGTTGAGAGTCACAAAGGTATTAAACTCTGTCTTACATTGCAATGTGTGTACGGTATAGGTTAACATCCTTCTGGCTCTCAGTACAGGTAGGGGATATAGAGATAAAGTAACTACAAGATATGATCATGACAATTACTTGTATGGAGTAGCATATCTGCCATTTTCCTCTACTTTACCGGTACATTTGTCAAAGTCTCAAAGAAAGTATCTTTCAGGAGGCACAACACAGTATATATATACACCTTGTAACACTGACAGTTTTCAAATCACAAACTTTTGAATAACCTGAAATAACAACTGATAGTGAGAAGAGTTATCTTACAACTATTCATGCTTATGACAGAAACATTAAAATGAAGACTAAAATCAACCTACAGTGTATCTCCATTTTAGTAGCCCTTATTTGCATTGAAGTGTTCTAGCATGCATTCTCATGAATGACATGTACCAGTATGTAATTTGAACATGATTTTTAGGCAATACAATCTATAGGTTATTGAAATATTGACTAGAGCTGAGTTCTTGAAAGTCTTTGCATGATCATAAGCACAGAACTGGATAATATATCATTAGTTGGATGAGGAAACCAATAAACTATATTTTAGTGAACTTTCCATAGATCATACAGTGTATATATTTATACAATATATAGTATACCACAACGGTGAGGTCAAATAAATGCACAAAGTCTACCGGTACAGCAATTTACCACAAAGTATATCTTTGCCGGGAAAGTATATCTTTGCCGGGAAAGCAAAACTGCTGACAGCTTTTAAGCATCAGGAAATAAAAGGATTAATAACATATTTTGCATATGAGGAATTCTCACTTTTCAATGGAAAATAAAAATAAATCTGTTGTGAAAGAGTTGATATCAGTGAGGTTGACAAATACAATTCATTTTATAATGTGTACTGACCTGTAACCCATTGAAAATGGTTGTCTGGCTATATAGTGAACGCCCTTTCCCTCTCTTTATTTCTATGGAAAATGCTCCTGAAAATATTGCTTCACAGTCAATATCCTAATACAATTGGGTGTTAAAGTCCTTAAACATCAGACCGAACACTTTATCTAGCAACCATATACCTTTCCCTAACCTTACACTAAAGCCAACCAAAAAGCAAATCAAACCCTAACCTCATATGAAATAAAGCCTGGAACAACAGTTGCTGGATTCACCCATGCAGCATTTTTAAGTTTGCAGTGCTCAGGCGCGTAGCCAGGGGGGGGGCAGTGGGGGCGGTCGCCCCCCCAAAAAACGCCGGCCAAAAAAAAAAAAGAAGAAGAACGAGAAGAGAAAAAAGGAAGAGGATGTAGGAAGAAAAAAGGAGCACGGTACAACGAATCGTCATCTTTTCTAAAATTTTAATGAAACGTCAAACTTCTCCGGCGCTTCACGCGGGAGGGGGGGAACTGAATTCAAATAAGGATTAAGAGTCGAGAACGGTACAACGAATCGTCTTCTTTCTCTAATAATAAATTTAATGAAACGTCAAAGCTCCCGCGCTTCGCGGAGGGAGGGGGGCTGAATTCAGACAATGATTAAGGATCGAGAACGTCAGGTACAACGAATCATCTTCTTTCTCTAATAATTCAATGAAACGTCAAAGCTTCCGCGCTTCGCGTGGGAGGGGGGAAACTAAACTCAGACAAGGATTAAGAGTCGAGAACGGTGCAACGAATCGTCTTCTTTCTCTAATAATTGTATGAAACGTCACAGCTTCCGCACTTCGCGCGGGAGGGGGGAAACTGAATTCAGACAAGGATTAAGAAAAGAGAAGGGTACAAAGAATCGGCTTCTTTCTCTAATAATTTAATGAAACGTCAAAGCTTCCGCGCTTCGCGCGCTCTGTAAATGATTCGCACGCTTCGCATACTCACTACCGCCCCCCCTAAAATAAAAAATCCTGGCTACGCACTTGGCAGTGCTCACAGTGCTATTTGGATGGTGACCTACCTTATTTGTACAACTTTGGATCTCCCTTGCCTAAGGATGATCCCTACCAAGTTTGGTTAAAATCCGGCCTTGCATTTTTTAGAAGAAGTCGAAAATGTAAAAAGTTTACGGATGACGGACGACGGACAAAAAGCAACCGCAATAGCTCACTTGAGCTAAAAACAATATTACTGAATTTCACAATGCAACACCTCTGGAGAAAAAATGTTAGGAAAGTTAACAAAGAGTTTCACATGACACATAGAGAGATATGAAGTGACATAAATGTTCTATAGAAAAATATATAATAATTCCACCAGCAAACTGATCAATCTAACGTGTGTCTTACATGGAAGATTCCAGGTCTTCTTGGATCAGTGCCGGTGTCAATGACGTAGATCCTGGATGAGTAGAGGGAAGGAAGGATCAGGCGATTCCTGGACTTGGTGGTATCTCCGAAGCAGCTACTGCAGGTATTCCAGCCAGTGTGATGGAGCTCATCATTCAGATTGGGCATGTTCAGACGATGGATGATCTACAAGATCATACAAGAGGTTAACATGAGGTCAACAAGAGGTCAACAAGAGGGTAACATGAGGTCGAGGAGGTGTCATGGTATAGTGGTTCATTCACTTGGCTCTTAATCTAAGGTCGAGGCTATTGGAATCCGGCCTAGCCCGGCACTAACACCCTTTGGCAATTACGACAATTAATCCACATTAGGCCTGTCTTCGTCAGCTCGAGATTGCCAAATAACCCGCTATTTTAACTATCCCGATCGCAAATTATCCAGCTAATTTGCGTCTTCATCAGCCCACAGTTGCAATTAGCGGGATATTTGGTCGAGATAGTAATCCCAAGATATCTTGGGCTAGTTTGCAAAATATCCCGCTATTTGTTCAGTGCGTCTTCACCAGCCCGAAGACTCGCACTATGCGTGAACGCTGAGCAAAATATCTCGAGCTAACTTCTCAAGCTCGAGATTCATGAAACTCGAGCTGATGAAGACGCGATTTGTAACCATGGGCTTATTTCCCAAATCAGAAATAGCGGGCTATTTGGCAATCTCGAGCTGATGAAGACACATTATGCCACTTTCCACCCAGGTTCTAAACGGGTACCCAGTAGTACTTGAAAGTCATTGCCGTTTGCTCAGCATTATACGTGTCAAATGGCACCTGGCTGGAATGTTCCCCAGGGAGTAAAGAATGTGCATACATTGTGTGCGGACAAGCCTGTATCTGCTGACCGGGGTAATAATGTATCTTTCAAGGGCTTAGAGAAATCATTATTGACATAGTCAGAGCTACATAAACCCAGAATATTATTAATAAATGTTAACAACACAGTGAAGATATGCATGTTTCTAGTGGCAGATTACGGTAAGTGGATAGGGTACAACTGGCCCATGCCCCCACCAGCTTTTTTTACACACTTCTGACTCCCCCATTTGTGTATCACATGGTTTAAGGGTGAATTTGAGTCACAATAAATGAATGAATAGGACCTTTAAAGCCCCACTGCACTACTTGTAGCTACTTGCGCCCTCTATATAGCAAACAATGCCTAAGCAATACCCGATGGTCGCCCATGATCCCCTTTTTCTTATGTTAATTGAGAGCTTATTTGACGAGATAACCACCTGTCAGTGACCATGCAGGGAGGTCTAATCCCTCATGGCCAAAGTAATGCAGATGGGCTTTAATATGTTACTGCCTTTCATCGTTGTGGTGAAAAGGGGGTACCTGTTTCTAAAACAAAGCTGCTCCCACTCTTCGAAACTATAATGGCTATCTATATGACCGCAAAAGAACGCACTTTGTCAGTGAAAATGGGAAATAAACATCAAAAGGGGCACTCATCAAAGGGCACTTATATAGAAAAGAAAAGGGGCACTTATCAAAAGTAATAAAGGGTACTTATATTTGCAATGGGCACATATTAGAATGGAAAAAGGGGCACTTATCAGACAGGATAAGGACACTTATCAGAAGTGAAAAGGGGCACTCACCAAAGGTGAAAAAGGGCATTATAATAAGAAGGGGTGAGGTGCATTTATTATAAAGAAAAAGGGCCACTCATCAGAGGTGAAAAGGGGCACTCACCAAAGGTGAAATAAGGCACTAATGAGAAGGGGAAAGGGGCATTTATTACAAAGAGAAAACAGGCATTTAGTATAAAGGTTAAGGGGCATATATGTCAAAGTAGAAGTGGCACATATCAGATTTGAATAGCGGCACTTATCACTTATCACTTTTCAAATACACGTTGTAGTACTTTATAATTATCAGAGAGCAAGAAAAAAAAACACATATTCATTGATGATGCATGATGTATCCATATAGAGAAATGGAGATAGGAATTCTGTGCTCTTAAGTAGAGCAGACTTTAGTAGAAAGAGAGGAATGTGGACACAATACTCTGTCAGGCTAACTCCCATAGATCTTTTTCCAAAGTTGTACTTTGGACTATAGTGGTGTGATGTTACAATATCGGGTATTGTATTGTATAAACATGATAACACTACCAGGGGTCTTATGAAGTTACGTGTCCCTGGTAAATGTGCAAGTTCATAAATGCACTGTACAAAATGTTGTATGATATCTTTGTTTGGGGGAGGGAGCAAGCTTGAAATTAATATTTTTTTAGACTGGCAGACAAAGATTTGCATCTCTATTCTCTTCAATTAAGATAATATTTATTACAAAATGAGTACATTATATTGACGTGCTTACAATGTGTTTATACCTTTCTAAATAACAAATATGTGACATTTTCTAAAATTCTAATGTTCTTGATCCATTACCATGGTAATAGCCCTAGTGGTCACACCTACCACCAACTTTAGGGCAAACGAGCACATTCAGATAGCTAAGGGTCCTAACTAACAGAAAAAACTTAATTTAAGATTGTGTCAGAGAGAGTGGTGGTCATTTCATTTGTTTGCCCATGGACTAATACTGCTCAGACATGTGAGAATTGCCATATATGGTACATGTACACTGTAGGTGTAGATGTTTAGTATTTTCTGCTTAAAATTTGCATGCTGTAAAAGGACATCAATTCATTTGGGATAACATTAAATGACTTAACCATCACATTATCTAATCTATTCTTTTCAGTGTGTGGCATGACAACATATATTATATGTTTAATCAAGAAAAAGTGCTTAAATGGACAGCTTTTATGGTGTGTAAAATATAGGTAGTTTTTATAACCCCATATTCTGAGTAAATCACACTTTTATGTTTCATTACGCCATATATGTGTAATATCTTACATTTAAATGTATATGAAACAGGTTTAATCATAATAAACATTATATCGATTGAAAGGTCTTTATCAGATAAAACATATTTGGTCCAAAAAATAAAAAAATCATGATCTTTTTTTACATTCTTTCAAATTTTGAGCTAAAAATGATTTTTTTTTTTTTTGTAAAAAAAAGTGCATGGCATCCACCCCTATCTTATTGCTTGGTATTTTTGCATGAGTTTTATCATGGGTACAATGCATTACCCCAAAATGCCATGGAATCTTTTTCCAAAGCCTTTTTTTATGTTTGGCTGGTTTACTATTTGGGAAATTCTGTCTCTGTATTAAATTTGTCATAATTAAACAGCATTATTAACTTGAATCCACATTAATACAGGTAATAAATCTTATTCTAACAATTTACTTTGGAGAATTTACCATCTAGGCCCACATAAAGCAACTAAACAGAAGCTATATTCTTCAAGATCTGGAATTACATGTGTAAATACCATACACCCACTCCATTAGCTCTCATAACTATGCAGTAGTGTATAGTTTCATAACTAGGCCAGCAGTTCCGAGTCACAAGAGGCCACTGAAAAATATTCCTTTCCCTAGATTCTGTATGCTAAATTCCGTCTGAGACCAAGACCAAGGCCAAGGCCACTAGAATATGGCATCAAGGCCGGACTCAACTACAATACTGCTCCGCGGGTTCATAATATTGCATCATTTACCTGACAGAACGTGGGCGACTCTGGATCAACATCAACGGTAGCCAAGAAATCTGGCTTCTTGATAGGGGTGTTCCTACGCACAGCTGTAACGTACAAGAGCTTCTCACGTGGTGACTTCATGGCAGCCAAAGGGGTGGGGTAGCCAGGTCCCTCATGCTTGCAACAAGCTCCTGCAGAGAAAGAACCACTAGCACATTAGCACCTAGTGGTAACATTAACATACACTCAGAAGAAACAGGAACTTGCACACATTGTAGCCAAGGCATATTATGAGAGATATAGCGCAAGATCATGTTATTTGATTTTATATGAAGGTGTTTAATTACTCTGCACTATACTTTCAGGCAGATGAACTGTAAATACACCTAATTAGGGAACATCCAAGGGGATCCTCTTTTATACCATACTTTAACAACATATCTGATCACCATTTTTAGTGTACTCATTGATTCTGTCAGGTTAATATCTCACCTAGAGCTTGGAGCAGAGCAAATCACAAGGAAATGTTTTTAAGGTGTGAACTTTCGTTTATTTGTTAATTTTTTTCTTCTGCTATTCTCAGTAATGAATAGGACAGCAAAAGTTCAATACATTAGACCTGCCTTTAAATAGAAGAAAGAAAAATCAGAGAAACAGATCTGTGAAAACTGTAACTGATGAAAGTCCAATACAAACTAGCCGTTGGTTATAGTTTTCTATGACACATGATCCATCTACAGTTACTCTGCAGTCAGTCAGTTCCCAACACTTAACACAATTCTTAGCTTTAACCATAGACCCAACACTAAAAATAACCCTAACCCAAACCATCTACGTAAACCATTTACCTAAACCCACTCTAAAACTCAATTTCAACCCTAACCTTACCACTTACACTATACCTTTGACAAAATTAATCCTGGAAGCAAATGTCGGATCATGAGTTAGATTGGGTTCACATATCCCACCGCTGCCACTATGTTTAGTTGTGCTGTAACATACTCATAATGAAACAGTGCATCCACAGTACTTCACAGTCAATAGGCTCGTCTTCATCAGCTCGAGATTGCCAAGTAACCCGCTATTTTAACTATCCCAATCGCAAATTATCCAGCTAATTTGCGTCTTCATCAGCCCGCAGTTGCAATTTGCGGGATATTTGGTCAAGATAGTCATCCCAAGATATCTTGGGCTAGTTTGCAAACTATCCCGCTATTTGGCAAAATATCCCGCTAATTGTCCGATGCGTCTTCACCAGCCCGAAGACTCGCACTATGCGCGAACGCTTAGCAAAATATCTCGAGCTAATTTCTCAAGCTCGAGATTCATGAATCTCGAGCTGATGAAGCCGCGATTTGTAACTTCAGGCTTATTTCCCAAATCAGAAATAGCGGGCTATTTGGCAATCTCGAGCTGATGAAGACACACCTATTATGTCAGATTATATAATGTTGGTAAATGTATATCTAGGGGCAATTTTCATGCAAGCGCACACAATATCATAACGCAGTAGCATTCATTACTACTTGTTTTGTTGCCAGACTGTTTACATATAACCCAGAGCAGATATCGGATCACCATATCCCACCGCTGCCACCATGTGTTGTAAAACACTTAAAATGAAACACTACATCCAGTCTTAAGTATAGAGACTTGTCATTTAAGTGTCTGGGGGCAATGTGCATGCAAGTGTGCATGTAAGGGTACAGAACATCAAAACAAAGTAGTATTCATACACAAAAGATATCAATCATATTACATTCTCCACTTGTTTTGTACTGAGACTTAAGAAAATTATTTCTTTTCTTGGTTGCTTATGAAAAATAGCTATGTCATAGATAAGGGGCGTGCAAAAACATTTGTAAAATGATTTCAGGGCACATGTATGAATATTCAGATGGAGATTGGAGAAAATTAAAAGGGAATTAGGGAAATCCCTAAGTTGCCAATGTCTTTTCCTTTATCTAGCTATCCTCAAAATGTCACATATCTTGTTTTCTAATTTCTCTGTTTTTATAATGTTTAACCTAGGGACCTTTCCTTTTGAAGTTCATGTAAACCTATTGACAGCCTTGATTAGATTATTATGACCATTCATACAGTTATCAAAATATAACTGCATGTATGCCAATCATCAGAGTAAACATACTATACACAGGAACACAGAGCTCGATAAAGGGGAGAGAAAGAGAGAGAGAGAGAAAGAGAAAGAGAGAGGTACAGAGGGAGAGAGAGAGAGAGAGATAGAGAGAGAGAGAGAGAGAGTGGGGTAGAGATAGAGAACAAGGGAATAAGAGATGAAGAGAGATACCGTGTCTCTCACCTGCCTATATAGTAAGGCCTGTGCTCCCAAAAAATTTAAGTGCCCCATCCCCCTCCCCCATCTATGACTGGACTCACACTATGATAACATAAATTGAAAGACAGAAACTTTTATGGTGTTGTGTTGGTCATTAATCACAAAATGCCAGTTCCCTTCAAAGTTGCAGGGGACTGTCACTGAAATTGCCTACTTCATGTAATAAAGCAAACACAGTAACGCAACATGGCCAAGCAGAGCAGAGAGCTGTAGCCTCCTAAGGATTCACTTCATTGATTCTAATAACATTGCAAACGAAGGGCAGGGACTTAGTCAAACAAATTCTTATGGTGGACATGGTGGGCATGCTTTACAAAATGTTTACCTGAGGCAAATGCAGCCCAGGATTCAGAAAACATGGTGGAGGGGAATTAAGTGTTATAGCAGTACACAGGAACACAGAGCTTGATAAAGGGGGAGAGAAAGAGAGAGAGAGAAAGAGAGAAAGAGAGATACAGAGGGACAGAGAGAGAGAGAGAGATAGAGAGAGAGAGAGAGAGAGTGGGGTAGAGATAGACCAAGGGAAAAAGAGATGAAGAGAGATACCGTGTATCTCACCTGCCTAGTAAGACCTGTGCCCCCAATTTAAGTGCCCCATCCCCCTCCCCATCTATGACTGGACTCACACTATGATAACATAAATTGAAAGACAGAAACTTTTATGGTGTTGTGTTGGTCATTAATCACAAAATGCCAGTTCCCTTCAAAGTTGCAGGGGACTGTCACTGAAATTGCCTACTTCATGTAATAAAGCAAACACAGTAACGCAACATGGCCAAGCAGAGCAGAGAGCTGTAGCCTCCTAAGGATTCACTTCATTGATTCTAATAACATTGCAAACAAAGGGCAGGGACTTAGGCAAACAAATTCTTATGGTGGGCATGGTGGGCATGCTTTACAAAATGTTTACCTGAGGCAAATGCAGCCCAGGATTCAGAAAACATGGTGGAGGGGAATTAAGTGTTATAGAAAGAAATAAAAACACATACTGGAGTGATTTAGCTCTGGAAAGTTGCAAAAGAACTCTGGTAAACTGAAAAAGAGCGCTGGTTACAAAACAAAAACAGACAAACACAAAAACCATAATATTACTGCAAGTAATTTGCAATATTTGACGAAACCAAATCTTTAAAAGAGCTCATGTGATAGGTGTGAACAGTCAGTAACTATATTTGTACATTGGTGGTGGTATGTATATATGGCATATACTAGACTTTACAAATACATGTGAATATGAATGAGAGTTTGGCCTAAAATAAAGGAGAAACAAGTGTGAACCCTAAAATATGCCTTATATGGACTTAATCTACCAGTGTCAACACATGAAAGAGAGTTTTCATCAGACTTCATACAGATGACATTATACAACCAATCATGACAACTCCACACATACTCTTTCACCTCTCTCTTATAAGGTGGGTGTTCAACTGTTTCAACAGGCAATTCCAATTCGGCTGATAAATAACCATCAAAATATATTTTAATGTCAAAGTCATCCTATTGTCTCCTGAGAGCCAGATGTGCATTAACTCAATGTGATTTTATGCCCTTCTAACTGCTCTAGACTAGTCCTGGTAGACAATATATTTGATTTCACATTGTTTGTTGAAATACATTTAAATTAAACTCTTTTAAATTCCAGTTTGCTACTGAAATACTAGTCCAGCTCCTGTCCATTTTTGGTGAGAGGCATTATAAACGTTTCGCATAAAATTTGCAGTCTTTCCCACTATGGCACACCCAACGTTCAAAGAAAGTTTTTTTGCATGAAAAAAATATATGCATAAAAAGTTTATGAATAGCATATAAACAAGTTTATGCATAACGAAATAAACACTTTTACATTACAAGTTATACATGAAAAGGTTGCAAATAAAAATATGCATAAAAAGTTTCAGTATTAAAAAATTATGCATGATGCACAAAAATCTACAAATAAAAAGTTTATGCAAAAAAAATGATAAATAACAAATATAAAGAATAAATTTTATGCATAAAAATTAACAAATAAAAAGTTTTAATACGCATAACAAAAAAATGTATGCAGTGAGATTATTTCGCCTAAGAATATCGAACCATATATATATATATAATTGTTTCCTATTTGGAGTGCCGTACACTCTGAATGCTTATAGTTATACAAACATCCTATAACAAAAGCCGAATAAGATATATCAATAACGTACGTGAATACATAATAACTCTAGTCTTATAGTATAGTCATCGGCTCGTCACTTCTTTAGGTTTAGTTGTATTTCGTCTAAATTAAAAAAAATATCAAGCTCAAAAAGTTAATCAGATTCAATGAGAGATACCTGAAGTCTGCATCTTTGTAGTAATTTTGGTATTATATCAGCAAAACTGTCCTCTGAACAACAAAGTTATCCTTCCTAGCTTCTAAGCGACCAAACACACTTGTTGCTGCTCAGGTTAGAGCCAAACACACACTGAGTTTTCACTGGGTTTATCCCGGGGTTATATGTCCTTGGTGTTTTTGCCTATCGCAGCTAACGATCACTCCACCCAACTCGTAGTCTGAAAACACAGGCTATTTTCTACACTTTGCAAAAGATTCATTTAGTCAGTACTGATCTATGTGTACCTGTATATTTTAATTTGTACTGTATATTCATTATTGGTGCATACAACACTGACCAGGTAAAATAAACGTGGCTCAACCCAACATGATGGTGGATACACTTTTAAAATAGAGCCTGTAAATAAAGACTAAAGTAGCCCCCTGCACCTCCCCCAAGCACATACTCTAAATTTGACACTTTACCTAAAGTCTTGAATAGAGCCTAGATCTGCCAGTTTCTGGCTATGTCAAACACTGAACTCTACACTGGTGTCGAACCGTAACAGGACAATTAACCCCTGGATAATCAACCCCCGCCCCGGAAAATTACCCCCGGAAAATTATTCCCCCTGAGAACAATTACCCGCCGGAAAAGCACCCCTTGGACAATTACCCCGAGGACAATTACCCCTAGAACAGTTCCCCTGTTCTTAAAGGGAAGTCCACCCTGAAAATAAGTTGGTTTTAATAGAGCAAACAATTTTCGGGGGGTAATTGTCCTCGGGGTAATGGTCCTAGGGTTAATTTTCCGGGGTAATTTTCCGGGGTAATTTTCCGGGGTAATTTTCCGGGGCAATTGTCCTCAGGGTGGTTGTCCTCGGGGGTAATTTTCTGAGGGGTAATTTTCCCGCTGGTAATTGGCCGGGGGTGATTGTCCAGGGGGGTAATTGTCCTAGAACCATAGAGAATGAAGAAAACGGACAATCCTATTTTTAAAACAAGTAATATTATGGATACAGAAACATCTGAGAAAGTGATTGGTGACAGTTAGAACAAAACGGTGCAGAAATTGAGTTATCAATGTTTGTAAGTGGAGATCATTGACAGTTTGTTGTAAATCTCATGGAATAGACCGGATTACTAACATATTCAAATTTTATGGGTACTTTTTAAACAAAGGTTGTTCTTGACAACCTGTAAGCTTGCCCGTTACTTGCCCGACATAGCAACAAGTAATGTATGCAGAATGGATTGCAAGTGAATAGCTCGTCAATATAGGTCCCCAGGAAATACATAAATGTGAATATGTTAGTAAACCGGGCTGATTGGACATTCGTCGACTGTGACGTATTGGGGTCAACATCATTAGCGGGGCCGGATGCTTTGGGGGCTAAAACTCCCCCCTCCCCGCCCCCTCGCGCGAGGACTCCCCCAAAAAAGAAGATGATGAATGCTCTTTAAAGATCAACGATTTTTAGGACAGGTATGAGTAGATAATTCGTGGCTCGGCAGTCTTGAACTTGAAACAGATCATACAATAGACCTGAGATCAATAGATATACCCTGTCAGAATAAATCGATAACTAAACTAATAAATAACTAGATATGCTGGAGAGGTATAAGCCCCTATTAGAATGTCTTTATTTTCATTAAAGACGACGGGATACTTTCAATAGACTTGAATGTGAAAAACCCTTTGTATTCCCTCGTGCAAGTTAAGGGCCTTTATATCATGACAAGTAAAACCCCGCCCCACCCCCTCCCCGCCCATACCCCTTTACTTCATATTCTCCCCCCGCTAGACGTCAGCTAAGACCCACCCCAACCTTGCAGGACCCAATAGGCCATTTTCGAAATGCAATCAAATTAAATGCCTAAATTTTTATTAAGTGCCTCGATCGTTACAAACTATTTCATTCAACTGTTACGGAAAATTGTATTTTCAATAGTCAGAATGTGAATTGCATACATTAGTTATTGCTAGGTAGGAAAAACCACCTAACAACATGTAATATTTGCAGTTTGCACAATATTAATTATTTGTAGCAGGTGAATGCAATCATTCTTTTCAAGGCACTTCACAAATACGTTTGCATTAACTTTCTTACATTACGAAAATGGTTCATTTTAATTCTTTTTTATATTTTCCGTTTGACTTGAGATGGCTTCTTCCCACAAACTCCTCGGTAGGTAACATTAATGAAACGCCCAAATAAACGGTGCACCAAAAAGGGAGTGGTGAAGGATTGATACAGCCACTGAAGGGATAATTAATTTTGAATCTCTGGGGAGCGCAATTATTTATTTATTATTATTGACTTATTTATTTATTCATTTATTTATTTTATTCATTATTAGTATTATTGTTTGTTTGTTGTTGTTGTTTTTTTTTGGAGGGTGGGCTTGGATGGAGATACTAACTATCGTTATAATTATTGTCTTCCTCGGGTCGTCCCTTCAGTCATTATTCTTACCTAGTCATTGTGGTCGCAGAGAAAAATAATGAGTTACCCCATCTACGGCAAAGTGCTACACTACCTAAGAATTATCTTCCACTTCACATTTCATTCATTTTTAATAGTCTACCTCCTTCATTTGTATAAAACTACTACATATAAATTTATAAAACTTGTTTAGTTAATCTTACCAAAATGCCAATTGTTTATTTCGAATTGAAAAAAGGCATGCAGGATTTTGTCAGAGCTATAACTTATCCGTTATCGAGTAAACATAGTAAAGAGCCTGTTAAAGGTAATGTATCCCTTTTGCAGCCAACATCAAAATCTGTAGAACTTTGCAGGAATTATGAATATGTCATATATGTCCTATCTGTGAAATTTAAATGTTAGCAGTGTCCTAGTATTCAAACTATGCAAGGAAACCCGTTTACTTTCTAGACTTCACTGTCAGACACTATTGAGTGACTGACTGACTTCTTTTTTCTTTGGTAATACAGTAACATAGATAAAATGAGCTGTAAAGGGTTCATGAGCATTTGTCTACATCAATAACCCACTTCTTGTAATGGCCAAAATTAAACTGATTGAATCTTTGCGCAGCACAAAGCGTACGACCATTCGTTACAAGGGTCTGAAAATCAGACTATTTAATAAAAGGACTGCAATCCCTATATTCTATTCGACAACTAACGGTCGTTATTTTCCCACAAAAAGACATTTTCAAGCCCTTTCGTTTTGAGGGAAGTTCTAAATTAGTATTATCTTTCAAATGCCGTTGGAATTTAACCTTTTCATTTTTTTTCTTCATGCAAATGGGACATAGTAACTTTCAGACCTTTCAATGTGTAGGATGATCAGAAATAGGATGCTAACATTGTTTTTACATAAAAAACTTCACGACCTGGGAAATCAAAAGTGTCAATATAGTCATTAATTTTCATTCCAACGGGAGGGGACAGAGATGGACTGGCCATGGGCTGTTCGGGGAGTTTGGGAAGTTTTCTCCACGGGCCGATCAATTATTTTGGCTAGGTTAACATGTATTTTTTCATTTCATTTATATTCATTGATGGGCCGGACGCATCGAAATTCCCCAACCAAATTTTAGTCCCAGTCTGCCTCCCAGGGTTGTTTGTTTACCCTTCTGTGATCCTCTTATACGCCTATATCATTATGTTTAGTTTTCTTATAAAATTAACATAATAGAACCTGCAGTATGATTGGTGCAGCCCTACTTCAGGGCACGTATATGCCACGTGTCCCATATAATGAAGAAGGGACACAAAAGGGGGCTAAAGAATAGGAAAGGGGAGGAAAAAGCAACATAATTGTGGATGATATATCATAAATTATAATCCCCTCCCATGCATATACCCTCCTATAGTTGATGACCTTGTTCTTCACATTGACCCCCAATAGCTGGACCCTCGCTACGCCACTTACTCTGATAAACATTTTCATGCCTAAAATCAGCTATCACTGTTAATAAATAATGTAACTCAGACTTGTCTAAAGCTAGTATAATCTCTTAACTGATAAGGGCCCTCATTTGCAAGCCAGTAAGTATATACCGGAAATTTGAACGGGATATGACAATTTACAGTTTATTACACCGTCTGGTAAGATAATGAGAAGATTTAAAAACAACGAGAGATTAGACGATGACAGTTATTTTAGCGGTCTTTGTCAAGTTATTAATCAATTATAGCAACCTTTTATTAGTCTGAGATGACGAGTGTCTGGAAATTTTAAAGATTCTTTTTCATGTTTTGTCAGTACAAAGGAGAATAATATTGCATTAAAAACAAATTTGTATCATTTCGATATGATGACTACATGTTAGTTTTTGTTCGAGTTTCATTTGAAAACTTTGAAGTCTTTTATGCCATGAAAATTATATAAACAGGTACTCCGCTCTGTTTTCAGATATGTGTTCTGGCGTAGTGTGGGCGACCGACATAGGAGGGGTGGTCTTACTATATGGCCGGAATACAGCAAGGAGGCAACGCGACTAGGGCGTCGGCGTTGTCGCCGTTGAGGTATAATAATGAATGGGACCATGATTCAGTTTCAGTTTCAGTTCAGTTTTAATTTTTCATTTCCAACAGAACAGTGATTTTGACAAGAAATCAGATATAGGCCTACAATTGAATATTCAATAATACAATGCATTTTACATTGTTTAAAGTTATAAAATAGAAAGTATACATAAATATCCAGTATAGTTTTTTAAATTTTTTTAAAGATAAACCTGTGGAAATGGAGGGATCCACTTAAAAGCAGAGCTTGTAAAATGTGGATCCCTAAAAAAATGACAAACAAAATTTGTGTAACATGTGAATATATTGACTTGAAAAAATATATATAGGCCTACATAAATTACAAAAAAGTGGCAGAATAGTAATATAATTATAAATCCGTAATTTGAAAACTTGTATACGACACGTATATATATATATATATATAGTATAGTGATTAGTGAACACTGAAAAGACAGATATGACATAAATGTATAATTATTTAATAATAAAATAAAGCATGGAAAGAGAGAAATGCAAGAATAGAAAATGTTGCTGCATATGTGAAGAGTAAAGAAAAAGAGAGGAGAGGTGGAGAGAAGAAAGGAGAGTGAGAGACAGCACACGATGTGTATACTGCAGGGGTAGGGACCATAATAATATAGTATACAGAGCGTAAAAAAGACACGACGGGAAGGATTTAAAGAAGGCAAGACACCATTTGACAATGCACTGATATTAATTTGTATTGTAAGGAAGTATAAGAAACAATTTCAATTTCCTCTTAAGTGATTTAAGAGAGGGGGCAAGTTGAATGTCATTATGAAGGGAGTTCCAAAATTTGGGGGCTGTATAAATAAACGTGTTTTGAGCTAGAATGGTTCTCAGCAACAGGGGCGGATCCAGCCGGCGGCAAGGGAGGGGGCCTAAAAAGGGGCCCACTTCGTGCGAAAATTTGAAAATCGTGCCGGTCGATTTTTCGATTTTTCGCCACCCCTTTGGGCGCCAGGGGTAGTGAGCATAATTTTTTTTTTTTGCACCCGAAAATTTTGTCCCTACGGGAAGGGTTATTTTTTTCCACCGCCACCCCCCCCCCTTGGGCGCCAGGGGAGGGGGCCCAACTTTTTTTTTTCAAAAAGGGTGTTTTTACCTGTTTTTTTTTAGGGAGGGCCCGGGCCCCGGCCCCTGGATCCGCCACTGCTCAGCAAAGGTAAATGAAAGTCATTACAATGTCGAGTTGGGAACTTATGAGAGGATTTATTTAGGGTGAACATATCATCCAAAACGAAAGGATCGGTTTTCAATATTCATTGGAACAATAGAATTGAATTATCGCGACTCTCTTCGACTTTATGATATTCATTAGATCCATTTTCATGATATCGAAGTCATTGATAACACTATATACCAACATGGAAATATCTGTTGATAATAATATTTGAATCATGAGTTTGAAAAGGAAAAAAAAATCGCCCGAGTAGGCTATAATATGCTTTACATAATTATGTAGGCTTTACACTTATAAGAAGTCAGTGGTGGCTGGCGAGAACACACCTTCAGAATAATTGTCGGGGAAGATCGAGGTCAGTCAAGTGCAATAATATTTACTTTAATAAGTCATCACTTATATCTAGCATCTTTTGAAGCAATTTGCAGTTCCCACGTTGTTTATTCATGAGTACGTTCTGAGAAGAGAGAGGTGTAAAACAAATAATTTTGTTTTCTATTCCGAAAAAAGAAGAAAAAGATTGTTTCTGTTATTGAAATGAAGCCGTCATCCTGAGTCTGGCGGAGACGCACTGTAAATGGGTAGGCATTCCGATCTATTCTTCAATGTGTCATGAAACTTTGAAGTTGACTTTACTTTGGATTTGCCATGACAAACAGACAACAATAAGTAGCAAGTAACGTGCAAACAAAACTAAAGACCTTGTGACTCACTGTTTGAATCAACATCGGCAGGAATAACGTCTTGGTGTCGTAAAAAACACCCGTGTTCTTTATGCTTATTAGATGAAGCAAAAGGGGGTACTATAGACTTCAGTATTAGCCTATTGCAAATTATTCTCTAGAAAATAAAAAAAGGAGTAGGCCTAGTCCTCATTCCTGAAATTAATTGAGGCTTGAAGTCGGAAATTCTTAATCGGAAATAAATTGGTTATACAATACAATACGAAATCAACAAGAGACATAATTGGCCAACCATTTTCACTTTTCAGTCACCCCCGGCCCCCGCCCCCATCCACAGGTCCATGATGAAAAAGTTTTTCTTGCATTATTTTATTGGGAATTTTGGATGACTGCCAACCAACATCATCGTTCCCTCGGTTTGATCGGTTTGGTCATGCTTGTAAAATCAATGGTTTGGTTTTATGACTACCGAGTTCCACGTTTTTATTTGGGTGACTCATACTTTGTTGCTGGCGAAAACTTTCAAGGATTCTCCTCCGTCGAGTGTCGAGTCTGTCGACCAACTGAGCATAATCCCGGGCATAATCACACTTGTTTGGGTTACTCGTATAGTAAGCGTCTTTCATTGTTGCGTAAGTAGGGCTCATGTAATTGTTTGCATTTCTAAGATTAGAAAAGCTAAAAGAGAGGAAATAACTTCTGAGGCATGACCCACTCACTCCGAAACTAAAAGCTCTGAGTAATCGAGCATACACCTGTGCGCACAATAGAATAGGCTACCGGTATTTCTTCTTTTACCACCGCCAGTTCGCACGTTCGGTCGTTCGAGAGCGCGGCGCAGTTCACTTTTCTGCTCTATCTCGTCTGCACTTTTCCTGACAGCTTGCTAGTGTCGTATACCCCTCTCCGCTGACCCATTCTCTATACTCGGAAGTGGATATACCGGTGACCGGTCACGTAAATACTGCTTCTTTTTCCAAATTGTCTCTGCTCTGTTTTTCACCGAGGTACAGGAGCATACACCAAGTATTGCAGAGTGAGTTTTTGAAACTAATTCCACTTTTAGCTCCTACTCTATCTTAGGTACTGCTGTTTTACCGACTTTTGATTAAAAAATTGTGGAAGCTGGACTTGTCTCGAAATCGAAGCCTTGGTCAGATCTCTAGTCTAGCCTGCTGGCCGTGGCCAGGGCTGGGTCTTTGACCTCTGGGCTGGGCTCTGGCTATGATCTGTTTACCATTCTACTCTTGCACTTGAATAGTCGGTTGATGTTATGGAGTTTATCGTCTTCGAATGAATATACATGTTATACTTTTAGTTTTAGTTGAGTATGTACATATTTTTGTAAGGTTATTTTGTAAAATCACCTGAATTACCTAGGCTAGGGCTAGGTAATTTTACAAAATAACCTTTCATAAACTTAAGTGTAAAGCCTATTTCATCCTCGATCATTCTTATATTTATAATGCCTCTAATTGCCTCGTAGGAAAAAGGTCTCCCTTCCAACTATTTTGGTAAACTGAGCCTCTTCAACACCCTGAGTTTTGAGAGTTGAGTATGGAGCCAAGTCCAAAGTCAGCTTATTCAAAGAGGCTTGATCAATGCAAGAGATAAGCCAGCCAAATAGTTATTATCATTGTTACTTTTTATGTACTTCACCTTATTTGTCCTTCTCGATCACTGAAATGACTGCCTGTACATTTCTGTGAAGTCAGTGATTGACAGATAGTAATGCTTTTTGTAAATGTTCCATTCATATCCACTGGTATTTCTCTCTCAATCATCATTTCGATATACACAGGAAATAATACATTAAAGAGGATGAAATATTGATGACCAATTATATTTACAGATACTTGACATAAATTCTCATAGATGGGAGCTGCTTATATATTTATAAGAATGAAAACAAAGCATGTTATTGGTTATTTTATTCAGAATAGAAGTTGAGATGATTACATTGCACTATCCAGATCAATATGGTCAGGAAGATGGCCCAGAATTCAAGGAAACGGGTAAATGTAAAGGCGTGAAATATGAGGCCTTGATAACTACAGTAAGTTTCATGCTACATTTAGCAATTGGGCATTAATTGTTTGTAAATCAAGAATAACAAGAGAAATACATTTCTCTTTCACAGTGGGTGGGTGGGGGTGGGGGTGGGGGTTTGAAGGGAAGGGAAGGCAGGGGAGCGATATGGATCTGTCAAATGTGTCTAAAGGTACTTTGGATGCACTGCACGGCAGGGTGTGTTTCCTGCTATCTGGAACTGCAGTGACTAGCACACAAAAACTTAATTGCAATATGATATTTATTAGTGAGCATGCTATTGCTGTTGGTGAGTGTATACTATGATTTTTATTGAGGGTGCAAAATTGTATTAATTAATGTACATTTTCTATCATGAGTGGAAAATATAGTATACTATATATCACGTATTGTTGCTTATGGTTAGTGGCATAAAAACGAAGAAGTCACAGTCACAGGGTGAAACATACATACTGGTACCTCTATTCTCTAAAGGCTCTGATAGAAAAGCGAAGAAATACAGAAAGAAAGACAGTAAGGGATAGAAGGAAGTAAAGTGGATAAAGTCATCATGAAAAGAAAATAATGCACCCTCCCACCCCAACCCCTCACTCTACTGATTTGTTTTCCTATATTTCATCCGCCTTATATTTTGGGTGCCCCCCCCTTCCAACACTACTTTAATGGAGGTGGCATCTAATTCTTAGTTTTCTTACATGTATTATTTGTACATCATTTACATCTTGGAGCCATGTAACTGTGACTGCTTGATTTGAATACTCTTGTGACATTGTATGGTAGTGAAAAGCGAAAAACCACAGCTGCATGCTGCTCTACATGTATAATACTAAAACATGACCAATTACTGGCTGCCCTTGCAAAGGTTAACCTAATTATACTGTGCATCAAAAAATCAATACCAGAAACAAACAGTGTCATTTTTGTGGACTGAATCACGAGCCATACCAACACTTCTTAATGGACCAGAACAAAATGAATCTATAGGTAAAGTGGGAATTCTAAAAATTTGTTCAATTGTGTGAAACATTCGGTAAACTATAAAGTAATATTTGTGTTCAAATGGTTGGAATCATTGCCATCATGCCATTTTGAATATTACTTCTCATAATAAAGAAAGCCCTTCGAGTTTTACCTTTTAGAATTGAATCAATTGTTACCATTGATTGAATTGGTAAATGAGAAAGCAGTTTAATATTACAAAGGGTGATACATTTCAGGGATTAGCTGTTTTGAGGCTATCCTGCAAATGCACATTAGTAAGGATATATGCTGAGCATGGTGTTTGGTTTAATTGTAAATATATTTTGTTTAATGATGCTAAGATGGAGAGAGGATGTAAAGAATTTTCATTAGACTTTAAATCGGATATTCACTCTTGAAAATGTGGTTTGATGTTTCCCTTTCTCTACAGGATTTCCTTTTTAAGCATGTATTGTAAACATGATTTTACCATAAGTTATCATATTATTAATCATATAGATAGTCGTTATGTACAAGCCATTGTGAATATGTCCCCATTTCATTTACCAGATGTTGGGGTTTGAAGACTGACATGGAATTTTGCCAATTGATTCAGAGCCAACAACCAAAACATTTAATTGAACTTTTGCCTTTAATTATTTTATGTCTACCTTATCAGTACAGGATCATCAGGGGAAAAAAGAATTAAGTTTCCATTTAGAAATGATGTAGGCCCTATTTGTATAACAGACTAATTGTGAAATCATGCATGCAAACCTTTTTATTGAAATGATTGCAGATATGTACAGTGGGTTACACAGCTTGATTTTTCTGTGTAGTATGTGTCATGGTCCATATGTTTGATGACGTAAATTAATTGATTATCTTCCAGGAGGTTTATGTTTGTTAACAATGGTGGATCCAGGACTATTACTAGTCTGTTAGGATGGGCATGGGGCTCAAGTACAAAAAATCCCTGACTCTGAATAAAATGGTTATCACATTTTGTAGATGCCTATTTGGTAAAAAATTTGCTGGGGGCGATTTTGATGGGGCACATTTCCCTTTTGTTCTTTGTATGTACTTCAGGTATGCCAAAATGAGTTTTGCCCCCTTCCTCTTCCCCCTTCCTCTCTCCCCCTTCCTCTCTCCCCCTTCCTCTGTCCCCTTCCTCTGTCCCCTTCCTCTACCCTTCCTCTGTCCCCTTCCTCTGTCCCCCTTCCTCTCTCCCCCTTCCTCTCTCCCCACTTCCTGCTTCTGCCTCCGATTGAAGCCTGAAGGGCTCCTTTTACTGTATGTGCCCGGTGGTTTGGGAACATTGCTACAAGTTTCCGGTGTACAATTACAGGAAATACTTGTAAACATCAAATATTTCATATTAACATTTCCATGTTTTGGTCTCTGGTATACTTCTTAAATGTACATCAGTTATTTCAGTGAAATTCTATTACTCAGTCAGTTGTGAATTGTTCATGTTGCACATTTTAACATTACAGTGTAAGTAACTTTGGGTTAATGTTGTGTGTCTCACTCTAATACAGAGATCTAAATTATTTTATTTTCTATTCCTTTGACTGAAATCAAGGAAGTCTCATCTTGTTTCCTGCCATTGTCTTGCAATGACTTGTCTTTCCTGTTGGGATGCAGATGGAATCGAAAGGACTCAAAAGGGATTTAATGGGAGACAAAGTCTTCATTTTGGCCTTGATCACACCTGAAAAAATTCTCTGAAAGGAAATACATGTATACAATTGCTTTTTCAGTGATTGAAGAGAATATTCCATAACACTTGCACTAAAAAACATTTTAAAAGATACTTGTCCTGAGAGTGAAGTACAACATACTTAAATGCAAAACAGATAAACTTCCACAAGGCTTTCACTGTATTCCTTTGCATGTATGAAAATTAAATTATACTGTCATTAATGGTACTGAGCTACTGATCATTGCAGGGTCATCATTAACAGTGGTCACCCAAATGCCTAGATTACTTTGGAAATAAAGCAATGGTCAATCCAATAAAGTATCTGTAGCAAATCTGGAGGGGGCAGAGGACCCTCCTTCCCCCCTCCCTAAATTTTGAGAACTCTTTTATTTGCTTGTCAATTTTTCAGACATGGCTGTAAGCCCTGGTGCCACCCCATTCCCAGTATATAGTAATTAGTCTTTGTAGAGAAAACATTTTACTACTTGCCCCCCTCCACTTTTTACATTGAACATAATTGCAAGATTTGTTTGTTACTTTCCAGGTTGTCGAAGACCATGAGTCTCTGAAGCATCCTTCTTAACCCAGACTGATTAGACTGTTGGACGAATCTCAAACTCAAGATGTGTTATGTCATCATCACCATTCGGTCCCTCTTCTGGACCCTTCTCAGCGTCTCCATTGTCCTGGGTCACCTGGTGGCCTTGATGACATCACAATGGCTCCTTGGAGAGGAGGCAACCATCAACAGTGCCAGCAACCTCTACGGAACAGACAATTCTACTGCACCCCAAGATGTGGTTGGACCGGTAGAGACCTACACACCCACTCTGGGGATCTTCATGAGATGTGCAGAAATTTTCCGTGCTATCCCATCGGAAGAAGGAGGATCCAATTTAAATCAAGTTGAATGCACATCATATATCAATGACTTCATGGATTTGCCAAGTGGTTTCTGGAGGGCAATGGTAATATTCTATGCTGCAGGATTCTTTGTACTTACAGTCGTGGCATTCCTCTCAGTGTTTAGTCTCTGCTTTAGGAGTTTGTGCAAGAAAAGCCTCTTCACCGTTTGTGGCTTTATTCAAGCAGTAGCAGGTAAGATGTACACAAATTACACAAACACTATATGTTAGATGACTATTTTTTCTTCTTCAAAGAAGTATGAAACTCTAATAGTCTAAAATAAGGCAAGTCTATACTATTCAGGACTGACTAGAATCATAGTAGATTGGATACCTCTGCTAAACTGTTTTCCATGGTTACTGTGCTTATAATACCAGTAGTGTGTTAAGGAGTTTGGATGCAGTGTGGATTAAGAAAAACTACAAGTGTTTGATCTGGACAGACTTGATTTTATTGAGAAAAACAGAGAGGTGACATAAGTAGTATCCATGAATTGGTGGTAAGTGAAATGGGCAGTGGGCAAATACTTGCTATTATTAGGGGGTTTTTTAAAGCAAACTTTCACTTGATGGTTTTGATAAAGAAGATATTGCTCATTTCTTGCAGGACATGATATCAGAGAAACATACATGTAGGTTGCTTTGTCAGTGAAATTTAGAGTATTGCTTCCATAAGACTTGTTCAGAACAAATTGAAACCTCTCAAAAATACATGTATGCAACTATGCATCATGCACTCCTCAATTGCTTTGAATGCTCTGGTCTGCTCGTGTTACATACTTACATGTATAGCTGAATAAGTGATGCTGGTTAGGAAGCAATAAAGTGATTAGTATATACTTTTTGTCTGAAAGGCAGTAATTGTTGGTATGAATGTGGACACGGCTACAGTATGCGCATGCATCCAGTACTAACACAATATTATTGAATATTGATTGAATCCTTCACTATACTCTTATCCCGATTCAGATGAAACTGTAAATATGTGTAGGGTACATGATATTTGAAATTGTTTATATAAACATGTATATGCTTTGAAAAGAACAAATTTGTTTTCAGGCTTTTTTTTTCATGAACATGTACATGTTTACCCTCCAAATTTTGCAGCTTGAGAATAGAGGAGGTTTTAAACATCTCTTAGTAGTTGGATTCTTGTCATATTGCATGGGAATATTTACTGAATATACAGGGCTGTCAACTTCTGGGAACTGCTTCGAGGGAGATTGTATGCATTTATTTTAGGGGCTCAACTGGAGGGGGTTGTTGAGTAAAAAAAAAGAAGATTTTATTTGAAGTGCTCACTACCCCCATTGAGCAAAAAAAAAATTGCATACGATACGGTAAGCTGGTTCATTTTACACGTTTGGCGGGAGTTTTTTTCATAAACCGGGAGATTGCAGGAGAGCGGGAGGAAGTGCATGGTGGCGGGAGTCTCCCGCTACGAGCTGGTGGGACGGCGGGAGAATGAGCGTGGTGGCGTGAGACTCCCTCCAAATGCGGGAGGGTTGACAGCCCTGAATATGTGAAATTATAGCTTCAGGGTTACCTTCCCAAATTTGACTAAACCCTGTCATCGATTAATTGCTAAACTCGCCTGTTTTCATTCTGTAAAGTATTGTAGAGAGAGTCATAAATTTAGCAGTTATTGTGGAGTGAGTTATTTAGTACATCCTTCCTGGATCATTATTGCTTTTATGATAGTGACAGTTTCTATCGATTGACTTGTCCTGTGGGTGCCCTTTTCTCTTCTGCTTGACTAGCTTTCAATACAGACATAATCGGTGCCTATTTAGTGACAAAGTACTGGTTTTCAATAGGAATAGAAAGGAATACATTTTATTATTTGTGTTTGTGTATTGGTTGGAATAGCCTGTACATGTAGATATGTTATGTTGTATGTATAGATCGACACCAAGCTGTTGACAAACTGTTTACATTACAGAAATATGATTTTTCATTCCTTTATTTTCAATAGGGAGGGCTGTAACTCTTTGGCTCCCATGGACTTGCCTCTAAAAAGCCCCTTACCTTTCTTGAGTTGATTTATTATTTAGCAATATAAGTACTTGCAGGACTGACACTGTAACAGATTTGCTTATCATAGGTCCAGGTCATTTCCCCTAGGTCTTTTCCAAAAATGGAAAGCACATTACGTGGATATGCGCCACCATCTCGAGTTTGGGAAGGTTTCCCCAGGAATGTCACCTGGGAAATTTCTCAAGTTGAAAAGTTCACTGGCCCTGGATAATCCAGTAAGAAATTTGATTTGATAGATGGCTGTATCCGATCTTACAGCTCCAAACCAAAGCATGCTCTAATATCATGATGTAAATCTAAAGCCTAGGCTATAGAGTAAAAAACAACTTGAAAATGCCAAATATTTTCTTTTATATACCTATGATTTTCTGAAAATTTTGGGAGACTAGGTTTCTGTGCAGCTGTGCCATATTTTAATCTTGTGCATAAATGTTAAAAGTGTTTTTAGGTTTAACAGAAACTTGTTGACTGACCTGTTTAAGATTGAAGTGGGGACTCTATTTGCTAGCAGGAGTATCGCTTGAGTTGACTCTTTTTTTTCTTTTACCTTCATGAAGAGGGCTTTCTTTGTGTCAGAAGACTTCCTTTATTCTCAGGAAGCGATGAGTAACACCACTGTTCATCCAGACAATCATGCCAAACTCTATTCTATATTGTCTGGTAAACAGGCTCCACATGATCTCATTCTGTGGTAAAAGTTCACTTTTTCAAAGCTAATCTCTTCACCCTACTTGCTAATTGAAGAGTATTCACACCCCATTATTGTCTGTGTGTCATGAAATGATTGATATCAAATTGACATTGTCTGTTTCTATGTTACGATTCTCAGGTATATTAACTTGTTAATTGTCATGATGACAGTTCTATTGAATGAATTAATGAATTGATATTGTCTGCAAAGAGATAGAAGGGTATCAACTCGTATACTTTTACATTCATATTAACTTGCCTTTCTGACTCCCATCAGATGAGTTAATGATAGCAGTGGGATTTAGTCTTCTTGAAAATGAACAATTTATTTCCGTTACCGGTACTATAAATGGAATATCTGAGAATTGTCATGACTGTATTTAATTTTCACTAGGATATCAAACTTACATTGTATCGTTACTCAGCTGTGTGCCTCTTTGCTGCTTGTGCGTATCGTTTTGGATCTGGTGTCTGTGGTTTTAAACTCTTTAACTCAGGTTTGGCATGACCCACATCTCATGATTTCAGTTAAGTAGTAGTGTCCTGTTCAAGTCATTTTCTACATCCTTTTAGGCCTATAACTAAAAAGAAAGGGCCTATTCATCAAAATTCCATGTTTCAAATTCCATGTAATATCATTCTAAAACATCTTGATTCTTGATCATACAGTGCATACACATATCGCATCAGGGAAATCCAACCTTGATAGCAAACTACTCTAGAGGAAAGTTTAAAAAAATCAGAGAAGTAGACTGGTGCAAGTTTGAATTAATTTTGGGATAAAAATTGAGAAAGTTGTGAATTTTTAAAAGTTGTAATCACTAAGGGTATGGGCTCTTTAAATTGGTTAAATCAGTAATGTCTCTGTGATGAAATTTCCCATTTGTTCCAACACACAAAATGACTAAACTTCAAATTTTCAAAAATATATGACCCAGGAGGGTATTTTCTCTCCAGAGGACCTGTAATAATATATGCTATCCACAATATGTTTTTAGTAGTGACCCAAGGGAGAAGGCATTTAGGAGAAAAGCAGAAAATAATTGTATTTTTGTACGCACAAACAGGAGAGTTATACACGATCAAGTCACAATGCACTGACCAAACTGCCAATTTGAGATTCGCATACCGTAGATATATATTTTAAACATTCATAACTTTCTTATAAACGGTCAGATTTATTTCAAACTTTCGCCATTTTGTTGATCATATTTTTCCGCCATCATACAAAATAATGAACATATTACAAGGGTTGGATTGCCCTTTGATCCAAAGTGCAGGTTGGCAGATGATACCAAAAAGTGGATCTCACCATGATCTCCTTCTGTATTGCCTAGTGTGTGCATGGGTCCTGTTTTTGGAGAGGTTCCAATCAGGTATTACTGACTGATGCTCATCCTCACTAGCTTCTTCAAAGTTCAAACATTTCTATCTTATCTTCAGGCATGAAAAGAATAACAAAAACCTCTTTAGAGATCATACCAGAGTTGCATGATCATACCAATTCAAATTCGGCATGATCTGTTAAAGGTACTATGTCCCATTTGCAGGCCAAAAAAATGAAAAGGTTAAATTCCAACGGCATTTGAAAGACAATAGACAATACTAATTTAGAACTTCCCTAAAAAAAAGTGGGCTTGAAAATGTCTTTAAGTGGGAAAATAACGACTATTAGTTGTCGAATCGACTTAGGAGCTATAGAGCCAGTAAGTAATAGTCTGATTTTCAGACCATTGTACCGAATGGTCGTACGTTTTATGCTGCGCAAAGATTCAATCATTTTAATTTTGGCCATTACAAGAAGTGGAAGACAAATGCTAATGTACCCTTTACAGCTCATTTTATGTATGTTATTACCAAAGATGAAAAAGCCAGTCAGTCACTCAATAGGGTCTGACAGTGAAGTCTAGCAAGTAAACGGGTTTCCTTGCATAATTTGAATATTAGGACACTGCTAACGTTTAAATTCCACAGATAGGACATACATGACATATTCATAATTCCTGCAAAGTTCTACAGAATTTGATGTTGGCTGCAAATGGGACATAGTATCTTTAAAGGGATACATTGATGCCAATGATTGAAAATGGAATATATGCTTTCACATGATGCAGAGTTGCAGACCTCAATGTAATGTAACACATTTTGACAAATTTGATGAATTATTTGAAATGATTTTTCAAATTGCTGGAGGCTTGTATTCTCATTTATAGTATTCTTATTCATACACCCAATGTGAACAGAATTGAGTAAGTTTAAATCCTTTTTAATAGGCCTATTCAAACAATTTGTAACTTCTATAAATGTAATGCTTCCTGGGAGAAATTTAAATTATTTAAACATATTTGTGGCTTACACCCAGTAAATAAGATCGATTGATTGATCTGTATTGGCGGACTAATGAATATTAATGAGTCAGAATGAATCGGGAGAGCTTGGGTATTTGATTCTAGTTCATCGTGACTGTGCCATGGACCAGTGATGGCCTGGTGGTAGAGTCGCTGCCCGGCAAGCAGTAGATGCAGGTTCAAGTCCCGCTGGTTCCGAGATTTTTTCTGACTTGTTTTTCAATACAGATCGATCAATCGATCTTATTTACTGGGTGTAAGCCACAAATATGTTTAAATAAATTTGTAACTTATGATCATTATGATGAATTTGAAATTTGCAGAAATTCAAACTGGCACTTTGTTTTTGACTGCTCTGTTATGGATGATAATTCTAAGGTTGTGAGGTCCATATTGTATGATTAGTGAACTACTCAATTAGGCCTCCTGCATTATCTGTATCATGGAGAATGGAAAATCTATGGTACAACCTGTAGTACATGTACATGTACATGGGGAATAGCTCTGGGGATTTCTTGTTTGATGAAAGGCAAGGTTTATGGACCTTTGTTTGTCACCAAATAGAAGTTCAAAGATCACTTCCCAACAAATATGTACAGTTCTCGTGTAATCAGAGGATTAGAAACTTTCATGAAAAGAACTTACTGTCAAGCCATTTGCTAGAATTATGAAGTACAAACAAAAGAGAAATTCAGTTAACCGAATGACCAGCATGTGCAAACATATATGTACTGTAGTGGTTCATTGTAGGCCTACATTTATACATGTAAGTACCTGTATACAACTGTAGTCTGTCATCACTTGTTTGGAGTGACATACACTTGATTTAAGTGTCAATCAGATCTGTCAGATTGGCAGTTTTCATTCAAGTAAAATGTTCATCAATATTTACAAATTTTCTTCTGCAAAATGTGTTTGTAAGGATAGATACAATCATACAACTCATACAAGCATACTGATCCCTGCATGTACACATAGTTTTGTGCAAACATCTCATGAATTTTAGGCTTTTGCCTGTATCATGTCCCTGCAAGCTTGCCGTGCCAATTGATGTTTTTTTTTAGGAGATTAAACACTTTATTCATTCCAATCCTGGTTATTTTTTTTTCTTCAAAATATGAAAACATTCCGTCTTAGCATCCAGTTGATTTGAATAAGATTGAAAAAAACAAATAGAATAGATCATTTTCATCGGAGGTATATGTTTCCATGAATTATACTGGGCACTTTATTTGGAGAAAACTTCTACAGAAGTACAGAACAAATTGAATTAAGATATCAAATTTGTATATATGCTCTTTATTACCTCAATTCATTCTTATACTTGATCAATTTGGCTAAAGATTTGCACTGAGCTGTCTCTCATGTGTGCCTCTTTTACTCACATCGATTTCTGTGTGTACCACCCCTTTAATTCTCCAGTCTCCATGTATATACACTGTATATGGCTACTCTACTTTTGTCTTTAATACATACTGCCACTAGATGTGTATTTAAATTCAAGATGGGATTAACTCTAATTACCGGTAGAGTATTTTTCAATGGCTTACCCAACCTACAATTACCAAGGAGGCGATGAAATCAAGAGATGGAAAATAGGATTTGGGACTTACTCATTCCAGGGTGCAAGATTCATTGCTTTTGCAGATCAACGCATTGGAACTAATATCGTAGATTTCCACAGAGGCCTTGTATAATTGTATCAGTATTTCTGCTCTGGGTCAGAAAATGTGAAATCAATTTCTCCTAAATCGTTTCACTCAAGTTTAAGGCACCCCCACGTATATATATTTGTTATGTTTGGTCATGATATGTAATAAAATATTGAGTCTAGAAGAATTCTTCCAAAGATTTGTTGTGCTTCTCTGCACTAAGACGCTAGCTGCCAGAGGCCTTGCTATTAGGTTGCATTCATTTGCAACCATTTGTTGCTACAATTACTTGTGAATTGATGAAGGGATTCTGATAAGACTGAGCTCAGATGTGTTTAGGTAAAGCTGAACTGAGTAGACTTTGGGGGTCTTAAGGTCAAGGGCTACAGGTCAAATTTATATGATGGAGTATTGTGTGTACCCAATGATTAGTTTTAAACCAAAGAACAAGAACATATTAAATCCTTAGCAAAATGTTGAAGCCAATACTATTCGTGTAGCAGACTACACAAAGTTCTGTAAATCTATTATGGAAGAGATTTATAATTTGATATAGATAACTTTTACTTCCTACATGTACATGTATATCCATTCTTTAGCATTATATTACATGTATTTACTTATGCCGGACATGTGCGCTATATAAGAAGCCAGTCAAGCCACCATTATTATTATTATTATTATATAAGTAGAAGTAGAGAACTAGAGATATCACATGAATGTGAATATGCAAATGACACATCACACGTGCATGGTTTACATTTATAGGTCTATACACAAAATATTTGTTCTGCACATAATGTTTACAAGTAAAACCAGCCATCTCTCTTCACCTGTCTGTAATGATTGTTGCACATGTGTTCCCTGTGAAAGAATGCTAGAGTTTCTAGAGAAAGTACAACCTGAGCTAGAGCTTGGAGGGACAAGTGTTCGGCATGAGTCAGCGCAAGGGCTGATGTGACATGTCATCACTCAAGAAGAGCATGAATAAAAAGAGAGCATATTTTAGGAAAACCCTGTTTACACTGGTGCAATAAACCAATAAACTCAAGGTTGACCTGCACTGACCAGAAAGGTGTTTAGTGAGACTCTACCCTGCCGGCTAAGGAGTGACAGGCTAAGGAGTGAAGGAGTGACCGCTATAGACCCAGAAGTCCCTGACTAATCATATAGCTATGATGTCTGTATCAAGACCATGAAGTGTCGGATTGAACCATGAATAGTAAATTATGCACCTGTAGATAATATGATTTATTAGTAGGACTATTTCCTGGTAAAGCTTCTTCATGTAACAGCTGTAGCTATTATCTAGGTCAAACTAGGGTCAATGAATTGTAAAAACTTTGAGGTACTCTGTAATATAATGAAGTCATGACTATCCTCTCTGTTTGATTTGTGCTTCATCCTTTTTTTCACTTGTTGGAAATATATCAAAAGAAAAATATTCAAGCAACAGGATTATAGCTGAGATTGTTACTTGAAAGATTAATTTATGTTTCTTTTGTTTTCTAATTATATTTGTTTGTACATTTACCAAATGTAACCAAAACAAAATGCAGCCACTTTGCTTCAAGTTCAACAGTACCGGGTATGTGTATTTTAGTATTTGTTTTCTTGGTTAAACTATGCAGCCTGTAAGATGTATGACATTCAGTGTCTATTAGGTTTAGATTATTTGATTCTACTCCTCAATTACATGTACAGTATATGGCACTTCATTTGTTTTTGAAGCCATGTGAATCTCCAAGCATTGTCTAATCATAATGCTTGTATAAAAAAAAATAATACAAAATAATTTGACTTTAAATGTCAGTCAGTTTTCCATCATAACAGCAGCACAAGTCAACAAATGCATGTAGAATGATGAGCAAGCCTCTCACTAATATTCATACTGTGTCATAACCACATTGATAATAGTTGTGGTCAGATCACTGATGGGTTCTCAATAGAGATACATGTATGTGTGTAGCTATCACTGGAGGGTGTGTGGGTAGGTAAGGAGGGTGGGTGTGTGTGAGGTCGAGTGTGAGGGATGCTAAATGGATGATTGGGTAATGGTTCTTGTTCCCAGGGGAGTGAGAAGTAATGATCCAAACCAATTTATTTGACACTTCATCTCAAGTATTCTCAGGAATCATTTATTGACTTCTTAGTTTCTCCCATCATCTGTTTGGGCAAAAGTAATCAGAATGGTTACATTCCAGTCCATTTCATATTAATTATATTTTCTTCATCTGTGTATGATTTTCAAGACTTTTCTCCTTTATGCCTGTAGTCTGCTCATCGATACCTGTAATTATTTGTTTGTTTACAGAGAAACTTTGAGGTGACATTTAATGAATACCAATGAGCACCATTAAATTCAAAAGGTACCCTCCGTTTAAAGACATGAATGTTTGAGGGGAAAAAAGAGAGTTTACTTCAGTGTACCCGCATGTCTCACCATTTTACTTTGCATTGCATTATGTTATGACTTGCATGAACTGGGGTTTTTATTTGAAGACTGACATTGAATACGCTTTGATTCAGAATTATTCAGGCATTGTGTAAATGAGATGAAATTTATGGATGGGTGGATCCGATGGATATATGCAATAATGCCATGTGCTTCCCTTCAAGGATGAAACAAATTACAAAATGGAATATGAACTTAATATATTCAGACTAGATACAGGTATATGTGACAGGAGATTTTTTCTTCTGTACAGGGAGTTCTGTGTTTTCAAGTGCAGATACAAAGATTTTGTAGTTGATGGATGCTATGAGAGCAGTTTTCTGAATAGGTATTTCTTGTTCGAATTTGTTTTTAGTTTAGTCATTTTCAAACTTCAAAGCCTTCAGCATTTTCAACACTCAGCCATGCCTCAAGTTCTTCATTCTACACTGGGAGGACAAATTAATAGGTTAATTTGCACAAATGAAAAATAAGTCTGCCTTTCAGGAAATTACGCCTCTGAACTCCTGGTGATATTCAATTAATGGCAGCCCCCGGTGAGCTAATGAAGGGAAATCTGATTTTGGATTGATTTCTGAGCGGCCGAATGTGAAGCATGTTCGTTAGTCAGAGAGTAAATTGGTGCCCTGGAAATGCTGATCCAGTAGGAAGGTGTGTTTGTAGGAGCTAAAAGTCTGTCTGTGGTTATGCCTTGGGGTAGATTATGGTTCTTGTCAAATGCAAAGAGCTTGTGATATGATTTTCTAATTATTGAAAGTTTCTGTATTTCATGTCTGAGGTTTGTGAAATGTCCAAGCCTGGGTAAGGGCAATTTTTTAAGTATGCATCACAGGTTAGAGTTTTGGAATGTGTAAATCCTTGACTACAAACTTATTTAGAAGTCGTGGATCATATGCCTATGGACATAAGGTGCAAGGTAAAGAATAAAAAACAAAAGTGATAAATATTTTAATTTATGAGTCAACGATAATATTGATTTCTGAATTCTGATAATGAGATAAAATAAACTGTACTAAAATCAAATGTACACCCATGTCCACTACTTCAAACAGAATAATATACTATTACCTGCCAGATGAATTCAGCAGAAAATGATTAACTGCTGAATAATGAGCTAAGGAAAACAAGGAAATTGAGAAATCCTGATACTCCAGGTTGATGACATGTTAGAGCACTTGGTCCTTGGTGTGTTTTTCACTAAATTTGATTTACGGCAAAGAGCAAGTTTATGCTAATTCTTTATTATCTACAGCTATAGCTGTAGATAAATTTGAATTGTTATCCTTTTTCTAAAAATATAGTTACATTACGAGAATACGAGCTTGAAGCGGAGGGGTGACACGTTTTCACTCCTTGTATGTACGTGATTCGATCTAAAATCATTGGAGGGACAACTGCCCCTCCCCCTTCCCTCAATCCCCCTTTCCTCAATCCCCCTGATTCAGAAAGCACTGTACCCGGAAGCAGCATTAATTACACATCTCTCAAACTTAAATAAGGTTTAATTCTTGCAAGGACATACAACTTAGTAACTCGCAAATCATTTATACATGCATACAAAGTGACCAGTATTATAGCCAATAACCTACTCTTGCCATCAGAGCACAGACTAGATTTACTAACTAAGATTTTTATACCCCTTTTTTGTTGTCAAGTGAGAACTATGATAATTTAATAAAAATACTGAATGATGAACCAAAAGGAGAAATATGGATATCAATGGTTCATTCATCATGATCATGCTAGATCTTGTTTTGTAGCCATGCAAAAATGTATGTGTCAGTCTACCAATTAACATACAGGAATTACTTACTTTATTTGGTTAATAAACAGGTTCATAATGATATTTATGGACTTCTTTTCTTCTATTCCAGCTATACAGTACTTTTTCAATTTGCCTTATAAGGAGAGAGAATGATTGGAAGCAAATATTATTTGAGAACTTTCTGACTCATACAATGCTTGAAAGGAACAAACAACAAGGCTCATTTAATACCATTATTGATGTTTTCCCTCTCACTCATCAGTTTGACGATGCAATTAAGATGGCAGGTTATTGTGATGTCTACTTTCATACCAATACAGCAATTTGTTTCACTAATATCACAGTTTTCAAACGAACACTTCTCTCATTGTTGGTCTGAAAGGAAGCTGATCTTTACGGCTAAGTTGGCTTTCTGAAAACCATTTATCTCCTGATTGGGTTGTCATTGTTGGGAATTAATGGAAGGGAAGGTCCCCAGGGTTCGGGGAATGCGGTTGAAAGCGCACTGGAGGGAAAAGCTGTCCTAATTGTTGCCTACAGTGAATTTTGGTTACTGTGGGGACTACAGTGTGTTTATCGTTCATGTGAGAAGTTGGGGGAGAGGTAATTGCACTTTTTAGGTCAGACATGTCCTGCATCATGTTTGTTCTTAATTTTTAAGTCAGATAATGGACCTAATCAGCCATGATTATGAGAGTTAACAATGTTTTTCATTCCAACATTCCTAATCATCCAAACTAATTTTTCTTCTGTATCATCTAGGTCTGTTGATCCTGATATCCTTAGTCTTCTACCCGGCGGGGTGGGGTGCAGAGCGGGTCCAGGACCTGTGCGGACCTGATGCTGCCCCCTTCCAGCCTGGGACCTGTACCATAGGCTGGTCTTTCTTTGTTGCTGTGGGCTCCACCGTGGCTACTTTTCTCTCGGCTGTGCTCTCGGTCCAGGCAGAGATCGCAACATCCAGTGATGATGTACAGGATGAGATCTTAAAAGGAAAGTACATTATATGTCTACCATGATGATCTATTACAGGATCAGTACCAAGAGAGAACCAAGACCTGGTATAGGATTATATCCTTGAAAGAAAGTTCATCATTCATCTACCATGATTTGAGAAAAAGTACCAAGACCAAGTGTTTATGTTGCTTAATAAAGTGAGGATTAATTTTGTATTACTGTTACTCTTGTAATGGACAGTTTACTTTAAATAAAATTGTTCGCCTATCTCATGATGTGTTGTTACATGACGTCACAAGTTTTTAAGTATCTCTACTACAATTTTATGTATGAGAACAAATCTTAAGCAGGGCTGATGATAAAAGATTAGGTTTACGTCATGTCATTATCCAAGCTAAGGACTGTGTAATGAATCTTAACTTCCATATTCTTTCACCAATCAAAGCCTTGGGCCCCTAATCTGTCATGTGATGCTGCAGTAGAGACTCTTGCCTACTTTTACTTACTTTCTATTTTGCCTTAAAATTGTGCATTTTACGTCTGTCTGGTTACTCATAAAGCAATCACTATTGCTTCACCACTGTTTTCAACTTTCACAAGGTGGCAACACGTAATAATTGTCAAAAACATGGCATGTATCATGTGGTCTGATCACAAATTATGAGATCTTGAACTTCCTCCCTGGAACATACATGACGTTGAGGATCAGTTACAGGAAGATTGTGGGATAGATGTCATGGATTGATGACGGTGACTTGGTGGTTCTACTAGCTATTATCCATGTGGAAAGCTGTTTCCTCTGTACATGAAAACACCCTGTTCACTGTTCAGACTACAAAAATTCACATTATATATTATCCATGTAAACATGTAGCTGCTACAGTTAACAATTAAATCATTTTTTTTTTTTTTTTTTTAGCAGATGTTTCTGCATTTATTAATAAATCAAATACAAAACATTTAAATAACATAATAGTATATAATATAATTGATTTACATCAAGTGACAACTGAAATACACACACAAAAATGCATATATAATATATATAATCAAAGAATTAAAATAAATGCAGAGGCCAACTATCATAAGCATAAATGCTTGAATCGATAGCAGCCGGGAAAGGGGGGGGGGTACATGATGCTGTTATAGGATAATTTAGGATAATAATGTGTCACGTATAGAGATTTTTTTCAGAAAGTATCTAAATAAAAAGTGGAAAAAAAGTGAAAAAATTGCAAGTGTGTGCAAGTGGGTGTGTGCGCAGGTGAAGTAAGTGTTTGATTCGTATTGATCATGGACTGGTCGTCTAAAATTAATTTATTTTTAACAAACAATTAAAACCGTTAAGACCCTAATAATGTTAATGAATACTTGGATATTAAATATCATTCATACCCCTTTCCAAGTTTTGTGATTTTTTAAGTATGTGAAAAATTGATTTGTCCTCATTGTTAAAGTTTCTTGAGAATGTGACATATCACAGCTTGCATCTAAAGGTATTCAACAAAGGCCCTAATTAAACCAGTCCACCTTTAATTCTTTAAAAAAAAACATAAAATTTACAAGGGATATGAACAATTCAGTTGTTAACTGTATACCGGTATACGAGAATTTTGTAGTTAAACAATAAGTAGATACCTTTTTCTAGCCTGAACATCGTATAATAAAATATTGTATACTTCAGCAGCTGTTTGAGCATCGTTTTGAACGAAAAATCAATGAAGAATCAAGGTCCACTTTCAATGTGAATGTTGTATCATACAAAAACCATATAGCTGGGTGGGGCTTATCAGATTGCTCACAGATGATTGGATAGCTGTCAGCTAAGGTGATACTAAGCTTATATGTTTTTCAGCAGACATCTTCAAAAACTCGTTTCTTTGTGTAGTATTTCTTTGTACGATACTTTTTTTTCCACATGTGCACGCCCGTTTTGCAATATGACGATTCTTTAAACAATGTTTCTTTACATGACTGTTGTATACATTTCTCACAGTGCGAAGAGGCTAAAGTACTGTCATAGATAGTACATTCATTGTTTATTCAGTTTAAAGTCATGGTTAGATACTTCTTTGAAAAACTTATCCATCATGGTTTACCGGCCATTTGGTTAAGCGTTAACGAAAAAGAATGGACATTTTGAGAAGAGTAATAGAATGTATATGTATTTCAAGGTCGTGAAATGTTTGCATGATTAATAAATATGATTATAAAAGTAATTTACAATATACACAGATAACGGCAATCAATACCTTTCATGTGAATGGAAATGAAGCATAAAATATATGCATCCAAGCTAAGTTTGCTAAAAGTGGAAGCAGTTTCCCCATTGTGAAGTAGATTACATTGGAAGACAGGAAAAAGTAATTTCACCTAGCGACGTTCGATTTGATGAAATATAGTCGTGTTATAATAGTTTGATTAGTATTTGTTTGAATAATGCAAGTATTTATTCAATTGATATAATCCCCACTCAGTGCCTCATAATGAGATAACTCTTCCAAGTTTATAGTATGGCAGTATATCGAATAGAATCGCTGGTATCTTGCGATTAATTATATTAACATTGGGTGAACTTGAAAGAATACTCTGTTTCTGTCTATTCATCTTGAAGTGATGAGTGGGCAAAAGTACATACTTTGTGATTTGTGTGCATGTAGAATCGGACCAATTTTTTATGAACTTGATGCCAACAGTGTGATTTTTTTACACTGTTTACATATATGTACCATATTTTGCAAGAAAAGTTAAGTTTTTCCATGAAGTTATGTCTTATGATAAAGCTATTGTCTTTATTATTTTCATTGTGGGGACTTTCTTGTCATTTTGTTTCCATTAGAATAGTGCAATATGTTTTGTTACTTCTTTTACTTAATGTGTAACTGCAAATCATGTTGAAGTTGTGATGCACAAGTTTATAGATATTCAGGTATGTCATTTTTTGTTGTTTAATATTCTTGGTGTGTCAATACTTCAGATGAATGAGTTTGGGGCGATTATTTTGTGTTCATATGGGTTATTGTTATTATTTGCTTTTATTGAGCATTTTTTATGATCATAAGATACCATGAGAGGATATTTGGTCTGTTTGGAGCCAGAAGGATGTTATTTCTGTGTAAAATGGTATGAATTCCCACCTGGCTCCAAACAGATGATTTGTAAAAAAGTTATTTATTCAGAGGTGAATACATTGTTTATTTATTATGTCTACACTTTGTATTTGTGATATTGATTTTAGAAGTCTATTTAGATCAGAAGTGGATTTTTTGTTTGACACTGTTTGATAATGTTACATTGCTTTAATGGTTTGTTAGAAAATAAGATCTCTCTCAGTCTTTATTTTCCTCACTTGAGCATGTATTTTGATTAGTGAATCAAATTTTTTTCTTCATTGCATTTGTTGACAATTTTCGTAAAGACAAAAATAATTGTAAAAGTGAGAAGAAAGATAAGGATTGGTAGAGTAATATTTGTTTTTCAATATTATCTGCTGGAAAGACAACCACAGCAGGTTGTGTGAAATATGATGTATCTGTAATATGATGAATTATGATAATTCTTTTGAGGATGAGAATTTGGAGTGAAGATAGATAACAGAGAGATTATGTAAAAACAATCATGTTCACTTGATTTACATGTATATTATATTATGAATTTTTTCTTCTCTAATTTTCCATGTTATAGAAGTGAGCATTTATGATGTTACATGTATTTGGTATTTATTAAGTAATATGTACATGTATATTCTCAAGTTATCTATAGATAGTCTTTATGTTTTAGTTTCAAGTGTTCCAAGAGAATTATGAATGCAGTTATTTCTCATTTAACCCAGAAACACATCTTTGTGTTTTGGAACGCTCCATGATAATTGTTGTAGTGAACAGAACCATGTCCAATTTTAGTTACTTTTGAAGTTTTTAAATAATTCAAAGCTCAAATAATAATAGCATTTTTAATACAATTAATTTGTGTGTACTTTATAACTGTCAAAGAAAACCTGAATTTGTCCATATCCTCCAAAGCCAAAGAAAGTATGTTATAGATGTTCTTATAACATTTCCCTTTAAAAGATGCAGATATCATTGATACATGTTTTACATATTTATTTATGTAGTTTTAATGCTACACACTTCTAGCTAGGTTAGAAAGTAGTCAAGGAACCTTTCTTTATTTCTTTATGTACTAAATAAGTTACACATTTTTAAGAAGTCAAGTCATTGATTTGTGTTTTTTTCTCTGTATATTTATTTACACTTTGTATATTTGAATTTGATATAACTGTACACCAGTACATATGGAACATGTACAAAATGTTATTAAACTAAAGTTTCGTAGCTTTTTAATCTAGATTTCTTTACCATTGCTTTCATGAATTCTTTGTGAATACCATACAACTCATGTCATAAAAAGTATCAAGATCAATAAATGTCATATTGAAAGAAAAAAATATTTTTTATGTTTACATTATTTGTTATAAGTACAATCCCCACAATTCATTGTCCTTGTGAGTATTCTACTTTGACACAACATTCTTTCATTTAAAGGTACTATGTCCCTTTTGCAGCCAACATCAAATTGTGTAGAACTTTGCAGGAATTATGAATATGTCATGTATGTCCCATCTGTGATATTTAAACGTTAGCAGTGTCCTAATATTCAAATTATGCAAGGAAACCCGTTTACTTGCTAGACTTCACTGTCAGATACTATTGAGTGACTCACTGGCCTTTTTTCATCTTTGGTAATAACATACATAAAATGAGCTGTAAAGGGTACATAAGCATTTGTCTACATCAATAACCCACTTCTTGTAATGGCCAAAATTAAACTGATTGAATCTTTGCGCAGCATAAAACGTATGACCATTCGGTACAGTGGTCTGAAAAATCAGACTATTACTTACTGGCTCTATAGCTCCTAAGTCGATTCGACAACTAATAGTCGTTATTTTCCCACTTAAAGACATTTTCAAGCCCCCTTTTTTTTAGGGAAGTTCTAAATTAGTATTGTATTTCAAATGCCGTTGGAATTTAACCTTTTCATTTTTTGGCCTGCAAATGGGACATAGTACCTTTAACTTATGATCTCTCTTTAAAATAAATATATTTCAAACTCATATTTTACTGATGTTTCTGTATAGGCTATTGGTTATAAATTCAACACTTTCAAAATGTTAATGTGCCTTCCTTTTTTGCAGTAGTCCATATTAAAAAATATATATATCCTAGATCTTTATATTTGACAAACTCACTGAAATTACCTTTTTTTCAAAACTTCCTAAAGAAAGTCAGTCTTTGCTTCAAAGTTTTCACAAGTATAAGTCAACTTAAGATTTATAATTTTTCAAATATTTGATATTTCACTTTTCTTACAGTGTTAAAATCTAAAGAATTATTATACTTGCATGGAAGAAAGAAGAAAATCTGATACATGGATGATTGACATAAGCTTCATGATTGACTTGACAGGTTTTGCCATTTCCATTATTTTTTTGAAAGAATTTTGAACTTCTGAATGTTCAATTACGCTGCACATGCCACCCACTTGCTGGTATATCAATCACAATGTAACCACATGCATGGTTCATTTCATTCATTTGAGCAGTAATTATTATAATTTCTCCAACTGCTGTATTTGTATAGCTGTGGTGAGAGGATGTTTTTGGTGTTCATGCTTTGCTAGACGTGGTGATAGATGTTTCTCCTTTTATTAATGTCTGTCATTCTATTTATCTATAAGTCTGTCATTCCTTCATTTCATATATGTCTGTCATTCCATTTGCCACTCCTATTTATATCTGTAATTCCTCTTATGTCTCTGTTATTCACTCCTTCCATCTATCTGTCATTTCATCTGTCATTCCTTCTATATATGTCTGTCATTCTGTTTACCTATCTGTCTGCCAATCCTTTTGTCTATCATTTCTTCTATCTATTTGTCATTCCTCCTATCTGCAGTTTCTTTTACCTATGTCTGATTCATGCTAACTCTCTATTTCTCTCAATCCTTCTATGTCATTCCATATATATTCATGTATCTTATTCTTTGTATTATATATCTGTCCTTTGATTTATTCATCTTTGCATAGTATGTCATTCCATCTACCAAGTATCTATTTCTATTCCATCAATCTGTTATATTCCATTCCATCTATTTACTCATCTGTCCGTCTGTCTTTTTCTTGATAAACTTTTTCACTTGGCTTAAATTCTGTAGAAAGAAAGGTGAACATTATTTGTGAGAATTATGATATTTACCAGTATTTACACTGCACTTTTTATGGGGTTGAATACAACTCTGAATATTGTACACACTAGACAAACAAACAAGAACCAGGGCCTATAATGCGAATTGTACTCAGTCTGTGGAATGTGCGCCTGAATGTTTGTCTGTGTCTGGTTGTTTTCGAGCCTCTAACTATGGGCATTCCATCTGTTCAGCATACAAAATACACTTGTCTTTCAAAAATCTGGCAAAGTTATCAAAAACATATTAGAGGAAGCTGACATGATGTCAGAGAGAAGTCTACTGTTCTCAGGAAACTGTAGAGTGTTGTTGACAGTTTTGACTTCTACTGCTTACTCTCTAAATGCACAGGTCTGGGTGGAAATTTACTTTTGGGAGCCATACCAGAGGTCCATGGTTCGTCCAGGAGGTGGGAGTTAAGCATGGACCTACTATTATGTCCATGGTCCATTTTGTTTGGAGTGGAAAGCACACCCAAAATGGTGAAATCCACTCTCAAAGGAGTTATTCAACAATGACTTTGGAATGAATTCCATTATCATTTTGGAGTGGATTTCTACTCCTCTGTATTACCAGAGTAGTCCAACTCCCCCTAATTCTTCATCTTGCATTGCACAACGAATAGGCCTAGCCTTTGCCTGCCTTGATAATGAACTTTTAAAACTCTTTAAAAAAATTTAAAACTCTTTAAAAAAATTTAAAAAAACTAGGCAATCAAGGTCGTGCCAGTTTCCAGGCATGATACTTTAAAACGTGATTTCTTTCTTCTCTTATCTTCTCTTCTTTTTATTTTTATTTCCATGTTTTTCATGCTTCTTATAGTCTCTCCGACGTAATGTAATTCATCTATAATATATCATGTACCTTATTCATTCTTCTTTTGTTTTTACCATGTCTCGTATAAAGTTAACAAATAACTTATTCATACCCTTACCAAGTTTTGTAATTTTTATAAGTATGTGACAAATTGATTTGTCCCGATTTATGTTTCTTGAGAATGTGATATATTAAAGCTTACATCTAAAAGTATACAACAAAGGCCCTAATTCGACCAGTCCATCTTTCATTCTTGAGTTACGAAAAACACAAAAAACATCAAATTTACAAGGGGTATAAATAATTTAATTGTTAACTGTACTTGCACAGTACTCTTTATTTAGTGTCTTCTGTTTGAAAGTCATATCATAATTTTATTTGGGATCCCAGCCCATTGCCTATGTGCCTTCTGGTTCTCTATCCTATCATCTATTTAACCACACTAAGCCTTCACTGTACTATCTGTAAAGATTTTGTTTCATTCCTGTGAAGCAGATACCTCAATGCATTCCTTTATTCTATAAGAGTTTAAAGTACCCTGTGCTGCCATACAATTTTCTTCATTTAGGTATGCATAGCATGCACACTCTTTTTGCGTGTCTATATGTTTGTAACTTGAACCTGGAATACTGTTTGTAGATGAGAGAGGCCTCTTTTATTTATTGTTACATTAAGGTGTGTTTCATCTCGAATTACAAAGTGGCAGACAAAGTTTCAGTGCATAGACCTCCTGGCTGACTGTGTTGACAAAGAGAGAAATAAAACTGGAAATTGATTGTAATGGTAGGCCTATATGAAAACAGCTCTCAGGAATGTATTGATATCCAGAAGAGAGAGGTGGGAGGAAAGGAGGAAGTGGAGAGAGATAGAGAGAGAGAGTGAGGGAGAGAGAGAGAGAGAGAGAGAGAGGGGAGAGAGAGAGAGAGAGAGAGAGATGGTGAAACAGATAGACAGGTGGAGAGAGAGGGCATGCAGACAGAGAGAGAGGAACAGAGAGAGACAGACAGAGGGACAGTGACAGACAGAGAGACAGACAGAGGGGCAGAGAGACAGAGAGTGTGAGAGACCACATGCCAGATAGATGAGATGTAAAGTGGCTTGAGCTTGAGATGTTAGATTTTCATGATTAATAGGGTTATTTCATACCAAGCCCACTCTAATCCATTTATAGGTAGTTATAGCAGTAAGAAGAGCTATGAATCATGTGTGAAGAAGTCACATATCCACCCCCAATCATGACCTCTTATGACTCACTGATGACCTCCGTGGAATGGGTCAAATCTGGCAAAGTCCGATTCTGGTTTCCCCCAAAAGACTGGTTTATACTAGTCTGCTGGTGCGAACTTACTTGAATGGGATGCTAATTTTAAAAATCCCTGCTTTATGTGTTTTCAATATGTGGTTCTTTTTACAAAAAACTTATTGCCAAAATAGTTATTCACTGGATAAATCCCAAGTAATGTTTCGACATGGTCAAGAATGCAGTTGAATTGTTTAACTACAATGTGTATAAGAAAAAGCCCTGAAAGTTAGAAAAGAGATGAATGTTTAGTGAGGCATATAATGTTCATCATATATATACAAGGTTCAGTAAGAATTATAATTGTATCCTGGGTCCAATTACCCAAACATAATAGATTTTAACAAGAGAAGTCATTTAAAAGGAATTTCATACTACTTTTGGTGTCACCTCTCATATAGCCTTGCTTCTAATCACCTTTTGTATTTCTTTTTCAAAAGCTAAATATCATAAAAGAGCAGATACTTAAAATCAACACACAAGAATGACTCAAGACAAATGTGTTCATTTTCAATTTCTTCATTTCTTCAAAGATATACAAATGCACTTCAAGTGGGTTTCTCACCCTCACACTGTGTTCACAAGTTAAAAGATAAAATGTGCATGACATGTTATTTGATTGCATTACATAAATACCACATTGTTTACGACTATCTATGCTTTCATATGTACAAATAATACATCACAAATACTTTATCATACACATACACTTTGTTTTGTATGGAGATGCATTGATAACTTCAACCCATAATACACCCATTTTATGAAAATACACCAAAATTAAAATATACATAATGGTAAAATCAATTTTAAAATGAGAATAATTAGAAATTAAGTGTCAATAAAAAGTTGTAAAGATCTTTACATGCCTACATGTAAAATTGATCTCTTGCAATGAGTTTCCATTTAACAGGGTATGTTTTTTCAATTTAAATATTTATCTTATTGCAAATCATGCTACATATATCTTACAGAACCAAACTTTAAAACTTTCAATTTAAGAAATACTTAACAAGTATCCTATATGAAGCATACAAAACATACAAATAATAAAACAAACTCAACGAAATATTAGACTTTAAAAATGATGTTTGTTCCTTTCAAGAATGCTTGTAATTTTCACACGTTTGATTAATGCAGACTTTGTGAATTGCAATTTTAATCATCATTCACAATAAATACTACTATTACTATGAATTAAATTTCACACTGAGTGGTTACATGTTCAGTTTTCAGAATTGAAGAGTGGGAGTTGATTTTTAGTCAATTTGTACAATATAACATGTTGACACAAACATTGAAGCCATGAACTTTACACAGTATATTTTTGTCCCAACACCGAGACAGGCAAACCTGACCATGCATCTTTTTATACACAACAGCTATCATTCATGCATAATTATACAACTCTGATGACAGCCACAAGGATGTCTGTTTAAGTAGAATGTAATTTATGTCTTTCTGGTTCACGGCATATGATATAAGCATTTGGAACAGCAATTTCATAGTTTATTTCTTCATTTTTTTCTAATACCTACAAGAGCTCACATGTAGGATGAATAAAGAGCATTATAAAGTTTCTGATACAGCATTTTTTAGAAAATTTTCTCTAACTTAATGTCAGGCTTGGAGTTATAAATATAATAATTATTTTTAATCTCCTTTACTGTTTGCATGTTGATTCAAATGCCATTTTCTGCCATACTGACACCATGATGATACTGTTCATATATTGTTAAGAAGTATCATTCTCGCCTAATTGTTACTAATACAGCATATTTAATACCTGCTATTACACAAACAAACTGGTCTCAATGCTGATTCAACCCTATATGTGGAAATAGAAAAATATCAGTCCAATATGATTAATACCCCAGTCACACCCTGAACCGACTTAACACTGACCAATTTGGGACCATTCGGGGGTTATATAATCACTTGTTCAGTCTGTTGTCGGTCTGGTGTCCATTCCGTTGGTGTGACTGAGGTACTATGCAGCAAAACAGAGTTAAACATATTTAAAAAATTAAATGTGTAGATTACAGCTGTATATTTCATTTTTTTTTTACATGCTAAATGCAAGATGAAGAAAAGATAAACAAATCTTGTTGATTTCACTTCAAGTTATCCATTAAAGAATGAATAAAAGATAGTCAACAGTCATACTCTACACACTACAGTGCAGTTTTTACACAGTTCTGACAGATTTTATCACTGATATACGCATATCCGACGAAAACATGTGTTTTAGAATCTAGATTAAAGAATAGTCAATGATATAACAATGCATGAAAGCATTGTTCATCTTTCTGCTTACCCCTCCACAAATCAACATGTTATAACTATGACATACTTTCATTTTTTTGTTCTTTTACAAACTTACATCTTTTGCATACCGGTAATATATAAAGCATTTCAGAGCTAATGCAATATACAGTGCCTTTCATACACAGTATGAAAAGTTTCAGAAATAAATTGTACCTCTCAAAACCAATGTAAAACCACTTCTATGCTACAGTGACCATTGTTTTACACAACAGAGTTTCTTAGGAGCTACAAACTTCCCCTTGCATGAAATGTTCTTGAATATCATGAGCGGTTCAGATTCGTGAAAGTTTGATGCCATGAAATAATATTAATCACAATGGAAACACTCAATTTTTTGCAAATCACAAATGTTTCTTGCCATGAAAATCGATCTCATTTACATATTGCAAGTTTCATGTCATGAAAGTTTCATTTTTATTTTAAAAAAGAACAGAAAAAAATATCTAGCTGATTCTAAAAAATAAATAAAGTACAGTGTACTCTTTTTCAACAATTGCCACATACTTCAATAAAACAACATTTTTTACTTCTTTTTGCCAAATTTACAATAAAATTTCTTTCTAATTCCATGATAGATATCTCTGTAAAGAGAATATTCAAGAATTTTGTTGAATGTAAATTAAAATCATAAAAGCAAACAAGCCTCTAAAAGTAAGCAATAATATTACAGGTAAAAAGGTTCGTAAAAAGCAAACTCTTCAAATACATACACTCTTTTGGCAAAAAGATACTTGAATTGCATTCTTTGGCCAACAATGCTATATTATTCTCCATCTTTTATAACTTTTGATACACTATCAATCAAACCATTCTTAAATGAATGCTTTATTTTACTATATAGCTACATCAATATCTAAAGAGGAGAAAGAGATAAAGTATGTTCCAGATACTGTAGTTTCACAAATAAAAAAAGTAAAGATTGCATAAAAGAAAACAAGCTTTACAAGGTTTTGTCCAAATGTGAGAAAAATAAGCAAATATTTCTTTGACCACTTGTAAGTGATAATTCAAGAATAGTCTACTCATATATCTCTCCTCAAACCAGGAGCAACTAAAACAAAACACCATCTTCTAATTCAACTAGTCCACATTTGTATTGAATAAGCCCTTTTCTTCTGATCATCCCTAGCTGACTATGTGCCCATTCCATTCTCCTAAAAATACAACAGACTTTACCCTTTTACACACAACTCTGCATTGGCCTACAGAACATTATTTTGAATACTACATGATTAATAGTGGTTACAGTACCATTTAATTTTGAATGTCAATAACAGGCTTACTAAAATATCTGACAAATTGCATTGGCATGTAAAGGTTATTCAATTAATGTATAATATTCAATTGTGAGAATACTTTAAGTAATAATAATTGGGTTCATTTCCAACTTACCATCTAGATGCTGAAAAAATCAGCTTCCATAGAAATATATGACATGAAATTAAGAATATTTTCTAACATTAGTACTATAAAATTTAGCGGCTATATTTTATTTCGTAATCGGACAGTGACTATGTATCACTGATACTACATATCTTGATGGCAATTTGAGTCTACACTATACTCTCATTGGGCTTTTGATCTTATCTGATATTTATGTATCAAAGATTTACAACAGAAAATTAGAACATTCTTCATGGACTATATTTTGACCATTCATCAAAGCTTGTTCAATGTGATTTATCATTCATGAGTTCATGAGTAAGATTGGTGAATATTTCTTTGCCTCCACATGCATGTACATAACATTCAAGTCCATATAGGTAAGTCTGCATGGTAAATGCACATGTGGAACTATGAATTTCATGAACTTAAACATAAGAGATTCAAGTTGCTGAAGAAATGTTCTTCAGACAATCATCATCATCATTATCACCATCATCATCATTGTTGTCAGTTGTCATCATCGGTATGGCAACAAGATGACCAGGGCGACGCTATCTAGTGGTATTGGTCATGCTAGCAGCATTGAGATGTACAGACTTTACATAATAATCATTTGCTATTACTATCAGTACCACAGCTGCAAAGATAACATATGTAAGAACAGAACAACACAAAAATGGTGATGGTGTTCATAAGTGTTGTTGAAGCCAGCTGAGTATGTTTGTCTCGTAATGTTCACTTGTCTCCAGGCGTCTGATCCCATGTCTCTCTTGAGGATAGATCTATGGAGAACACAAAAGAAAATATATAATGGTAACAAACCAAAACATTTCCAGTAATAAGGAATCAATCGCAGGATTTCTAAAGTTAAGTTTATCAGGCCCAAAATCAGTTTAAATAGCTTTTTGTAAAGAGGTAATGATAACACCACTTAAAATCCTTGTCTTTGCCACATACAGAAACTGCCCATATGAATGCTACATAAATGTATTGTCAATGGCATTAGCAACAAACAATAATTGTAAATCTCATTCAAACTTAAGCGGGTTATAAATCAAAACATACAATTTCTATCACAAATACCAACTATTTTATCACATTTCATTTTAGACAGAAAACTCAACCCCAATGTATAAGAGTTAATAAGTTTAATACTATAATTATTATAAAATACATCTGAAACAACACAGAGATAACTTTTAATCAGAATATTTTCCTTATGAGTGAACATGGTTTTCTCACCTGTAAGTGATAAGGTTTACAGTGTTTGACAAGTTCATCAATGAGAAGACTGGTGTGATGGAAATGGACGTTCTCATCAATCAATCCATGGACAATCAGAAGACGATTCTCTCTGAAGAAAAAAGATTAAAAGGAGAAAAAGAAGGCAATGATAGCTTATTGTTATACACCATCTCTTGCATTTATAATTCATAATTTAACTGGTCTGTTTTACTATTATTTACAAATATAAATCAGGATTGTTGACATTCTTTGAAATATATGTGCAACATATATAGTTCATATTCTTAAGACCCCACACATATATAATTCATACTCTTAAGACCCCACATATATATAATTCATATTCTTAAGACCCCACATATATAATTCATACTCTTGAAGACCCACACATATATAATTCATACTCTTAAAGACCCCACACATATATAATTTATACTCTTGAAGACCCTACACATATAAATTGATACATAGATACAACCAACAAAGCTCTAACAGTCACCTCTCTCATTAATTATCAGTCCATCATAATAAGCTTACATGCAACAGTCATATAAATCATTTCAAACATCTCATAACTATGACATCGGAATATCTTTAATCCCAAAAGCTCCCTTTCTCTTTACTTACTCATTTGGAAAGTTCTTGGCCAAGTTGAGCACTGAGCTCTGTACGTATCCTGTAGGGTTGTTGGTTGGTGTGTCTAAGTAACGCTCTGTGTAGCCTGTGTCATACACTGTCCAACATGTGACAGGGGCTCCGGCAATGGCCACCTAAAAAGAGTTACAGATATAAGAGGTTAGACATAGGTGAAAATTGGAGATGACAGAAGTGGGATATACAGTGTAGATCACAAACCTTGTCATATCTGAAGAATTACAATATGGAACATCCTCAGATAACAACGGTGCATCATAGTTCTTCTTTGCCAATACTTGTAGTATATGAGTAAGGATGAGATAGAATGGAAGAGGTCCCTGATAAGTAATGGGTCTCTTTGATGGTGAATATGTAACTGGTACAATGTCACTACAATGTGCAGCCTATCAGGCTTTTTTTCTGACTGGAAAGATTACAATAACACACATTTATGGTTTACTTCAATT